>JACMZG010001863.1:52571729-52902302 GCA_018340805.1 Microvelia longipes
CATGTCTATTTTGTTTTAGTACTTTCTATATTTTTTTCTAGTCTATGTATATTTGTTTTTAGTCCTTTTTATACTTTTTTGTAGTCTATATATATTTGTTTTTAGTTGTTTCTATACTTTATTGTAGTCTATAAATATATTTTGTTTAGTCCGTCCTGTATTTTATTTTAGTCCATGTCTATTTTGTTTTAGTATTTTCTATATTTTTGTCTAGTCTATATATATTTGTTTTTAATCATTCCTATACTTCATTGTAGTCTATATATATTTTATTTAGTCCGTCCATGTCTATTTTGTTTTAGTACTTTCTATATTTTTTTCTAGTCTATGTATATTTGTTTTTAGTCCTTTTTATACTTTTTTGTAGTCTATATATATTTGTTTTTAGTTGTTTCTATACTTTATGTAGTCTATAAATAATTTGTTTAGTCCGTCCTGTATTTATTTTAGTCCATGTCTATTTGTTTTAGTATTTTTATATTTTGTCTAGTCTATATATATTTGTTTTTAATCATTCCTATACTTCATTGTAGTCTATATATATTTTATTTGTCGTCATGTCTATTTGTTTTAGTACTTTCTATATTTAATAGAATACAATCTTTATAATTTATATTTGACCTACCATAGTTCAGTTCATTAAATATTTTATAAACTTATTTAAAATAATAAAGTAAGAAATAATATAGAATAACATGTTAAAAAAATTATAAAACCAATCCACATTAAAATAAATATTAATAAATATTTATCAATCAATATAATCAATTGTGTGCAAAAAAATAAATATTAATTTACAATAAGTAAATTAGATATTAATTTCTTATTTTTTTAGTTAAAAATAATTCAAATTTAAATGAATAACCAACACAAATTAACCTTCACATTATAAACAATCCTAAAATATTGATTTTAATAGAAAAAAATATTAGTGATAAATTAAATAATAATAAATAACGAAATATTAAAAACATACAAAACAGTCTTAACAAAATTTGAATTTGATTTTCACAAATAATACGTCTCAAAACAATTTAAAAATTCTTCTTCTGTACTAAATTAAAAATTAAAAAAGTATTTTTACAATAAACTTTTCCGTGAAAGAATGCTCGAAACCCATTCTCTTTTCTCTTAACAAAATTTTTTAAAGATCTCATCTTTGAATTACAAAATAAATTGTATGAAATTTCAACAACTCAAGGAAAAAAATTCAAGACGTATTCTCTTTACATTTATAAATTAATTTTAATTTTTCTTAAACAGAAAACGAATTATCTTGATTCCTTTTGGAAATAAATATGAATTAATCATAATTCCTTAATGCTTAAAATGGTAATTTTTGGTAAAAAGATTAAAGTTTTTCCCAACTTTTCCCCTGGAATTTATCTAAATGTCATGGTAATTTATTAAAATACCGTAATTTATTTTTGTTTTAATTTGAAGACATTTTTTTTAAAAAAAAAGTTAATTTAATTATGTCTTTTTTCGTTTTTATTCTTTTTTTTATTTAATTAATAGTCACAAATTTTCAAGAATACTATGAAATAATTTATACAATTTGGTGGAAATATTTATTTTTTTTTTATCTGATTTTTTAAATTCAAATAAATTTATACTTAAATAATACAAAAATATAAAATTAATTAAAAAATATTGATTTTTTACTTTTTCTTATAGACCTTAGTATATAGGAAAAGTATTGAGTTTGCCAAGAAATCGAAACCGGGATATTACCTGAATTACCTGTTTCATATGTTTGGAAGACAAGATGCTTCACAAAGTTATCTGTCTGTATGTGTGTGTGTGTGTGTTTGTTACTGTCGTACGTCCCAGAGGGTTTATGCTTAACAGTTATACTTGGTACAGAATCATTTTTAGAACTAGTCTAACTTTTAGAAAATAATTTTTCTATGACGTCATTAATCGCCAATAATGAAATGACTATGAATAATAAATACCTCAATTTGACTCAGCTTTAGAAAAACAATCACTTCAATCTAGAGTCAGCTTCTGAATAAATATCACTTAATCTACAGTCGCAACTTCTTAAAAACAATCACTAAATCTACCGCCAGCTTTAGAATAACTATCACTTAATCTACAGTTAGCTTTAGAATAACTATCACTTAATCTACAGTCAGCTTCAGAATAACAATTATTTAATCTAGTCAGCTTTAAAATAACAATCACTTAATCTACAGTCAGCTCCAGAATAACAATCATTTAATCTAGAGCCAGCTTTAGAATAACAATCACGTAATCTACAGTTTTAGAATAACTATCACTTAATCTGCAGTCAGCTTCAGAATAACAATCATTTAATCTACAGTCAACTTCAGAATAACAATAATTTAATCTACAGTCAGCTTTAGAATAACAATCACGTAATCTACAGTTACTTTAGAATAACTATCACTTAATCTGCAGTCAGCTTCAGAATAACAATCATTTAATCTACAGTCAACTTCAGAATAACAATAATTTAATCTACAGTCAGCTTTAGAATAACATCACGTATCTACAGTTACTTTAGAATAACTATCACTTAATCTGCAGTCAGCTTCAGAATAACAATCATTTAATCTACAGTCAGCTTCAAATAACAATAATTAATCTACAGTCAGCTTAAATAACAATCACTTAATCTACAATTAGCTTTAGAATAACTATCACTTAATCTGCAGACAGCTTCAGAATAACAATAATTTAATCTACAGTCAGCTTTAGAATAACTATCACTTAATCTACAGTCAGCTTCAGAATAACAATAACTTAATCTACAGTCAGCTTTATAATAACAATCACTTAATCTACAGTTAGCTTTAGAATATTTATCACCTAATCTACAGTCAGCTTCAGAATAACAATCATTTAATCTACAGTCAGCTTTAGAATAACAATCAGTTAATCTACAGTCAGCTCCAGAATAACAATCATTTAATCTACAGTCAGCTTTAGAATAACAATCACGTAATCCACATTTACTTTAGAATAACTATCACTTAATCTGCAGTCAGCTTCAGAATAACAATCATTTAATCAACAGTCAGCTTCAGAATAACAATAATTTAATCTACAGTCAGCTTTAGAATAACAATAATTTAATCTACAGTCAGCTTTAGAATAACAATCTTATAACCTATAGAATAATAATCAAATGTAAAGCAATATAAAATTTTTTGGATTTGTTTATCCAAACAATCTGTTTTTAGGAAAAATTAGCATTAAAAACTTATTAAAAGGGCGGCAAAGTAAGGCGTGATAGTAAAGCAAAAGAGCATTGTACTCTGAGATCTAATCGAGGGGAAAGATATTGTCCCAGTGAGCCAACGTAGTCATTCTTATACAGAAAACAAATTAAAAACCAGTTCCAGCAACTTAGCTTTGCAAGCCGGAAGATATTGGCTTTTATATCAGGCTAAGTAAAGCTTTACAATTTCTCTTTTCGCCCCCCCCCCCTTCTCTCATTGCTTTTTGTCACTTTCTAGACGCCTTCGTGTCAAAAAATCCTTTTATTATAATACTATTAGCTACAAAAAAAAATTCTGAATATTACTTGTTTCAGAAAACTTATATAACATTTCTGGGTGTTTTCCAACCTTTCTTTTTAATACTAATAAATGAAATAAATAAATAAAATATATATATATATATATATAAATCGATAAACATTTTATTAGACTTGCACAAACAATAAATCAGAACAAAGAGCAATAAAGTATATATTATTGTTATGTATGTACATATATATATATATAATATATATATATATATATATATATATATATATATATATATATATATATATATATATATATATCTTAGGGCGGGGCATATTGGTTCAAAACGAAGTTTTTTACTAAAATCAAGCTTATTGACCCCAGAACTTTGTCTAAGTAAAGTGGATGCCGTCATTCTCCTTAGTTATGACTTCATCAAAATCAATGGAGGGGAGGTTATTTTTAATGATTTTGGTTTCATGATTTTTATTTCTGGCTTTCCTGACGTTTCTCTGACTGCCAAGGTTGTCTCATAGAAAGAATGAGAAGAATGAAAAATAAACAAAACCAGGTCAATATTTAAATATTCCTCTCTCAAATAAATGGATGCAGAAAGTGCATATTATTTTTATGCAATTATTGCTAGTTATATATGCATGTAATTTTATAATTAGCCTAGTTTTGCTGGGTAACCTACAAAGACTAGTAGCATGTGATTATACGGTTTCCACAGCCGTGTAAATTGAACACAATTTGTCAAATTACTAAGCGGAGAGTGATTCAGTAGAGTTGATTCCCAGTATTCCAAGAAAATTGCATTCAACTCGCAAGACGTGTTATATCTCTCACATGGGTAATTAACGTAATATTGTACATTTTTAGTTCGAAATTTGTTTGATATTGATTTTTTTTAATAATATTGTTACAGAATAGTACTAAACCAATATATATATATATATTAGTTTAGTAAAACTTTCATTGGTTGATTTCACAGTTATATTAATAAATACACTGCAAACGATTTGCGCTGTATTTGTGTTAACATGAATACGTAATTATAAACGAAGTTCGTTATTAACTTTTCTACTTTTTTCTAAAATTAAGTTCAGATCATTTAAAATAACGCTTTCAATTTACACTTTCAATTGTATATTTGTTGACAATGATGATATGCCAACAATAACTTTCTGAAAATATAACTTTTTGTTCTTCTGTTACTAAAGTCTAAACTTATATTATTAAAATGTTCAATAAATGAAACTGCAAAAGTTACTAAGACAAGTTGGTGTTTAGTTATTTCAATTTGTTTGAAATTCGTCAGTGTCCAAATTTATTTATAACCCAAAGTAAATCTGTTGTTAAAGATGCTCAGACTTAGCTGCTCGGAGATGGTATTAGTCAGAGAGATTGATGACTGACCGAGAAATGGACCCCAAACCGAACTCCACTAAACTTATCAACTCAATTTATATACCTGTCACTGAAATCTATTTATCAACTCAGCCGGCTTTTCCTTTTCGGAAATTTCCCTCACAAATGATTTCACTCACAAAAATTAAGTTTTTAGAGTTTAATCACGATTATGGTGTCTTCGAGTAAGTATTCCAAAGTGAAGGACTTGGTAAATAAATAATAAAGCCAATATCGTTCTCCTGAAACGTTTAGTCATCATTAACTTTCCAGCGTTTAACGTTAAGCAGGATACGAAACACCTTAAAAATTTGCAACAAGAGAAAGAAATCAGTATATTTATCATGAGTTGATGTAGACAGTTTAAACTATCAAGCGAACGTTTCATCAACTCCGATAATCTTTACCGGTCTTTGGTGAAACTCGCAAACAAAAATATAATTGATAATAAGATCATAATTATTACAGCAACTTATAATTCAAACAAAATTGCGATAGTTTGTCCAAAAACGGTTTCTTTGTAAATATTCGTAATTTCTTATTTAAACCAAGATGTTTGTAACAAACATCTTTTATTCTAGGTTGATTATGAAGACTTCGGTCCTTTAAAACTTGCTTTATAAGATTGTATTTTCATATATCCTTAAAGGAAAAATTATATGAAAAAATTGTTTTCTTTTCCTTACCCACTGCTGTAGGGATGTTTAAAGGAAAAGAATTGTGTCTAAAATCAAAAACCAAATTATTCGTCCTTTTTTGCATTTTTTAAAACGCCGTGGTGGTTTTTATTATGCTGAATGTCTGTCGTTGACACGCAACATGCAAGTGTTATGCGAGACATTTAAATTTTGACATGTTCGATAATATAACATATACCAGGTGAAATTTTGGGTCATGGTGAACAAAAGATATTGATAAAGGTGAACTCGCATGTTTTCGCGTGTCTTCATGAATTTAGTGTTGGCACGTTTGAAATGTTCAAACCGGCTCTTTTAAGTTTTTTTATGAGCGTTGCTTGGAAATTCCGCTCTCAAAAAGAAATCTGTATTCGATTTCCGGCTCTAGTTATAACACATTATGTTAGTTGCCCGTTATGTAAATATTATGAATAAATAAAATCCTTTTCATATCTTTCATATAAAATATAACTTGACGTAAAAAGCTTCCAAAACCCAGATTACTTTAAGTTCAAAACAGCGTGTTAGATCGGACTTAATCAAATCCTCCCTTGGTAAGGGTCAGACCCTTGCTAACCTCTCTGACACATGGTATAAAGAGCAAAATATAACGCCCTTATTTCAATGGGAAATGGGAACCAACCAGAACATTGATTCTATGAATATTTTTCTTACAGAAACAAAATTCTGACTGGAATAGATAATATCGCCATCGTATCATGACTTCTAAAAGATTCTCGCTTTTTATCTGACTTTACAACCCAATAAAATTTACTATTAATGTTTTAAATGAAATGAAAATAGTTTTCCGTCGAATGAGAATTTCATTCAGAGGAAATAGTTGACATTAAATTGATTTCTCAGCAGGATTAGATTAGTAACTAATTTGATCTCTAATCCTGATATCCTATGACAAACGTATAATACTCGTACCGTGTGTATTATACTCGTACCGTGTGTATTATATATACCCGTACCGTGTATTATACTCGTACCGTGTTATATTACCGTCTCGTATTATACTCGTACCGTGTGTATTATACTCGTACCGTGTGTATTATACTCGTACCGTGTGTATTATACTCGTACCGTGTGTATTATACTCGTACCGAGTGTATTAAGATAGTAAAACAACTGCAGTATGCCTTGATATGTCACAAGTATAAAACAAAATAATCTACTTGACCATTTTTCCTTGGCTCGAAATATATTTTCTGTGACCCTATATAGGGTGACGACACAAAGGGTTGAGAAGTTCTGATTAACATTATAACCTTGATGTCTTCATTACAATAGAGCGAAACACGGCTAAAAACAGTCGACAGCGCGGCCAATGTTAGTCCTGTTTGTTTCAAATCAGACCAAAAACCCGCCCTCAATTTCAAATCAGACCAACCTTATTAGTCCCTCAACACTATTTTCCCACGCTGTCAACTGATTTTAGCCGTGTGTCGTACAGTAGAATTAGAATTGATATTGAAGTAATATTAAAGCATAAGTTTCGTAAATAAAATACACTGCGACTTATGGGGAAGACAAGACGCACTTGCAATGCGTGCGTGCAACAAGTAAATACAGATTTGTTTGTTATGACGAGGTCTACGCTATTGATTCAGAAGGTTCTTTCAGACACTCGCTCTAACTTCATAGCTTTCCACCCAGACCACAATTCCGCCCTTATTATTGACCCCCTCCCCACTATTCAATATGAAACTAATAACCCTGATCAAACCAAGGTTCACCAAGTCATTTCTTCTCACTTTGGGAAGAAAAGAAAAGAAAAATGTATTGATTTTCATAAAGAAAAGTTTGGCTCTTCTCGTGAGCCAACGTGAAAAAAATTTCCAAATGAGTGGACTGTGGTTCGGAGCTAAAGGGACTATACCTGCAAAAACTACACAATTTTAGAAGAGATCAGGTTCAATCAAAATTGGCAAGTCTATTTAAGAGCATTAGAAAGAAGCGTAAAAGAAAGTGTTGATTTATTACATAAATTCGCAAGACTATTTAAGAGCATTAAAAAGAAGCGTAAAAGAATGTGTTGATTTATTATATAAATTCGCAAGACTATTTAAGAGCATTAGAAAGAAGCGTAAAAGAAAGTGTTAATTTATTATATAAATTCGCAAGACTATTTAAGAGCATTAGAAAGAAGCGTAAAAGAATATGTTGATTTATTATACAAATTCGCAAGACTATTTAAGAGCATTAGAAAAAAGCGTAAAAGAATATGTTGATTTAATATAAAAATATTAAAGCGTCAAGAAGATAAAAAAAACAGTCAGTGTTTAAAGACTTGATATGGATCTGTCAAGGCATCTCATCATTTAAAACGGTCTTAGAACTTAACTCTAAGAATAATTTTATTACTTGCAAATACAAATTCACTTGTGCGCGTTCGTCATCTAAAAATATTTGTTCAACGAACAAATGCGTAACTGTGGGAAGATGCTGTGCGTCCCAGCGATATCATTAGCACCTCAACAGGAGACGCTTTCCACAACGAAAAATCAATTACGTAATGATTTGCTAAGAATAAAAACTTAATAAAGAAAGAAAAAAAAAGTTTTTCTTATCATTTAAAGATATTCAACGAGAAATATTAGGTGTATTTTCAATGAAAAATGTACAGTCTAAATGAGAAAAGTAAATCTGGAAAAATGTCTAAAAAATGACAAAATGTCCTCATTAAAACATTTCCCTGGGACAAAGAGAATCGTTAGCGAGATGAATACCAGTCAAACTCGTTCACACAGATATTTATTATTTAGATAATTTTCACTTCTCGCTTCCACGAGTTTACGCTTCATTCTTACAGAATTATAAGTAAGCGGATTAAATAAATATTTCATTTTTTAAAATAACAGGTCTCTATTTTTTACCTTTTCCTTATTTATACCGTAGGTATATAGGAAATGTATTGTCACAATATAATTGTGCGAGAGATATATATACTGTGTCAATTATTCATGTTTTGCAAAACACGGTAGTATCAAATGATATATGAAAAGTATCGTGTTTGTAAAAAAATCCAAAAACGGGACATCACCTGAGTTCGCTTCAGGTGTTTTTAAGGCCTCCTAAGTGGTTCTCACAAAGTTGTCTGTATGTGTGTGTGTGAGTCTGTTATCATTGTGACTCCCAGCGTATTTATAGAGTTAAAACTTGGTACAAAAATCAATCTTTGGTTGTAGTTGTGTTATCAGAGAAAAAATGGTTATGGCGTCAAACCCGCAATAATGACTCGGAAAAAATTTAGAAAATTCATAAAAGAAGGAAAAATGTTTCACCAATTTGAGATTTAGCACTTATGTAGTCATAAGTCCAATACATGTATCAAGATTAGTTCAATTTTTATCGAATGACTTCGAATAAATCAGGAAATAATCAAATTGAGTTAAAATTTAGAACAATAATACGCCTTTACGTAATAAATAAGTATACTAAGTTTCGACTCAATGGGACAAGTTGAACCATGATTTTTGGTCGATTATAAAAGTTAAGAGGCATCAAGCGTGGTCAGTACCTGGATGGGTGACCACTGGGAATGAAGTTGATAATTCACTACCTGAGGAAGAGCGAAGCCGCCCTAAGACGTGTTGCACTATAAATTTGGTAACTTTTATATACTGAGGATGAACGAAGCGAGTCCAAAGTAGGGAGAATAAGCGTAGCGAATCTGATGTGATGAGGAAAAGTTCAGAGGTACCCCGTACCTGATTTTTTAAATAATTCTACTGCGGAGATCCGCAGGCAAGGCGGATTCCCTGTGGAATATTTGCGTACCAATCCAATCCTACAATGGTTCTCGGTTTATGCTTTATAATCGCAGCAGTAAAACTTGTCTTATTTGAAGAAAAGGAATGGTCTTTAGGTGGTGATCGCTTCTATGTAGATGAAGAATCTGATGTTTCGCTTCCACTGTGAGAGAAATCTGCAGGGATGTAGGACATCATGGATGAAAACACAATCCTCTATAAAACTGAAAATCATGTCAGTTTTTCATCCATGATTTCCTACATCCCTGAAGATGCCTCCTAAAGTGGAAGCGAAACGTCGGATTCTTTATCTACATAGACGCGGTCACCACAGGAAGACCTAAATCTTCATGACAACAACTGCAGAAGCCTACTGGCAGTTTATTACTTCTCTTATTTTTTTAAAGGAAATTCGCATTTCTCAACATAAAGGTTGTTAAAACTATGCTACCTTTGCTTAAACAGTTCTACAAAACAACAAGGGCAGTTACACGAAGCTCAGCTACTTTTCAAACAATTTAGTGCATTTCCTATGAAAAACCTATGGAAAATTAGCAAACAAATAAAAGTGATACTGTTTCGACAATACTATCACCTCTCAGCTTGGCAGAAGAGCTTCAAACGTAACGCAATCAAGAATCGATTGAAATGAAAATAAATCAAGTTTATCCAGAGCTTTTAAATAATTTGTATTTAAATGACTTCTCAACTTTCTCAGCAATTAAGTTGTCTGTTCAAGTTACGAATTGATTATAAAATAATTTCGGGTTTGGGATTTTATTATGTGGGTGACTTGATTGACATCATGGACAGGAAGAGGTTCGGTTGGTCGCTAGTGATGAATGTTCTGCGGTAAAAATCTGGTCCGGAAACTGGGATCGTTAAGTAACGTAACTAAATGCTTAATTACTTGATTCCTAATGAATTTCAAACAAGTCTTTTACATTTCCTCGTATTAACTGCAAGTATATAAGAAAAGTACTGTGTTGGCAAATAAAAATACAAAAGCGGTATTTCACGTAAATTATTAGTCAGGCGTTTTAAGAATTCTTAAGTGGTTCTTACAAAGGTGTCTGTCGGTATGTGTGTATTTTTTAATCGTATCTCCCAATGTTCTTATAGAATTTAATTTTATTAGAAAGGGCCACGGCCCAGAGTGCTCCCTTAAGCCTGCCACTGTTGTAATCTGAATCAGAAATTTTTGCAAGGAAATTTGGATCATCTAAAAATCACTTATTTTGCTGGAGAGAAACGTTTGATAAATACAGGTCGGTTGCTTCTTTCTCACCATTCAGTCGTGATACCACTACAGGTCGGTTGCTTCTCTCTCACCATTCAGTCGTGATACCACTTCAAGTCGGTCGCTTCTCTCTCACCATTCAGTCGTAATGCAACTTCAAGTCGCTTGCTCCTCTCCCATCATTTAGTCGTGATGCAACTTCAAGTCGCTTGCTTCTCTCTCACCATTCAGTCGTGATACAACTTCAAGTCGGTTCTCTCCCACCATTTAGTCGTGATACAACTTCAAGTCGCTTGCTTCTCTCTTACCATTTAACCGCGATGTTAATTTTATTTTACCGTTATATCAGTGAAGTGAAGTAGGTATTTATGATAACCTTGAATACAATAAAATAGATTATCTTATTTTCATTTATACAATTTAAATAATTTATTGATTGAACTGATTTAAATGAATTTGATCTAGTTAAAGATCTTGAAGTCATTAAGTTATTTACGTCGATTAGGATTAATTTATAAACTGTGGGAGGTTTAAAACCTACACAGATCTGTATTAGCTTTATATATATGCTGATCATTGTATGGTTTTCAAGAATATTAATGAGTTCCGTCAAAACAAGTTTTAGACCGGATCTTGAGAGCGAAATCATAGAGATACAGAACTAGAGGGGGCACAACCTATCTCAATACAATAATAACATTGAAATATTTTTAGAGCTCGCAGGACACTGTGTAATCTTAAAGAGTGTTCTAATGTAAAGATAAATAATATGTTGTCACCTTTTCGCGTATTGTTATTGTTTTGTATTATATAAACATTGTATTTTATAACTTGCAATAATTATGTACTGCGTTTTATAATTATATATATGGAGTCACCCGTAGTGTAGTGGTTAAGGTACGCGGCCAATACATCAGATATGAATAGATTTTTAAACTACCGAGTTATTTAGTCATGGGTTCAATCCAAGCACGGCCTCTGGGATTTTTATGAGAGGGATAAAAATTCTGCGTACCTCGTCCTTCAGAAAGGACGTAAAGCTGGTGGTCTCAAGCCTGTGCGTTGTCAGATACTCATTAAAGATCCCTTACCCTAAATGAAACTGGGTATAGGAAAAATTTAGGTCCCTCATAGTAGATTCATTATAATACTATAGTGTGTCTGCCTTGTGTAGTTTAAAATGTATGGAGGTTTGGTTTAATAGCGAGGGCACGTATTGTTCCTAGTTTTCACTCGACAATATGAGTCAGTGAAAATATGTATGATTGCTTGGAAAAAGCATGAGAGGACCATAGAAATTCACGGCTCTTCTATCTAGATTAGATGAAATATACTACACTTGAAATATAAAGGAGTAGAACAGAAACTATCGTAGGGAGCTGGCAAAAAGGGCCCAACAACATGGCCTACTTGCCTGGTAGTTACCACCACCCCCCCCCTATTACTACTATTATTATATTAATTATAGAATGTATTCAGGTAACTTTTTCGATGTTTCTAAATTTAACACATACGCCTACTCTAGATCAATTTTTTTTCTGTAGAAGTCTCTACATAAAAACTTAAGGTATATAGTGTTATTCGGAGCACAGTTTGCGGGAATCT
Organism: Microvelia longipes; assembly: GCA_018340805.1. Classification (NCBI taxonomy): domain Eukaryota; kingdom Metazoa; phylum Arthropoda; class Insecta; order Hemiptera; family Veliidae; genus Microvelia; species Microvelia longipes. The sequence goes on from JACMZG010001863.1 coordinate 52,583,920, forward strand.
CTCGGCTATAATTGTTTCTCGCCAATATTTAGTAGATACGCATTTATTTAGTCAAGAAGACACTGCTACCAACTATGTCAAAATAAATTGCCCTAGTTGAGGCGACGTCATAGATTTGATACCATTAAGCTGCGTATCAAACTTCCGCTATTGAAGTTTGGCATTAAAAATGATTAAACAAATTTGAAGAATTTAAAAAGGAGCAGAATAATTAAAGAGATAAATGTCATTTCTTTAAAGAAACATTCGATGTGAGCTTATTTACTTTTATTTTACACGTAAGAATAGTCAAATCTTATGAAATCATATTATAACCAGACCATTTAGTGTTGCCAACTTTATAACTGGGAAAATATTTTTCCTTAATAAGATGTTGGCAATCCTACCATTACTGCAACTCAAATATGACGCCGATCCTGGCTATGCTTTAGTAGCTAAACAGAGAATTTTTCAAAAGAAGCGATATTTAGGTTGTACGCAATTAGCTCTTATAATACAAATTTCCTTAAGAGTTAACAAAGAAGATAAAAAAGAATTATACAATTTAAAACAATTTAAACACAGTAGTTTATGTTAAATAGTAAAGTAATTGTCCCACATATTCATTTAGCGAACAAATAATACAACTAGAAGGCAATAATAAGAATTAGTTATACTATAGATAGTACCGCGAGACGTATTCTTGAAAGATAACGTTTGACTATGCAAGAAGAATACAATCAGGCGAGCTAGGTTACAACTAACCCTTTGACGATTGCTTCAGCTCTAAAAAAAATGATTGGCCTAATTTGTTTAATCTTTGTGCTTGTTTTAAAAACATATTTTAGTGTTTTTCATTAGTAATCTCTTAAACATCGCTTCTGATTAGAATTATAATACTGTGCAATCTTTCATTAATTATGCTGAGTTATCTAATTACAATCAGTATCGAAATATGTTAACTAACGAAATATTTTCAATAAATGGAAATGTAGGTTATTAGAGAATGTTGTCTTCCTAATTCTAATAACTATGTAGTATTAACGTAGTATTAATTAAGTGAAAGAAATATACTTACATTGCATAATATTACACAGTGATAACGTTAATAAGCTACTTATAATCAAGAATAGCAAGCAATTGCATACATACAATTACAATAGTTAATCAATTCTTTACATATTATACGTATAGGATTTTATGTTCTAGAATAGCAGATAACACCAGAACCTTACTTACCTTAATAATATATATATTAATATATTATATATATATATATTATATATATATATATATATATATAAAAGAAACAGAATCAGCCTCAGAACATAACTTACGAATGAATCAGGATAAGGCTTATAAACCACACTCACTTCTCTCGTGCCAACGTTTCGAGCATGAGCATGCTCTTCATCAGGGCAACCTGAAGACAATATAATAAACAAAACAATAGAGACAAAAATTGACAAAAGTAAATCATCATAACTCAAAGCTACAGTAAATAAAGTAAAAACAGAAAAAACCAGCACTTACAGAGAACTACGTTAGCGTATAGTCATAAAATAAAAAAAATTTGACTATACGCTTACGTAGTTCTCTGTAAGTGCTGGTTTTTTCTGTTTTGTACTTAATTACTGTAGCTTTGAGTTATTGATTTTACTTTTTGTATATTTCTTGTCTCTATTGTTTTTGTTTATTATATTGTCTTCAGGTTGCCCTGATGAAGAGCATGCTCATGCTCGAACGTTGGCACGAAGAAGTGAGTGTGTTTTTTTATAAGCCTTCCTGATTCATTCGTAGTTATATATATATGGGTGAGTCAGCTGTTTTTGAATAATACACAATATTAAACCCTCGCTACCTCAGTTTTGACTGGGAATTGATTTTTTTCTAGTTAGTTATTTTTCAGTCTCCTTTGTTTATTTATTTCAAAACTTACAGTTCCGTGACTATGCACTTCATTTAATTTTTCTTGCTTGTCTAATAAATCATACAAAAAGTGATAAGAAAACGAAATTAACGACTACAGTTTTTCTTAGGTATTTTTGGACTTGAAAAATCAACTCATTTTCGTGTATTATATTAAAAAAAATAATACAGCCGTCATTTGTAAACGCTTTAGATTTTCCACGACATTCAATCAGTCCTCATATTACTTGATTTTTGAAGTTTTATTTTACTTTATGAAGTTATAAGGCCTGTGCCGTGTTTACAAGAGGAGAGCTCACACAACCAAACAGACACTAACATCCCATAGGATGTGTAGAAAATTATTTGTTGCGGGAACTCGAAAACCTTCATATGAGGTAGCCTACAGCTTTACATTTGTCCAGCTGTCTATTAAAGAATTTATGCGATAGATAATTATTAAAACTTAGTTTAAATTTATTTTACTTAATTTAAGACAAAATAGTAACAAAAAATAATGTAATATTTGCTCGAAACATAATTAATAAATAACAATCAAAAAATGACATCACCAATGTACCGCTATGGTATCAAACTACCCAGGCAATGATAAGATCCCTTTAATCCTCCCCCTCCCTCTAGTAGTATTAAACGGAGGGAAGAAATTCAAGTACCGGTCACCTAGATAACCAATCAGAATTATTAGTGTTACAAATTACTACGTGTATTGCTGTCCAGGTTTCAGACACCTGAAGAGGAATTTCTACCTGGAACCTTAATTATAAATATATTTACGTGATAATATTAGTAATTACGACTGTTTGTAACATGTACATATATAACGGTGAATGTACATGGTGAAATGAACAATAATAACGGTGAAATGTACAATATATAACGGTGAAACGAACAATATATAATGGTGAAATGAACAATATACTATACACGAGTGAAATGTACATGAAATACGGAGAAATGTACAATATATACCGGTGAAATGTACAATACATAACGGTGACATGAACAATATATAACGGTGAAATGTACAATATATACCGGTGAAATGTACAATATATAATGGTGAAATGAACAATATACTATAACGGTGAAATGTACAATATATAACGGAGAAATGTACAATATATACGGTGAAATGTACAATATATAACGGTGAAATGAACAATTATAACGGTGAAATGACAATTATACCGTGAAATGTACAATATATATATGTGAAATGAACAATATACTATAACGGTGAAATGTAAACATATAATACGGAGAAATTGTATATATAACCGGTGAAATGTACCATATATAACGGTGAAATGAACAATATATAACGGTGAAATGTACAATATTATGTACAATGGTGAAATGAACAATATACTAAAACGGTGAAAATGTACAATATATAACGGGAAAATGTACAAATATACCGGTGAAATGTACAGTATATAACGATGACATGAACACTATATACCGGTGAAATGTACAGTATATAACGATGACATGAACACTATATCCGGTGAATGTACAATATATACGATAAATGAACAATATATACCGGTGAAATGTACAGTATATAACGATGAAATGAACAATATCGGTATAACAGTTTTTAATATTCCTGACATATGATGTACCTTATGTTATACTAAGGTTGACATGTCTGCAAAGGTAAGGAAGGTTCCCTTCAAGGCAAGGATCCCCCCTACAAGGGATCCTTATAGGGGGATCTTCCTGACCTGAGGCAGGTGTGATAAACCCTAGGGGTACTTCATACAGTCTTGGACCCAGGCTCTCCCCTTGAGAAAGTGATAATGTTATGTACTTCTAATTTATATTTCTTCTCGTTATTACCACTTTTAGGTATAGTGAAATTGTTATCTTTATTCTAATATTTATATTAACTCTCGACATTACACTTAGTAGTTAATGTTAATACTTCAAATTATATTACTTCTCGACATTTACCACTATTGTAGTAATAATGTTATATACTTTAATTTACATTCTTCTTGATATTACACATTATAGTGATAATGTTATATACTTCAAATTATATTACTCCTCGACATTACCACTATTAGTAGTAATAATGTTATATACTTTAAATTTATATTACTTCTCGACATTACCCTATTAGTAGTGAAATGTATATACTTCAAATTTATATTCTTCTCGACATTACACTATTAGTAGTAATAATGTTATATACTTCAAATTTAATTACTTCGACATTACCACATTTTGTAGTAAAATGTTTACTTCAAATTTATATTACATTCTCGCACATTACCACTAGTCAGATAATAATGTTAGATACTTCAAATTATATTACTTCTCGACATTACACTATTTGTAAGTAATAATGTTTATTACTTTAAATTTACATTCTTCTTGATATTACCACTATTAGTAGTGATAATGTTATATACTTCAAATTATATTACTTCTCGACATTACCACTATTAGTAGAAATAATGTTATATACTTTAAATTTATTTTTCTCGATATTACCACTAATATTAAAAGACGTGCCAAATATGGCCCTGACTTATCCATCTCAAAATAAATATGGCTTATCTACCTCAAAGTCAGTCATTTCAACTAATAGCTGCAATTCGGGCAATTATTAACCTCGGATATATCGAGAACTGTGCTAACCGCATGTGATCAAGGTCTAATTGGCCTCAACAATTTACAAACTAGACATAATGTTCAGCAAAATGTATTTTTACCTAAAATTGTAGATAAATAAAATAAGAGTTTCCCAAAAGCTAATGAATTCTGCCCACAGGACCTAATTTTTGGTTAAGTTTTATTTAATTGGGATGAACTATTTGGCCGTATTTACAAAAAGTGTGCATAGACACATCCTCATAACCATCCATATTTCACCTGAACGTATATTTCGATTTATGGCATCTACAGGAGATGAAACATGGGCATTTTTGGTTATTTAATGGTCATAACCAAACCCGTGTAGCCAGCCAAAACTATTGGGGGGGGGGCCAACATCCCCTCAGGGGCCGAAATTCACACATCTACTACAGAAATCAACACATCTAGATCCTCTAAAATCTATTTTTTCAGAAGGGGCAAAAATTTTCTAGGAGGGGCAATGCCCCCCTGCCCATTACCATTACCTCGATAAGAGCCCCAGCTGCTTTCCATGTTGAAGATCTCTTTTTTTTTTTTTTTTTTTTTTTTTTATTTTTTTTATGTGAATATTGCAACTACATGAAAGATAGTTAGAAGATCTCTTAAACAACATTTCATTGTGTCATCCCGTCCTAACGAAATTACCGTTTCGCTTCAACATATTGTTGTGTTTTGATCACTTGAGATGTTTTACTTATTTATTGTTAGGCTCAAACACCTCCCAGTATTTGTTTATTTATTATTATATTTTTGAACATATCTTTAAAATTAATTTACTTAATTACTTGCTCTCATTCTTTTATGCATGGTTTTTATTTATTTTTTTATTTTTTCCACAGTTTACGTAACTCTTTTTATTTGTAACCTGTCATTTTGGTGGCTAGATATAGAGTTATTAGAATATTGAGTGGTATAATGTATTTAGGATGAGTTTGACAAGTGTCTGTTCACTTCAATTCATCCTACTGAATTGTTTTCAATGATACTTTATGTAAAATATATTTCATTTAAAAAAACTAAGATTGTAAACAAAAAATAAATTTCATCTTTCTTCTTCGTAGTCAAATTTAAAAAATGAAAAATATAACACAATGCTTAAATAGTTCAAGGGGACGAAACAATAGTTGAAAACGGATTCAATGCAGAGAAAAATAGCAACAGAATACAGACAGGGGTCACAATAACAAAACATTTAAATTGATGTTGTGTTGGGTTAGGTCAGAGTTTTCCATTTTTATTCATCTCAATAACTGAATATTTTGATGAAAGTATGAAAATAAAAACAAACCAAGACAAGCTGCTGGCAGAGCTTATTTGACCGAAATATCGTATTACTCGGAGTTTAACTTGATTTATTGGAGACGTTTTTTTATTTTTTATTTTCCCAGTGTATTGAGATATGATACGAGGAAAAGTTTTATAACTTTATTAGCTTGGTATCGAATTCCTGCACTGTATTAGATAACATCTTGCCTTGTCATTGAAACTAATATATTTATTTCATATCAACATTTCTGAGTTAAATTAAAAGTTTATTAAGGGATTTCTTGTTTGTTTCCTGAGGAATTCTAACGAGGATAACACTATAAGTTGTAATGACCGGAATTATATTACGGAACCTCTTGTAATAAGAGGTTCCGTTCTTTGGAGACAGAACATTGACGAAACTCGGTTTCTGCATGTATGTGATACATGAATTGTACGCATGGACGTATCTGATACATAGACTGTACGCGTGCGCATAGATGTATATAATATATAGATTGTACGCGTGCGCATAGATGTATGTTATACATAGATTGTACGCGTGCGCACATATGTATGCGCAGCTTTCTTGCAAACATGGAAAATATATTCACTCTAAGAGTCGTTTTATTAGTTAGATCTTACTGTTACTAAATATAGTCTTTATATTATTTAGCATAATAGCATAATTATATAAACACACACACACACACACACATATTTTATATATAATATATATATATATATATATATTATATATATATATATATATATATATATTATTATTTTTTAATTTAATTATCGTTTGGTTTTAGTATTTCTGGATAAATTGGACAAATCCAAGTATCCAAAATCCGGATAAGAGCCTGATTCTATATTTAAAATCCTGGAAACATCGAAATATTTATCTATGAATTATTGGCAATTTTTTTAGCACCAATGGTTGTTCTATAATTTTTACCTCATTTATCACAAATTAAGTAACAAATAAAGAAATAAAAGTAGAATTTTTTATTTTATCGGCTCCCATGCTAATCCTGTGATAAAAATGTTTTGATCACCCTTTCGTTTTCCCGCCATTGGTATTGCCAACCTTACAACTATCTCTTTGAATCGCGAATGAACCTCTAATAAGTTGCACTACAGCATATACCTGTCAGATTGTTTAAATATCAATTATTGTGTTGTTGATTTTTAACAACACTCACATTGACTAACAAGGACCCTCGAGCTCTAGATCAAGACTGACAGCAACCCTGACACTAAGCATGTTAGAGAAAATACATCAGCGGTAATCTTAACAAATCTTGAATGAAATTTAAATATACTTAACCCGAGGGTTACAAGTATATCAGAAACGACCTTTAAGTAAGTACTAACATTTATAATAATATGCCTTTCACTTTATTAAAATGATTAGTTTTGTGAGTCGTTTGTTTCTTGGCTGGTATTCAAGTGCAGATAAGTTTAGATGGTGCGATAGTATTGAAAGTTTATTTACTCATTCACTGCATGAGAGAATAGATGAGAACTGTCAGTTACGATGGGAAGCATTAGTTAAAGACAGGTTGAGAGAAATTGTTTAAGCATATAAAAATTAAGCATTGCAAACTAAAGTAATAATAATAATAACAGTATTCCTTTTATTATAATCCCCACAAAAAAACATGTGTAAGAAAGCCAAGTATAGGGTAAAAAGAATTGAGATCTTAGTTTACGCCGACTGGACTTTAGCCATGGGTTCAATCCCAGCACGGGTCTCTAGGATTTTTATGAGAGGGATAAAAAGTCTGCGTACCATGTCCCAGAAGGGACGTAAAGCCGAAGGTCTCGAGCCTGTGCGTTGTCAGGTACTCGTAAAAGATCCCTTACTTTAAATGAAACTGGGTATAGGCAAAATTTAAGACCCTCTTAGTAGATTCATTATAATACTATAGTGTGTCTGCATTGTAGTTCAAAGTGTGTGGAAGTTTGGTTTAACAGTGAGAGCACGTGTTGTTCCCAGTTTTCACTGGACTATAAAAATCAGTGAAAATATGTATGATTGCTTGAAAAATCATGAGAGGAACCATAGAAATTCACGGCTCTTCTGTCTAGATTAGATGAAATGTACCTACACTTAAAATTAAAAGGAGTAGAACACTATCATAGGGAGCTGGCAAAAAGGGCCCAACAACGTGGCCTACTTGCCTGGTAGTTACTACCACTCCCCCCATATTACTACTACTACTAGTTTACGCCGAGTTTTATCAGCCTCACACATTTCATTGGCACAATTTAATCAGTAGACAAGTCACAAAGAGGGCACTAACCGCTATACTTGCCGGGGCATGCCGTGCCACCAAATAAAAATAAGAGGAGTTATGTTACAAACTACGCAAGGGCAAAACTTTAACACACACACACACACACACATATATATATATTATATATATATATATATATATATATATATATATATATATATATATATATATAATATATATATATATATATATATGTGTGTGTGTGTGTGTGTGAGTGTTTTTTTACAAAAAAACAAACTTTCCCTTATTTACCACAAACTCATGAGCTTATTTACCTTCGAAAATTCGTTATACGAATTAAAGCTGATTTTTCTTAAAAGGCATTTTTAAATGATATACTTAATACAACAATTTGCATACAAGCAAGGTACGATTGGCGTTACGTTGGTGTTTTAGCAAGGAGTCAACTTTAAGGTTGTTGGCAAACTGAATGAAATGTGACCAGTTTCAGCTCAATTGTACCATAATAAGTAACTGAAAAATGCGTATATACCAATATTTATACTCTCTACAAATGAGCGCCTCCGGACTCCTTATGTGGTGGCGCGTAAAGCAGTAAGCGCCTTAGCAAAGGGGCGAAGGCTTCTTGAAATTCATCGTCAACCCGACTGGATGTAACAAGTCAAATTCAATTTAAGAACCTTTTTAAGAGGGAGCTTTTTCATTCAATTACGATTTTATCTCGACTTTCACTTCCAAGTTCTTTTGCAAAAGAACTTATTACGTATTAAAGTTGTACTTAAAAAATGCAAGTTAAGTAAGATGTCATTGAACTTGGTTTGCCCTTTATAAGGATCTTTGAACGCCTTACTCACTCCTGAGGAACAAGAACAGTGATTTCCACCACAAAGGTCAAGTTCGTGTGTATTATGATATGATACGTTATTATAGCAACCTATAACCTAAAGATCTTACAAGCTGTAGAATTTCTTTGGTTTTATAGATTCCTTACCGTCTTATCTAAGTAGTTGGGGTTTGTTGTTCCTTGTATAATTGGAAGGAACAACAAAATTTTGGTGGTTCCTTGTAAAACTTTGTTGTACAACAACAAATTTTTGGTGGTTCCTTGTAAAACTTTGTTTTACAACAACAAATTTTTGGTGGTTCCTTGTAAAACTTTGTTTTACAACAACAAATTTTTGGTGGTTCCTTGTAAAACTTTGTTGTACAACAACAAATTTGGTGGTTCTTGTACATCAACAAATTTTGGTGTTCCTTGTAAACTTTGTTTGACAACAACAAAATTTTCGTGGTTCCTTGTAAAACTTTGTTTTACATCAACAAAATTTTGGATTTACAATTTATTAACAAATACAGATTATACAAATGTATAATCTGCGGCATTCTTACTATATTTAAGTTTAAGCAGATTACACAAATGTATAATCTGCGGCATTCTTACTCAGAAGAAAATGATTGGTCTGCTAAAATTAGCAGACCAATAGAATCGTTTTGTTCTCCTTATAAAGCCGCTAAATAACTAACTATTAGAATATTTAGGGAGATTTATATCATCATCCGTCAAAACGAACGAGTTTTGTAAATCCAAGATCCGTTTCATCATTTAGATCTTCCTTATAATTAATATATTTATAATGATGTACATCAAATTAATAAAATATTAATCAAATTTGGATAAAACCGTGCATGAATCTCTTGGATCTCAACTATTTCAAATAAAACAGTAGATATTCTTGTCGTATTAGAACGTAGCATACTAATTAATTAGTAAAATGCATAATATTATTTTATTATTTTTTTATTATTATTTTTATTATTATTTTTATTATTATTTTTATTATTTTTTTTATTATTATTTATTATTATTTTTATTTTTTGTTTATTATTATTTTTATTTATTTATTATTATTATTTATTTATTTATTATTTTTTTAAAATCGAACACAAGTCATTCCATAAATATTTAACTAATGCTGGTAATGAGATAAAACATGGCATACGTGTCACAAGCGTGCTAAATCTCAAACAGATTAATACATTTTTTAGCTCTTAAGGGTTTTTCGAACTTTTTGCTAATTGATTATTACGGGTTAGTGACTTCACAAACAATGATTTTTCAGACAACGCAACTATACCTAAAGATTGATTTTGTACAAACTTTCTTGCATAAATACACTGGGAGATACGATAACAGTTACACACACAAACATACAGACAGCCAACTTTTTGTAAATCACTTAAGAGGTCTTAATTATACCGAAAATGGATGATTCTGATTTCGGATTTTTTTCGCAAACACTATACTTTTCCTATATATCTACTATATAAATAAGGAAAGTTAAAATCTAATGATGCTAGACGCATTGTACAGGTTTGAGTATGACGTATACCACATTTAGGGGAATCTAATAAAAAATATGGTCGTATTTTGAGAATAAAATAAAATTTTTGCGTGATAAATTAAAAGGATGTTTAACGTCACAAGGTCAATAGGTCAACATTATGAAGTAAAAACACGATAAGATAACGTACTTGATGATCCAATTGCATAAATACAAAACAGTGATGATTCAGAAAAACAACTTAACTTTTAATTAATAGTTAATTAAAAAAAAAAAAGCATACTATAATGGAAAATAAAAATGTAGCATTTAGAGTCAAACTAACTAAATAAAAATTAATCAAAAATAGACATCTATAATTATAATCAATGATGATTGCTATTAATCACACATATAACTTAAAACACAACATCCCATCAAGTATCCACACCGCAACTGCGGTTTAATACAACTGACATCTTCAAAAAATATGTTAATTTTGATATTTATATTAATTTGATGTAAAATTTATAAACATAGTATCTATAATATTTAATGTTAGATTATATTTTATATATATATATATATATATATATATATATATATATATATATATATATATATAACATAACATTAAACATGATAAATTTATGTATATATATATATATATATATATATATATATATATATATATATATATATATATATATATATATATATATATATATATCCATTATATACGTCATACGGCAGGGCGGACAAGTGTTGCATTAAAAAGATTCACTGAGTTAAAGGCTGAATTAAATATTCGTTAATTGTTACAAACCATGGCAATAATAGTAAGTAGTAAAACAAATAAATCTTAAGACCCGCAGCTATAAAAATGTTCTTAGTATATTGTTAGACTGCGTCCAAGTCATTTAGACATCCTCAATTTAGTTAAGGTTAATACCAGAGACCGTGCTAATACGTCGCAGTCAGAAACTGAATGAAGAAAGCTATTTTCTCTATTATGTCCAATATACTGGGAAAATTAACCCAGATTCTTCCATTCTTTAGTTAACAAATTACAGACTTCAATTCAATTTCTAATTTGAAAGAAAAGAAATTCTATATAACTTTCGTTTGGATCAATGATTTTTAATTTTTCCTTTTTTCTGAGAAGGAAATAAAGTAAAATGAAGCCTTAAATATTAAGTATAACAAATAGTATTTATGTATTACACTGACCTTTGACACCGCGGAGGTCTGAGGTTCGCATCCCAGGTTACGCTCTCAGTTTATAAAAAATTATTGTTTAGATAAATTATCGCCAACTTTAGAATACACTTTGAGCGTAACGGTTGCTATTACCACCCGAGGTGGTTCCCGCAGGGTTTATCCCTGATAAGCCGCAGGGCTCTAAACGGGCATTATTACTATTATTATATATTTATGGACCACACATATATATATATATATATATATATATATATATTATATATATATATATATATATATATATATATATATATATATATATATGTGGTCCATAAATTATAATATATATATATATATATATTATATATATTATATATATATATATATATATATACAAACAGCAATGAGTTATGAGGTTTTTGTAGTAATAAATAAAAACAACATTTAAGCTTTAAACCGTGTGATTAGGTCTTCATCAGAAAGCATAGAGATATATACTAGAGGGGGCATAGCCTATTTCAATACATTCAAAGGCCTGAAACATCTTTTTGGGGCTCTCAGTGGCTCAGTGTAACCTTAGTAAAACCTACTCTAAGAGTGATTTAAGGTTATATTTAATCAATTGATTTCGGCTTCCAGCACATAGTTTGTGTTATGATTTGTATTTTTAACGTTCTACTATATAATTTAATGTAATTTTGTACTGATTATTTGATTATCATTATAAGGGAAGAAGGTCAGGTTCCTTTTTCGATGTTTCACAATTTAACCAATGGGGCCCCTCTAGTAATCATAGAGATATTATTACTAGAGAGGCCTTAAAGGTTAAATTTTGAAAAAGTAACCTGACAACCTTTACTTATAAATACAATCAAGTGAGCAGTACAAAATTTAATAACTTTTATAGGAGAACGCTATAAATACAAATCAAAACACAAACAATATGCGTGAAGACGAAGATAATAAGAGTTTTTAAAAAAATAAAGGCGATTTATAATAACCTTAACTCACTCTTAGAGAAGGCTTCAATGAGGTTTCACATAGCCCCTGAGAGCCCCAAAACGATGTTTCAGGTCTTATAATGTATTAAGATAGGTTATGCCCTCTCTAGTATATATCCTTAGAATAATACTATGTATAGAAGGAGCACTACTGATAACACGAAAGGCGGTTCACTCATAGGGATGTATTACTAGAGGGGCCCTATTGGTTGAATTTTGAAACATCGAAAAAGTAACCTGACCACATTCGATTATCATTTTTATCAAATAAACAGAACAAAAAAACAGTAAATTATATAGTAGAATGTTTAAAATACAAATCACAACACAAACAATTTGCGGGAAGCCGAAAACAATTGATTAATTATAACCAAAACTCCCTCTTGGAGGAGGTGTCAATGAGGTTACACAGAGCCCCTGAGAGCCCCACTAAAAATGTATGGGCCTCTCAATGTATTAAGATAGGCTATGCCCCCTCTAGTATATATCTCTATGGGTTCACTGGTGCACCTAAGTAATGCTGCTACCATAACAATATACAACTTTCAAAAAAAAAAGTTGCCAATACTTCCGGTTGCTGAATTATTATGTTCTATTATGAATTAATGATTGATTATTCATAAAATGCTATTATAAATATCGGTGCATTACAATATTTAAAGCATTTTTAATTGTAGTTTAACGTTTTTATTAAAATTATATTAAAAGTAGTCCTCGTCAACTAAATGTAGATTCTTGTATTCCGCCACCCTTTTGCCATCTAAGACCGGTTATATTAAATACTCAGCAGGTGTACACAGAGCCCCTGAGAGCCTTAAAACAATGTTTCAGGTCTTATAATGTATTGAGATAGGCTATGCCCTCACTAGTTTATATCTCTATGTCAGAAAGTGTTTAATAACAAACTAAAGCAGTTAAGAGAAAACAAACAAGGTATCTAAACATAGCTATCTGTGAGTGCCATCGAAAAATGAACTAAAAACTAAATAAAGATCTAACGTTTTAAAGATCTTTAGTTTAATTAAAATGTTAAGTATTTTAAGCGAAAAGATGGGAAAGTGAGTCAGTTCTTAACAAGACGGTGACTAGTGTCTGTAAAACACAGTTTCATAGTCTGGCATCCTAAGATGCATCACACTTGACACGACACGTTTTCCATTTTCAATCAACTAAACGAAGAGACGTAACATTATAGAAAAGTCCGTGAACTAAAACACCCACACGTCATTCTGAAATTCACGCAGTGTCTTTCCAATTTTGAAGAGTTAATGACTTAATTTTAAAAATAGGAAGCACCAACAAGCACAAACTTAAAACGTATGTTTTAATTCCGACAAAGTTTTAAAACATAGAAATTAGTTTTCACTGTCATTTACAGATTGTTAAGTTAGAGAACACAGCTAAGTCGTCAGTTACACTTGGTTGATAATCAGTGGTCAACTTTACAATTATTACGTACACACAGCGTATTTAACAGGCGATCGTATTTCATACGCATTTAATACGATTAAGTTCTTGCACTGTATTTGTTTAGTCGATTCATAGGTCGTTTAGATTTATTTGTTTTGTCTTATTCGTTTAGCGATCGAGACAGATGACGTCATATCCCGCCTAAAAACATGACGTCTTTTATTGATCACCTAGGTCATAAGGAAGTTCTAAACAAAAAATATATTTAATTAAATTGGGATTTATTTGCATAATAATAAAAGTTATATTAAAAAATATTTGAAAAGTTATTTGGAGAAAAACGGTCATATTTAAGTATAAAGAGTAAGCAATATTTAAGTATAAAGTCAAATAACAGTCCGTCAAGAAGGTTATATTTTAAATACGATCGTCTCTAAAGGTACATACAGCGTATCGGGGATCGATCTATATTCCATCTCTCTAGTTCTAGCGTATCTGGCTGAATTCCCTCTGTATGGCTCTTACAGCGTTTTTAACTAGCGTACTTAATACGATCCGCGGATTTAGTATCCAGTGAACGCACAAAATAAAATATCCGGTCAAAAATATGGTTTACTTTTGTTTTACCAAAAAGTAAGAAATTCTGAGAAAACTGTAAAAGCTTGCTTTGAGAATGAAGTTTGTGTAGTCAGTTCTCAAAATCTATTTATTAAAAAAAATCCGCATATATTAAAGCAATGTTAACTTGACGGAATCAGTAAAAACTGATTTTCCTTCTTTCTTTCTCAGTTTGCCTCTATCACTGATTTAGTTTTTTAATTCAGCTTAAAGTAACAAGAGAAATGTCTCTGTGTAGCCATAGAGATATAATACTAGAGGGGGCATAGACTATCTTATTATATTAAGAAGCCAGAAACATCGTTTTGGGGCTCTCAGGGACTAAATCACATCAAGGAGATTTTGTGGTATCGACTCACCATGATGTTAAATAAAAAAAAACTCACTAGAATAACAACAATTAATATATTGTCAACCTAATATATGCATTAACTAGCATATACTAAATACCATTGTGTATATATACACAAAAAAATCTCAGGTAATTCTTACTTCGAAAAAACAAAATCTCAGTAATTCTAACTTCGAAAAACAAAATCTCAGTAATTCTTACTTCGAAAAACAAAATTTCAGTAATTCTTCCTTCGAAAAACAAAATCTCAGTAATTCTAACTTCGAAAAACAAAATCTCAGTAATTCTTACTTCGAAAAACAAAATTTCAGTAATTCTTCCTTCGAAAAACAAAATCTCAGTAATTCTTCCTTCGAAAAAGAAAATCTCAGTAATTATTACTTCGAAAAACAAAATCTCAGTAATTCTTCCTTCGAAAAACAAAATCTCAGTAATTCTAACTTCGAAAAACAAAATCTCAGTAATTATTTCTTCGAAAAACAATCCTCAGTAATTATTTCTTCGAAAAACAAAAATCTCAGTAATTCTTACCTTCGAAAACAAAATTTTCAGTAATTCTTACTTCGAAAACAAAATCTCAGTAATTCTTACTTCGAAAAACAAAATTTCAGTAATTCTTACTTCGAAAAACAAAATCTCAGTAATTCTTACTTCGAAAAACAAAATCTCAGTAATTCTTAATTCGAAAAACAAAAAATCTCAGTAATTTCTTACTTCGAAAAACAAAATTCAGTATTCTTATTCGAAAACAAAGTAATTCTTTACTTCGAAAAAATTAGTAATTCTTACTTGAAAAACAAATCTCAGTAATTCTTACTTCGAAAAACAACATTTCTGTTATTTTCTTACTTCGAAAAACAAAAATCTCAGTAATTATTCTCGAAAACAAAATCTAATTCTTACTTCGAAAAACAAATCTCAAGTAATTCTCTCGAAAAACAAAATCTCAGTAATTCTTACTCGAAAACAAATCAGTAATTCTTACTCGAAAAACAAAATCTCAGTAATTCTTACTTCGAAAAACAAAATCTCAGTAATTACCTCGAAAAACAAAATCTCAGTAATTCTTACTTCGAAAAACAAAATCTCAGTAATTCTTACTTCGAAAAAACAAAAATCTCAGTAATTCTTCACTTCGAAAACAAAATCTCAGTAATTCTTACTTCGAAAAAACAAATCTCAGTAATCTTCGAAAACAAAATTTCAGTAATTTCCTTCGAAAAAGAAATCTCAGTAATTCTTACTTCGAAAAAACATAATCTCAGTAATTCTTACGTAAAAAAACAAAATCTTTGTAATTCGTATTGTAATTTGTATGAAGGGATATATAATATGTTTAGCTTATTTTTTTGTCATAAAATTTAATTATAATTGTTTTATCTACCTTAATTTGTCGCTAGCAATTTATTTTCGAACAATACTAACATAAATTTATTTTATTCTATATCTAAACAGCTATTCTTAGAAATAAATATGGGATAATTAATTTTTAATGTGATTTCAAACATTTAATTTATACCCTTTTGTGGATATTGCCCCGTATTATAATAATTTAGACAGTAATATTTTTCGTAACTATGGCTTAAAACCGGTAATAAAAAACCGTTAAGATTTAAATATTGAAATCTGAAATAGCGTACATCTTCTCCTTCATACCTGGGCTAAGGTATTAACCATGCTTAAACAGGTACACTTCAGGTAAATACTAGTATATAATCAATTTTTTAATTAATTCAAATAATAATTATGATGTAGCAAAAAACATCGTTGGACTTCTAATTGCCAACGATTTAATAGTCGATAAATATTTTGGAATGAAATATTTAATGCCTAGTACTTTCCTCTAATTAATCTTATTATACTACTCTCTTAATTACTACTAACTATTACTACTAACTACTCTAATTAATCTTACGTGTTTAATAAGTTATTTTTAATGTTTGCAGGTTAATTTTACGTGTTAGCTAGAGTATTTTACATGTTTAATGGTGTATTTTACATGATTGCTAGAGTATTTTACATGTTTAATGGTGCATTTTACGTGATTGCTAGAGTATTTTACATGTTTGCTAGTTTATTTTACGTGTTTGCTAGAGTATTTTACATGTTTAATGTTGTATTTTACGTGAGTGCTAGAGTATTTTACATGTTTAAAAGTGTATTTTCCGTGTTTGCTAGAGTATTTTACATGCTTAAAAGTGTCTTTTACGTGTTTGCTTGTTTATTCAACATGTTTAATAGAGTATTTTACGTGTTAGCCAGAGTATTTTACAAGTTTAATAGTGTACTTTACGTGTTTGCTAGTTTATTTAACATGTTAACAAGTGTATTTTACATATTTGCGAGAGTAATTTACATGTTTTCTAGTGTACATGTTTACGTATGTACTAGATTATTTTACATGTTTATTACTGAATTTAACATATATACTAGAATATTTTTATGTTTTCTAGTGTATTTAACATATCTGCTAGTACACGTCTTTCTTTGATTATAAATACTGGAGAAGTCAGATTATTTGTACCTATTTTTTTTTTAAATCACGAGAATTTTATCTTACCTGAACATATTTTCACAAGTATCAAATCAAATCCTTTAAGCTGTTAAATTATAATTCTGCTCCTGGGGGGAAAGAAAAGGGTTTTATTTATTTCATTTATTATTCACTCTCTCTCAAAAAAATTTATTTAGATGAAAATAAAATAAAAAATTTGCACTCGTTAAAACACAAAAACCATAACACAATCACTGAAGATACACAAGTTTTACGAACAATGTTTAACCGGCACGTACAGGCACGCGACTGAGGGATAGGCGGGAGACCCGGCTAAATACAGGTTTCCCAACCCGACAGAAATGAAATTCCCGTATGTTGATCTGGGATAAAAGAATATCCCTACATTTCTCCCTCGTCTATCCTTGCTTTGCATTAGAACTACAAAATACCTTTGCTATTACTGTATATGTTCACCCTTTTAATAACCTTTACTTCAGATAAGACACCTGCAAAATGTGATTCCTAATTCTAATCCTTACACATTCGACTTATATTTATTTTACTCTGACCAGTTTGCTGGGTGTTTTTTCAATAGTTTTTGAAAAGGTAAGTAGAGACTCAAAGGATTAAAAAGTATTTTAATGAAAACATAGAGCCATCTTTACTAAAAAGGCCTTATTCTTTAAATATTGAAACATCATAAAAGTAACATTCTATAATTAATATAATCAAACAATCCACCAAAAATTGGGCACAAATGAGACACCAGGTAATATTTATTATTTATTGCGATATTTCGCTCAAAACACAGAGCATTATCAAGCAAACGTCTTAAAAAGAAAATTAACTATTTAAGTTATAGAAAGAATAATTAACAACTTAAATTGTTATGCTTGAAAAGAAACTAAAAACTCACTAGTTACATATCTGTTAACATTGTTAATACTTTCAAAATCAGGTCCGATATCCTAAAATAAGAAATATAAAGAGAGGCAAAATAAAATAAAAAGAAGAAATAACAAAACAATCGAAATAATTCTGGCGCGGTGGTCCGCATGTCGGGCGAATTTCCTTTGGATGCGTGTTTCCGTGCTTTTTACATTATATAAGTTTACTACTACTAAATAAATAATTCCGGCGCAGTGGTCCGCTGTCGGGCGAATTTCATTCGGAATGCGTGTTTCCGTGCTAAACAACCTATTTCTTGCTTATTCAAGAACCATGCCGATTGCGTGGTTCCGGTTCCTGCTTAGTAAGTTTACAACTACTAAATAAATAATTCCGGTGCGGTGGTCCGCTGTCGGGCGAATTTCATTTAGAATGCGTGTTTCCGTGCTAAACAACCCATTTTCTTGCTTATGCAAGAACCATGCCATTGCGTGGTTCCGGTTCATGCTTTAGAACCTAAGCAGTTACTCAATTGTCAAGCACTGCTCGTAACTCATTTAGTCTGTATTTTCCAAAGGAAATACGCTAAAACCTTTAAAGATAACTGACTAAGCTTAAAGATAAGTAACTAATCTTTAAATTAGTGCATATAATAGTGCGTACTTCTAATTTTAGAGGCATAGTTTTGTACAACCAACTGGATAATTATGCGCATTTCCTTTGAAAAATACAGACAAAATGAGTTACGAGCAGTGCTTGACAATTGAGTAACTGCTTAGGTTCTAAAGCATGAACCGGAACCACGCTATGGGCATGGTTCTTGCATAAGCAAGAAATGGGTTGTTTAGCACGGAAACACGCATTCTAAATGAAATTCGCCCGACAGCGGACCACCGCACCGGAATTATTTATTTAGTAGTTGTAAACTTAAATAATGTAAAAAACTATAAAAATTATCATTTAACCAGGATTGTTGTTAAGCACGGAAACACGCATCCAAAGGAAATTCGCCCGACATGCGGACCACCGCGCCAGAATTTTTAAATTCAAATACTGCTTTGTTTTTAAATTTGTTTTTGTACTTGTACTTTTTTGTATGATTTTGTCTTTTTCTGTACTATCCTTTTGTATTTTTTAAAGTGGAAATAAAGAATTTATTTATTAATTTATTTACTTTAGTCTAAACACGATTCGCAAAAAAAAACTAATTCGCTCCAAAAGTTAACTTCATTCGCACCAATTTTACATTAACCCAAATTGGTATGATCACAGTGCTTAACACCTTCTCCCATTTTTATGGTGCTCTTCGTTTCATCTGTCTGTCCACAGCCCTTGATGGAATTATAATAATATATAATAATGCCCGTTTAGAGCTTTGCGGCTCATCAGGGATAACCCCTGCGGAGACCACCTTGGGTGGTAGTAGCAACCGTTACGCTCTAAGTGTATTCTAAAGTTGGCGATAATTTATCTAAACAATAATTTTATGTAAACTGAGAGTGTAACCTGGGATGCGAACCCCAGACCTCCGTGGTGTCAAAGGTCAGTGTAAAGACTAACGCTCTAACGACCTCGGCCACGGAGGCGGTCTTGATGGAATTACCTTAATAAAATTTTTGATTACATTGATGTAAAAATTGATGTACATTCTCGTTATTTAAACACAACGAATTAGTGCATTCTCAGTAAAGCTAACAATTATTACCGATAAATTATTTGTCTAAACAAGGAATGGATTGTTAGTCTACACAAGACTGCTGAACTAAGCATATTCCCTTTATAGAAAGAATTTATCTTCCAAATTCAGCTTTATATACTTAGATCTGTATTTAGATTAGGATAAATAATATTCAATCTCATTATAATAAATTAGAATGGTTATCAGTGCAATAGTTGGTAAAACTGGGAGATGGAAAACAGCTGCAGTAAAACAAAAGGCAATTCCTTGTTTAGATAATCTTTCTTTAATTGATTTCAGATTATTTCTTTTTTGTCTACTTTTCTCTCTCCGTTTTTTATTATGATACAAAGATATCATTGTTTTCTAAACTGTTAGTCACTGCAGTGGACATTTCTTTTACTAACTAAGCGGGATATTTTTACTTTTCTTCTTGACTTGGCGTAGTTGTTGCCACTTATACTTGATATAAATAAATAAATAAATGGTTTATTTACACAAAAACTACAAATAAAAAGGTAAAAGTAAGTTACAAATAAAAAAAAACAAATCAAAAATGGTAAAAAAATAACATGTAAAATACAAACATAAAATATCTTTTGTGTAAAAAGGATGGACTCTAAAAAAAATTAGATCTGCCGCCCATCCTTTCATAGAAAAATACAAAAATATAATAAAGGAGATAAAAATTAAGAGAATGAATATTTTGCATTTTGAGAAATGAATATAATTTAAAAAAAAAGACATTAAAAAAACAAAAAAAAACAAAGTAAACTAGTTTGACTAGAACTAAAATTTAACAAATTTAAAATATTTTTAATAAAGGAGTAACAAAGAGTAAATTTTGAAGAAAAAAAAACAAACTTTAAAGTTAGAAAAATTAAAAGTAACAAACATCTCCATCAATTAATACTAATGTTTACACCCTTATTAGAAAACTTAACAATAAGATGAGGTGGATAAAAAGGGTAAGAATAATAATTAAAATGATCAGTCTTATATTTTAAAAGGATCAAGAGAAAATATTACATTAATGAGTTAAATGACCAGTCTTAATTTGTAAATGATAAACATAACGTCAATTTGTTAGTTAAAAATGGTTAAGATGGTAATGGAACATAATAACTAAAAAAAAAAACTAAAAATAAAAAAAGTAAATAAAAAATACTTAAAAGCTTAGATATAGCACTTTTTATGTTAAAATGTATTTTAAAACATAATTTTAAGAAGAAAATTTCAATTGATTGAGATATTAAGAAATAAAATGTTCTTTGTTTTTTTGATAATTAAATAAAATATCCCTGAATGAATACTTGAAAGAATTGTCTTTAAGATTAAGAAAGTTAGGGGGAATAGAGTTAAGTAGTTTGGAGGAAAATGCTGAGAATGAGGATTCAAATTTTTTAGTTTTGTGCTGTAATGTATTATAAAGTTTATTTATTTATATAGACTTAACTAAGACAGGTGGACATAGCTGAACAATCTATTTCGGACATAGCTTATTAATCTATTGCGGTCATGGCTAAACAATATATTGCGGTCATAACTGAGCAATCAATTGCAGTCATAGCTGAACAACCTATTGAATGAATAGCCGAAAGATCTATTTCGGACATAGCTGAACAGTCTATTACAGTCATAGCTGAACAATCTAATAGGGACATAACTGAAGAACCTATCGCAGTCATAGCTGAACAACCTATTGATGGCATAGCTGGAAGATCTGTTGCGGACATAGGTAAACAGTATATTACAGGCATAGCTAAACAATCTAATGGGGGACATAAGTGAACAATCTATTGCAGACATATCTGAACAATCTATTGCAGGCATAGCTCAACAATGTGTTGCAGGCATAGCTGAACAATCTATTGCGAATTTTAATCAGAAAACAATGTTCAGGAGGTTGTTTAGATGAGGAAGTGGTTAGGAAATTTACTTACGTCTTATCGTAATTGTGTTGCCACGTTGTTTGCTGTGACTTACACTTAGTATAACCTTCACCGTTCAAAACTTTTCTATTTTTTTTATATTTCTTTTATTGAAAAAAAATACATAATTATAATGACAAACTTCTAAAATAATTATTATACATATAGATTTCCATACCTTCTTGAAATTAAAATGTTTTTGAGCATATACTAAGTATATACAAAATAAAGTAAGATAAATAGATAGATATGAAATATTTATATTAAATATATAACATATAATACAATATAATAAAAAGGTAATAATTTTTATATATTAAGAGAGAAGTTGGTAGATATAAGTGGAAACGTACTCTCTGCAAACATATTTATACTATTTTAAAAGAACATATTACTACTTTAAACATATTTATAAGTATTTAAACATACTTTCTTATCTGCTCAACTATTAATCTAAAAAAATCATCTATAAAATTAAAATCGTAAACCAACTACCGACCAAAGACCCTCTAAATAAATTTTAATCATTCTCTAATTTATTCTTTAGAAAATTAGATAATTCCACTGTACCGTTATTATAAAATTAGAGAAGGGACTGTTTACTTCTCCTCTTTGTATATAAAGGAAATTAATCACTTTCAGGAATCTTTACACAACGTCGTCAATCGTCCTTTTTAACTATTAAAACAAATATAATTTAAATTAAAATACGATGGTGTTCACAAAGGATCGATTCTTGTCTTCAAAGGATTCTCGGATTAATTAGGATCTTTTTATCCTTAAAGGGTGAAAGAGTTCGGAAGGACAAGAGATTGATCCTGATTGCCAAGGTTTGCCTTTCTTTCTTTTTTTTCGAATCTCTCTTTTACCTTTAATACCTTTTAAAAAGTTTGTTTTTTACCCAAATCTTTGAACTAAATTTTAACAACCGTATATATATATTATTATATATATATTATTATATATATTATATAATTATATATATATATATATATATATATATTATATAATATATATATATATAAATATTTTACATATATTTATTAATATATATATATATATATATATTATATATACATTACATATATATATATATATAATTATTATATTATATTATATATATATATCTTATATATTATATATATATATTATATATATATATATAGAACATTAATCAGCCTCAGAATATAATTTACGAATGAATCAGGATAAGGCTAATAAAAACACACTCACTTCTCTCGCGTTGGCACCAGAGAAGTGAGTGTGTTTTTATTAGCCTTATCCTGATTCATTCGTAAGTTTTATATATATAAAATCTTGCGAAACGTATGTTTTAGTCATTAGGGACCTCTGAAACGGATTTGTGTCGTGGTCCGAGATTCGACTTCCGCCATGACACCTATCCCATTAGCAAATTTTATTCCCCAAGGAAATTCGATAAAAGGCAAGATTTGGGTAAAAAGCTTAGGTAATACTTACTATCCCTGGTATGTGACAAGCTAGCAACTATACCAGGAACAAGACCTTTAGCAGTAGATTTTAAGCAAGTAGACTTACGTCCTTTGCATTTAGTAAATCAGCCAGTCTAAAGTGGTTTTTCAGGTCCTTAAGATGTTTTCTATCTGGAGCCTAAATGAGAAAAAGCAGGGAGAGGGTTTATAATTTTCCTTCTCAGCTTAGCCAACATCAAAGAGCAAAATTTGCCTGTTCTACTAGACCAGTCTTGTCTTGTTTATTTAGGGAAATTTGAACTAAATGAAAATTTAGCGCCCCAAAAAACAGAGTGAACGGCACTTTACTTGAAATAAATTCTTTGTCGAACGTATTTTAATATTTTCGAATATATACCACAGGTTTTTCGACTTTTTGGTCATTTAAAATGGTTTTATCGACTCCGGACTGGTTTCATTTATTCAGGGTCCCAAAAACATAAATAAGAACTTAATTTTTTGTGATCAGGGACCTCTAAAATGGATTATTGTCCCACTTCCGGCATTCAGGCTCGCTATGCGAGCCACTTCATGAGTAAATTTTTTAATCTAAAAAAGTTATCTAAACTGCTGAGCTACTAACCGCATTTGCGTATTAGTAGCAGTATAGCAGTATATTAGTAGTAGTATAAGTAAACCACGTAAAACCCTGGCTGAGTTGCCCGGGCTTGAATTCTAAATCAGCACAGTACAGTACAGTCAGTATAGATATGGGCAGCACTATCAGGTCAGTGCATGAATGACCGCTGGAAACATAACGAAATAGTACAATATTTATTTATTTACAAGCTGAACACTAGACAAGTCTATTTATATTGTCAAATAAGAAAAAAAACTTTTAAACATCAAAATTTTTAAGAGAAAACTTACTCAACGAATAAATTTCTTCATGAAAAACTCCTTAAAATACAAATAAGCGTTATTTTTTATTGAAAATTTGCTAACATGTTTTTTTGCTAAGATCAATACGTTTTTCAGCACCCAGCATTCTGCCTGACCCTATCATGCATTCCTTTGGGACATAAAACCTCGTGAAAACGGAGGGAGTTAATAATGAAATGTCTAAAAAAAAGTTATACAATGCTTTCCATAAAAATAAAGCTGCTCTGCACCACGGATTTTGGAGTTAGGGCGGGAATCCTATCGCTCGAGCTGAACCCGCAGCGAAATCGAGGATATTATGGTCTATACTTGATACCGCTGCGTAGTTATCAATAACCTTTTATCTATTTCAATTTATTTTTGTATTTATTTTGATTTTACTATAATTATGTTTTGTTTTATAAATGTTTATTGTATTTTATGTTTACTATTTTAGCCACTTTTATAAACTTTTATCGATATTTATTAAAACATAACCAAACTTTTTACTATAACCTACGTTTCGAAAAGGGGTAATGCTAGATACTTGGAGCTGTTAGCTGGATCGAGAAAAAGCACATAAAGCAGCTTCATTTTGAAAAGTGTTGATTGTCATAACATAGAATTTCTTAAGAAATTCAAAATATATTTCTATATTTAAAATACATAGAATATTGTATTCGCGATTCAAAGTCCGTAGCAGCGCCACCGTCGCTGATAAGAAATTGATAACGATCTTTGTTAAAATCCTTATGGGGGTTTTATGGTTTTTTTGTGACAATTATTTCTTTGAATTTTTTATCAATGTGCTTTAATTTAATTAATTTTAGGGCGTATGAACTCAGTAGAATCACTATTTCATTAAAAAATAGGGTTTTAATGGGTTGTCACGAGTATTTAAATTGAGTGATAAGAAGGTGAAAATCACAATATAGTGATAATATTATTAGTATTAGTATTCGTCACCATTGTATATGATTTTTAATTTATTTAAAGACACTGGATGGGACTGAAGTAACTACTTCTTACTTCTTTAAATGACTATATTTCGCCTGACCCCAGACATACTCATGTCTACAAACCTAAAATATAGTGTTTTATTTTATTTATTGATTATACTAATGTTACTTTTAAATAATTTTAGTTTGCACAAACACACAAAATTACCTTTTTATTGTATTAAATTGTTTAAATTAGTTGTAACAGGTATTTAAATTAACTGATAACAAGCAGATTTTCACCGTAATGGTGTTTTGTTTCAGTAATTGTTAATCGATATTATTTACTTACTAAAATAATTAATAACTCACTAAATTCACTCTTTTTTGGTAAACCTTTTGTTTAAATTATCCGTTTAGGTTTTATTATTTCTAGGTTAAATCGGACAAATCCAAGTCTGTGGTGAAAAAAGCCTAATTCTATATTTAAAATCATGGAATAATGGAAGTATTTATCTCTGAAATATTGGCAATTGTTTTAGCCTCGATGGTCGTTCTATTAATTTTTACCTCATTTATCACAAATTAACTAACAATAAAAAAATAAAAGAAGAATTTCTAACGGCTCCCATGCTAATCCTATGATAAAAAAATGTTGATCACCCTTTCGTTTTCACGCCTTTGATATTGCCAACCTTACAACTATCTCTTTGAATCGCGAATATTTTTTTAGTCTATTCTCCCTGTATTTTGCCAATCATGATGACAGTAAGAAAGCACCGCTCATCTCATGCAAATACTTCAGTTAATGCTTTTCGGAATTTTATATGAATGCAGAGTAAGTATAGGCCTTATGAATTGGACTTAACGAAATCAAGAATTTAAAATCATTTTCCCCAGATTCGTTTGTAGCATAGCGTTTTGCTGGTTACATTTATAAGTATACCTCTCACTTAATTGTATTTTGTTTCACACTAAACTGAAACATACGTATAAAGTGATACTTAAATTTAATTTTTTTTGTAGCTAAATTAAATTGTCAGTAAGTTGAGACTCGTTATATTGCCAATAAATTATCTAATCCTTTGTGTAATCCAATTATTATAGCCGGTAATTATACATCTAAATCTTTGTAAAGTTGTTGCTTATTTGTTTTGATTTATATCTTTTTATTTTAGTATGAAATAAAGGATGGTTTATTATAGACGTTTACTGTGGAAGGATGTAGATGATAATCTAAACGTTTAACCTGTAATTTAAAGTCCTTTCATCAAAACCAAGCCGCTGGTCCTTGCTCTAAATAATTCTTATTTATTATATTTTATTTATCTTTATCAGATGTATATTGGTCCATTTATAGTCTAAATTTAGTAGTTATTTGGTTTTTATGGATGCGTTTCTGTAATTTGACTTCTTTAATGATGGTAAGATTACACCGGGATGGTCATAATGTTATGTTTTACAGCGTGAAATACAACAAGGAAAGAATGGATAAAGATCTTCTGTTCCTTACGACCAATACCTTTTGTTGTTCTTGATTATATTTCTTTCTGCGAGTGCTCTGTAGTGTAGAGAGTACACGGCGGACCCACGTGGAAACTAGCGCTTTTAACAAGGGTCAACGGAACTAGGGCGTGACGTCAACGACTTTCTACATCTTCGGAAAGGCAGTAGTAGTAGTAGTAATATGGGGGAGTGGTAATGGTAATAACTATCAGGCAAGTAGGCCACGTGGTTGAGCCCTTTTTGCCAGCTCCCTAAGATAGTGTTCTACTCCTTTTAATTTCAAGTGTATGTATATTTCATCTAATCTAGACAGAAGAGCCGTGAATTTCTATGGTTCCTCTCATGCTTTTTTAAGCAATTATACATATTATCACTGACTTTATAGTCAGTGAAAGAGTTGAAAACTGGGAACAACACGTACTCTCACTGTTAAACCAAACCTCCACACACTTTAAACTACAAGGCAGAAACATTATAGTTTTATAATGAATCTACAATGATGGTCCAAAATTTTGCCTTTACCCAGTTTCATTTAGGGTAAGGGATCTTTAACGAATACCTGACAACGCACAGGTTCGAGTCCGGCTTTACATCCCTTCTGAAGGACGTGGTACGCAGAATTTTTATCCCTCTCATAAAAATCCTAGTGGCCCGCGTGATGGGATTGAACCCATGACTAAGTCCATTCATTCTGTGTATTGCCCGCGTACCTTAACCACTACACCACGGGTGACTCTTCGGAACGAAGCATGTTTGACGTCTTAAAAGCCCTAGAGAAAGATTTACACTCTTTGGAACAATATTTTATTTTAAAGCCGAGCGTAGCGAGCCTGAAGTAATGCTACCTTAAGCGTTAACTAATCGTGGCATTATAGATTAGTTAGTTATTTAGATTTAGTGTTATCATCAAATCATAACACTAGATTTTTAATCAATGTTCTATCTTGAGGTCGAGTGTAAGAAGACCGAAATAAAAACACTTTTAGCTTTAGATAATCATGTCATCCTGAGAACGAGCGAAGCGAGTCCGAAGTGTCGATTAATAGTACCGTGGTACCCTGTGTCCGATTTTTCTATTTACCAATGTTATTAAGACCATAACCCTCCTTTAGTTAACAGGTTTTTCTTTCTTTGTATAAGAAATGTAGTTTTAAAGTTTCGATGTGTTGATGCTGATTATATTGTGCTAAATCTATTGAACAGCATTGGTTTCCGACGTTTCGCTCCCCCTGTGGAACACATTTCCAGATAGATAGTAGGGAATCATGGATAATAACTAATTGGGTTTTGCCATCTAACTTAAAGCGGCCATCCTCGGGACACTAAACCTTTATAACCAAAAACCATTGCGATACAGTGACCTATTGTTTTCAATTCTAACAATTTAAAAAAATAAGCTTGTATGCATAATAATCTATAATTACAATTGTCCACATGAAATCAACTTGATTACAATTTAGAACCACACATTATTATTTTTTTGTTTATTATTATTATTTATGCATTCTGTATAAGTTATACAACCTACGTACAGGTTAGTACGTAGGAATCTTTGTAGGATTCAAGTGCAATAAATATAAGTCAATCCATATTTAAAAAATATAATAATATAAATATAATTGTAAAAATTATGTTTCTTCATTCAAGTTTTTATTTTATTTTATTTTTAGTTTAAAAAAAAACTTTTGTATTTATTCATTCATACACACAGGTACAAACCTATTTATATAATTATTTATTAGTTCCTTTTTTATTTTATTATTTTTACAATTATTTATTAATTGTTGTCAATTTAATTTAATTTTCATTCATTCACAATTTTTTCCATTCATTTTATTTTTATTAATTATGAATAACATAATTATTCATTTTATTTATTATTACTTGTAATTAAATTATTATTTCATTTACTAAGATATATATATATATATTTATATATATAATTATATATATATATTATATATATATATATATATATATATATATATACATATATAAATATATACAGCATTTTTTTTTATTTCTTTTTTATATATACATATATAAAAGAATGAGCCAAGTACATGAATGATGAATATAATTTTACTAACTTTATTTTAACTCAATTAAGATTATTCAATAATAAGTAATTATTTTACAATTAAATTTGTAAAATATCCTTAAACTAAGGATATATAAGACTACACCAATTAAAATTTTAATTTTAAAAGCATTTAAATTTTTATTTATATATTCCAAAATATTTTTAGATCAATATGAAAGTAATTACCAGGCAGATGTGAAAAGTAATAAACTTAAATCCTTGTTAATAAAGAAGTAATTTATCTGATAAATTACTTCTTGATGATTGGGTTTATTTCCTTTAAATCAATCTTTATAATAATTAATTACTATAATTCATTAAGGTACAAATAACTTTTTATTTTGTACATGTCATTGTTATTATTAATTATGGGATCTGAGAACAAGAAATATGTCATTATGTCAGCTTAATTATTCAAACTGTAGGATTCTTTTAGAGATTATACATATGTATGTTACAAGATATTAAACTAGATATTTTTATTAACGTTAAATTTCTTGCAACTGGTACTTAGGTTCTTCGATAGGCTATTAAGCGGTAAATCACGTGCTTTCAAAATAAATTGCATCAAAAGAATTGAAAATTAATCAGGGGTTCTTTTTTTCATGGTGCATTGTTACTATTTAATGTTATGGAAATCTCACTAAGGGTAGATTAATCATTCGTGTCAATCTATTTTTTGTAGTCTTTTTGGTTTTTTAAACATGTTTTTATTAATTAGGCTTTAATCTTTTAATGGCTGTCTGCGACGTCTGAAAGGTGCTTTCTTTTATTCATTGGGCTAAATGGAAACGAATAGTAGCTCTAAACGTTGCAAAGCAATTATGTACACCACTCGCCACTGACTACTTTTTTTACATTTGTCAAGTTTAACCCCCCCCCCTTAGCGACCAAGTTTTAAATTTCAGACATAAAAAAATAATGTGACCCATAGAATTTAACCATAGTAGCTGACAAAGCTTTTTAAGCAAAGAACTATGATTAATTACTCCGATCTCTTACTAATAGCCAGCTAAAACAAGTTTTTATTTCTTTAAACAGACTATTGTTTATTTTCTTCAGAATAAAATATGAGTGAGATTTAGATGTACTCGATGTATTAGTGTTTACACACAAGCATAACTTATCCCAACAAATGGTGTGTCAAAAAAAAAGGTCCCACTAAAAAATGATTTGGGTTCTGGGTTTAGGAATAAAAGGATTTAGAATTGTAATCCTTACTGTATAATCTCACATTTCTGGTTCTTCTAGTCCTAAAAATGTCCTGAAAGAAGATAAAACCCATCTATATAAAGGGTCTAAGGGATTATCAGGTATAGTGGATAGAGGTTTCAGACCTGGATACAGATGGTCAAGACCATCTGCTACATTCAAATATATTACAATATAGACCAGATATTTTAAACATCAATTATTCCGACCTTTGTACTTAAGTGTTTCTACGAAAATGGGGGGAGCGTTTCCCTTGGAAAAATTTCGATTGAATAGGGAAATAAAATGGGTAGTTTATCTTCTCTTAAAGACTTTTTGTACGAAGGGATATGGATTGGCAACCATTTCGGACTCTTCAAATATTTAAAAGGAAAAATCACCCTTAAATTCTTCCCCTATTTGTTTTTCCTAAAAACCACCTCTTTATATTACAAATGTCAAAGCCAGGAACAGATATATTTAGTATCAATAGTTTAGTAGGAAGTAAATCTTGATACTGGAAAGTTAATGATCCTAATACTTGTTGTATTGAGAAAGGACGTTTTAATCATAATAGCTTGAAAAAGTGTGACTTATTTTGTACTACTTCAAACC
The DNA here is from genome assembly GCA_018340805.1 of Microvelia longipes. Taxonomy (NCBI): domain Eukaryota; kingdom Metazoa; phylum Arthropoda; class Insecta; order Hemiptera; family Veliidae; genus Microvelia; species Microvelia longipes. The sequence goes on from JACMZG010001863.1 coordinate 52,614,566, forward strand.
AAATTTTCCTGAAAGTATAACTTAAATTATGTAGAAAATCCATAGTCTGTTTATCCAGAGTGGAGCCCTTCATATGATTACGCATGCTCATAATTTTATAAAATTGCACAAATTACAGTTTTCTTGAAATAAGTTGTTCCCTATGGGTCGTGTGCAAAACAAGAAGAGAACATTTTTTTAAGGTGATAAAATGTTTTTAATACGAGTGTTTAATCGACAAAATCAGATGACTACAAACAAAGTTATGGGTCTTTCAAAAACACCTTTGATTCCATAAAATACAGCGAAATATATTAATAGCAAACAAAGTGAGATTAAAATTTACTTAGCTTTCGGTTTTTTATTAGATTTAATTCAATTATTCCACGCAATTAAGTTATTTTTTCTCTCTTTTAGAGGAATAGTATATTATACTACTAGGCTGTAAAATGAATCTTTTTTTTACGGAAGCGAAAAAAAAATATATTTACTGGCGAGCGAAGCGAGTCAGTAAAATTGTCAATCATATGAAAAATATTTTTCCAGTGGTAGGGAGTTATGGGTCACTTTATTCCTTGTTGTACAGAATTGAAATACGACATTAGATATCTAAGTGAAAAAAATAAAGTTTTATTTGATTATTGTTTATCTTATGTGTCGTTTAAATTATATTATTGCTTAGATTTGGGGTAAATAGTTATTGTATTAGTCTGTATTAGTATTAGTCTTCATTAGATTAAAACAGTTTTTCACTAATAAAATTTCTCATATTTTATAATTCACTAGTGCAAAGTGTTTTAAGCTATGGCATCACTGTTTGGGGTGGTTTATATGATACTTATAAAAATTCAATTCTAGTTTTGCAGAAAAAGATTATTAAAATTATACTATTATAATTATTAAATTATTCTAGTTGGAAATTATTTTCAGAATCTAAACTATTAGATCTTTCCTCTCTTTATAAGCTACAATGTATGAAATATATAATCAGAAACAAAGATCATTTTCCAAATCAAAAAATCAATGTCAGACTAGATTGTTTGGACAATTCGAAGTACTAAGAAAAATACCAGATTAGCCCATTATCTAGATTATATTGGTCCTAAATTAATAAATTCACTTTGCAATGACAACAAAATAACAATAGAAAATCTCACAAATAGACCTAATTTGCCCAAAAAGATTCTTTACAATTGGATTTCTGATCAATTTTTGAAAAATGCATCCTAATTTTTTTTTTTTTTTTTTTTTTAACCTTAATTTCATTTTTAATAAAAATAATAATAATAATAATTTTATACTTACTTTTTCTTTTTTGAGCACAGTCGCGAAATAACACTTCTTCTTTATTTGTCTTTATTAATTTATGTATATCCCTCCTGCGAACAGGTTATTCCTATGCAGGTCTATATTTGTTTATATTGTATTTTTTTTTTAATGTCAAATTTAACAAACTATTTTATTTTTTTATTTTCATTTTGTTATATTTAATTGAAAAATAAAGGGTGTTTGTTTCTTTCTTTCTTTCTTTCTGCACTATCTTTTGTAAAAAATCACAATTAAGTACGTACATATATCATCTCACATTTGGGACGAGTGAATCCGATTTTGGAGTGAAATTCGGAACGTGAGATTACTAAAAAAATTCTATTGATGCCTTTTTTATTAAAGTTAGTACATATTAATTAAAGAATAACTATTTCCTTAAATTCAATTTAATAATTTCATAAATTAAACGAAAAGTAGGGTGAACAACAAGCACTTGAAAATTTATCACTAATAGTTTATTATGTGCACAAAACATTTTAAAACGCAAAATTACCACTAATATTTCGTTTTAATTAATTAATTTAATTAATATTCGTTTTAATGGTACTACTATACATAATGGTACTACTAATCATAAATAGTTGTTTATGTTTGCATTATAAACAACTAAAAAAAAGATAGTTGATTCAAACAAATGAATTATACTCCTTAAATAAATATACCTACTTTAGTAAGCAGTAAAAGAAAGGGCCTTATTGTTCTAAGCTCTGGTTGGAACGTAAAAAGGACATCTATTTGTGAACCCTAATATATTTTATATTAAGGTTTTTCTAAAGACTTTGTCTAACACACAAAATTCAGGACCTCTCATACAACTAGGACTCAAATCTCCTACACCAACACTTTATGGACCGCACACTAAGCAGTCTTTATTTATTTTATTTAAGAACAAATGAAAAAGAGGCAATAAAAATTCTTTTAGGGGACCTTATCTGGTTTAGTACATTTTGAAACACGTCTCGTTCTTAAGATTATTTTTTATTTAAATGGAATTGTATTTTATTTAACTAACAGGATTTTGAATAAGCTTTTTACTTAGAGAATTTTCAAAGAAAAAAGGAGCTTACGAGATTAGTATAAGTTTATGATATATGTGGTACAAAGAGACTAAAACCATTAGAGGGAGGATATACAACAGCTCTTATCATTCCTTGGGTAGCAGGTGCCGTAACGGTACATTGGTGACGTATTTTTTTTTATTTTTTCTAATAATTACAATTTCACGTAAATATTACATTATTTTTCGACTATTTTGTTTTAATCAAGTAAATGAATTTAAAAATAAGTTTTAATTATTTAACTATTGCACTTATTCTTAATTGTAAGTGTTGAATAAAGTGTTTAATGTGGTACAAGGACCCGATTAACACACAAGTGATAAGGGGTCTGGAAGTGAGACAGTTTCCAATAGGTTGCCCTAACTGTACTTACCCCTACTATAGTCTCCCTAGAGAAAGAATAGATACTCCCCTACCCTCTACAACTTATATTGTAGCATGCATTCTACTTACGGCGGACATTTTTCAGTGATGCCACATTAAACCACTTTATTCAATACCAACAATTAAAGAATACGTGCAATAGTTAATAATTAAAACTTATTTTAAATTCATTTTACTTGATTTAAAACAAAATAGTCGAGAAATAATGTAATATTTACGTGAAATTGTAATTATTAGGAAAAATAAAAATGACGTCACCAATGTACGTTACGGCACTTAGCTACCCAAGGAATGATAAGAACTGTTGTATCCTCCCTCTAATAGTTTTAGTCTCTTTGACTCCCTCTAATAGTTTTAGTCTTTTTGATGTGGTATAAGTTTATGAGGGGTGGGAGTCGGAAAGCGGCCCCCTGCGCAGAGACTGCGGAGTGGCAAAGAAGCCGATGGCCTCTTGTTTGCTGCAAAATTAATACATCACACCATTAACACAGTAAAAGCCTGTTTAAAATTTTCACTCAGGCCAGGAAAACTGGTAAAATACGGCTCGTACAAAAATTGAAAACATACATATATAGAGCATTTATAAATTTACCCCTCACAAGAAGTCAAAAGCCTTGTATTGTGAGGGGAAGTATTTAGAACAGAACATATGCTATGTTTATATATTTATCATTACTGTTAAGCATCAATGCTGATATATACATTGATAATCATTATTATTAATTACAAAGTTTTATCTTATTTATTATTTATGTTTAGTTTTAACAAGTTTTATATTCCACTATTTCCATGTATATGCATTTTGTTTTATTAAATTTGGTATATTTTATACTAATTATAAACTTATACTAAATAAACCTTCTGTAATTGTTGGTCCATTAATATTTAGGTCTTTTTGACTTTCAGTACCATTAATTTTAGGTCTGTAATTGCGATCCATTAATATTTAGGTCTTTTTAACTTTCAGTAATTGTTGATCCATTAATATTTAGGTCTTTTTAACTTTCAGTAATTGTTGATCCATTAATATTTAGGTCTTCTTAACTTTCAGTAATTGCTGATCCATTAATATTTAGGTCTTTTAACTTTCAGTAATTGTTGATCCATTAATATTTAGGTTGTTTTGACTTTCAGTAATTGTTGATCCATTAATATTTAGGTTTTTTTTTTAACTTCCAGTAATTGTTGATCCATAATATTTGTTGTTTTGACTTTCAGTACTTGCTTTGAGGTTGTTTGACTTCATTACTTGATGATTTTTTTTTTTTAAAAGACTTGAAAACATTATTTGATTATTTTGTTCTTATAAATCAAAACGCTAAGATATTTCTTGTATATAAATTGAGAGGTTATTGTATTAAATTGGAACAGCTGACTGAGCAAGGCGCGGCTCTGTGCATGTGCAGCTGGTTCCTATAAGTCTTAGTTAAATACAGTTGTTGGGCTTGATTTAGTTGAGCTCTGGTTTTGATAAGATAACACGACTATTAGATTTGATAATGCCGCCTATTTGCTAGCTGGCCATAGAGTTGTACAAGTATGGAATAAGCACATTCTTTGTAATCCACAGGTAATAGAGATGATAGTCGGTACCAACCTAACTTCTTTTAGCGTCTTAATTAAAAAAAAAAAAAAAAAAAAAAACGTTTAATTAATAAACGTTTATTGATTTTATTAGTAGTCGAAGGTGTTCAGGTTACTTATTTGATGTTTCAAAATTTCCAATTCATCTAGTAATAATAGCCTTATGCTAAGTAGTATTAATTAACTTACAAATTGTTATGAATTTGTTATAAAAATGTTGTTTTTTGATAAGAACGCTTGACACTAATTATTATGAAGGTCTTGACGAGAACTTCTTGTCTTTATTGTAAAATTAATAAATAAATATATTTTTAACATAAATTTGTAGAATCGTATTTGTGAGAGCTCATTCAGTTTGCTAAGTCGAAACCAAGATTTGCTAGGTCACAACCAAGATTTGCTAGGTCACAACCAAGTTGTTAGGTGACAACCAAGGTGTTAGGTCACAACCAAGGTTTTCTAGGTCACAACCAATGTTTTCTAGGTCACAACCAAGGTTTTCTAGGTCATACCAAGGTTTTATAGGTCACAACCAAGGTTTGCTAGGTCACAACCATGGTGTTAGGTCACAACCAACAAGGTTTGCTAGTCACAACCATGGTGTTAGGTCACAACCAAGGTTTGCTAGGTCACAACCATGGTGTTAGGTCACAACCAAGATTGGCTAGGTCACAACTAAGGTGTTAGGGCACAACCAAGATTTTCTAGGTTACAACCAAGGTTTGCTAGGTCACAACCAAGGTGTTAGGTCACAACCAAGGTTTTCTAGGTCACAACCAAGGTTTTCTAGGTCACAACTTAGAAAACCGAGCAAATAGATTTGCTGGGTCATAAACAAAGTCTTCCAGGTCACGAACAAGGTTTTTCTAGATCCCAACCAAAGTTGCAACTGGTCACCAGTCCTCCCTCTGTCCCAGCACTATTTTGAATTATGTTCCTTATAACTGGGACATAAGTCTCTTCTCCATAAGTCTTGGAACTGTATCTTTGTATTTGTCATGTATGCAGGTATGGAAGCACTGGAGACGAGCATTAACTACTGGGAAGATGCATTAGCGGCCTATCAAGAAGGAGGCGAGGCACTGTGTCTCACAGACCAAGAGGAAGCTGAATTCTGTCAGGAGTTACAAGATCTTCTAGATCTGGCGTATAAAGCACAGAGAAAATGTGAACTGTTATTCCTAGATCAGGTTAGTTTCATTGGGCCTGTTAAGTGACTTTAATTCAGGGCTGCGCTGAGGGATCAAATTTCGAAGCAATTTTGAAGGAGTCATGACTTCCCGAGGCGAAGCCGAGGGAGTTATGACCATTAACTCCCGAGGCGAAGCCGAGAAAGGTAATTGCGAGGGAGAAAATAGCATTTTACTCCCAAGGTGCATACAAGATTTTATCTCCAGAAGTTGATTTTACTTTAACCTGTTTTGTTGTATTTGATTTTTTTTTTTTTTTTTTTTTTTTTGGTCGGACCCCTTATAAATTTAGAGGGGCTGCCACCAAAAAAATAAAAAAAAAAATTTATTGCTCCTAACAACTTTTATTGACCAGGAACGGATTTTGAGCCTATAAAAAAAATTTTTTGGTTGGTCCCCGGTAAAATTCTAAAACATCGATTAAGTAACACCTTTAACTATTGATATAATCAAATGAGCCTTTTAATAATAAAAGGTTTAAACATTTAAAATCAAAAGCACCAACAATATTCGTAAACAAAGTTTTATTTATTATAAACAAGGATTATAATAATGAGGTTTCATAGAGCCCTTGAGAGCTCTAAAGAGATATTTTAAACCACTCAATATATTAACATGGGGTATGCCCTCTCTAGTAATACAAGATATATATCTATACCTCCGGCTCATGACAGCATTAATCATAAATTTCAATTCACAATATTTATGTTACGCTGTATAATTTTGATTGTTATTCGAGAGGGGATGTTATTTCAGATACGGTTTACAAACTCCAGTGAAAGCTGTAGTTAGCTCGGTGCTGCATCACCCTGACCATAACCATCCTATTGCGTTCTTAATAAAAATTATGTTATATTTTATACCTTTTATTCCCTTGATTTATTTATAAGTTCCTATTTCAAGTTATTTGATGTTAAGTTTTTGTTATTTAAATAATGTGGTTCAAGTAACAGTAATAGTAGTGATTTTGCGTGGTGTTTTTTTTTAATGTTGGATATCCATATAACTTTAGTAAATTCGTCCCCTTCTATAAAGCTATGTCCGCATACACACGTTGAGTCTACGGTAAGTAGAAGTCAAGGCATGAGGAGGAAAAAAATAGGTGGGCTTGTATCACACTCAGATGTCGAAGTCGAGGCAACTATTGTTGTACAGTTGGTAGCACTGATTAGTGATAAGGGCTATACTAAAGCCTTGATTTTCCAAACAATCCCGTAATTATAAAGGGGATATGAAAAAAGTTTGACTAAATTTTAAGTTAAATTGTATGTTTTCATATTCATTTCGAAAGAAATAAACGCCTTATATATATATATATATATTATATATATATAATATATAATATATATATATATATATATATATATATGCATTCATATAAAATTCCGAAAAGCATTAACTGAAGTATTGCCAGAGAGATGAGCGGTGCTTTCTTACGTCATCATGCTTGGCAAAATACAGGAGAATAAACAATAAAAAATATTCGCGATTCAAAGAGATAGTTGTAAGGTTGGCAATACCAATGCGGAAAACAAAAGGGTGATTAATTTTTTTTTTATCATAGGATTAGCATGGGAGCCAATAAAATTCTTCTTTTATTTATTACTGTTAGTTAATTTGTATAAATGAGTAAAAATTAATAGAACGACCATCGGTGCTAAAAAAAATCCAATATTTCATAGTAAATACTTCGATATTCCAGGATTTAAATATAAGTCAGCCTTACTTAGATTTGTCCGATTTAACCCAAAAATAATAAAACCTAAACGAAATGATTTAAACTAAAATTTTTACAAAAAAAAAAGTGAATTCAGTGAGTATTAATTATTTAGTGAGTAAATAAAATTGATTAACAATTATTAAAACAAAACACCATTATGGTGAAAAACAAGCTTTTATCAGTTAATTCAAATACCCTTACAACTAATTTAAATAATAAATGTATTAAAAAGGTAATTTGTGTGTTTGTGCAAACTAAATTTAGATTTTACCCGTTTCTAGCCTATGTGAAAGATAAGATTTGTTTCATTAATATAGAAATCCAAGCTGATAGAATTATAAGGTGATTCAATTGAGGTTTATGAACGAAATCAATTTTTTGACATTTTAGGTTATAGTCCGAAATTGACGTCATTGCAGGAATAAATAGTAAATTTTTAATGTTGACGGCCTAACCAGAGGGGAAGGCAGGGGGGTTAACTTAAATGAGGAAAAGTTTGGATTCCATTATCGCAAGCTACTAAAATAGCGCTGCGGCGGACCAGTGCGGACAACTTATGAACTAACCCCAAAGCTTTCCAAAGATGACTGATTATATTTTTATTAAATTATGAATACCATAAATTCTGGTTATAGACAAGCTACATTTATTATAATTATAAAATTGATTGTTTCTGTATGTATTTTTTCGCAAAACGGTTCGCCGTTGCATGTTCTTATTTCCAAAATTCAGAAACTAAAAGTAAATAGAACCTTTAAAAACTTTCAGAGAACGCTAATGATGGCAGATAAGTTATTTCATTTAATTAATTTATGATTTAGTCGATTTTATCAGGTAATACATTAAATCACATTGTCGCATCTTGCCGATGTAATTAAATACAGGCTGCATTAAATGCCAAAATCTATCTTTTAGCTCGTGTAAAACTTTAGCCACTATTTCATATTACCTGATGAATCAATTAAATATAAATTACTTATATAAAACCTTAAAAATACACAAGTATTCTGTGTAAGATTAAAGTGTAGGATTAGTTAGAAGTAACTATACAAAGTATAAAATTAATTTCAAACTGACAGTGGCATAAAGCGGAAATTAAGACACGCCCACTCAATTGAAAGTTAGGTCCGCCGCAGCGCTAGCGTCGTCCGGAATCCAAAATTTTCCCACCATTGAGTCGACAGTCTACTGTTAAGTATCTAATATCTGGGAAGGTAAACTTAAATGAGGAAAAGTTTGAACTCGATTATCGCAAGCTACTAAAAAAACGCTGCGGCGGACCGGTCCGGACAACTTATGAACTAACCCCAATAGCTTTCCACAAAATGACTGATTATATTATATTTAAATTTATGAATCCATGGCAAATTCTTGGTTATGACAGCCTACATTTATTATTATAAAATTGATTGTTTCTGTATGTATTTTCACAAAAACGTTCGCCGTGCATATTCTGTATTTCCAAAATTCAGAAACTAAAGTAAAATAGAAACCTTTTAAAAACTCCAGAGAAGCTAATGATGGCAGATAAGTATATTCATTAATTAATTTATTGATTAGTCGATTTTATCAGGCAGTTACATTTTATCACATGTGCGCATCGCCGATGTAATTAAAATACAGGCTGCATTAAACTGCCAAAATCTATATCTTAGCACTGTAAAACTTTAGCTACTATTTCATTATTACCTTATTGAATCAATTAATTAATAAATTACTTGATAAAAAACTTAAAAATAATCAAAGCGTCTGTGTAAGATTTAAGTGTAAGGTTAGTTAGAATATAACTATACAAAGTATAACAATTAAATTTCAAACTGACTGTGGCAAAAAGCGGGAAATCGAGAACACGCCCACCCAATTGAAAGGTAGGTCCCCCGCGGCGCTGGTGTCGACCGGAATCCAAATTTTCCACCATTGAGTCGAAGTCTTACTGTTTAAGAATGTATAGTCTCTGGCCTATACCGATTCCTGCTATGACGTCACACGTCATCCATTAAAACGTCAGGTTATAACCTCCGTATGCGTTTGGTTTGTTTACATCGAATTGAATCACCTTATAAATTTCTAACATCTTGGATAAATTCTACATAAGAACAACTCTATTGATAAAGCATAGACTTAGCTATTTTCAGCCGCAGAGTCTTAAGATAGTGAAAATCTCAACTTTTAATATGCTTAGCAAAATATTACATGCCATACAACCATATTTAATTTTACAAAATTAGCAGTAATATCATAGTATTATAATTACATATTCTATAGGAAAATAAACTTCTAGAAAATACGTTGAAGAACAACAATAATAGATAAAGAGGAAAATAAATTACTTAATATAATGAAACAAAATATAAATTAAACATTTTTATTATTAAGTGAGAACAAGAAAGAAAATATTCTTTTTGTTGTAACTGCTAGTAAGAATTACTAACATTTGAGTATGTCTCTCGCTATATGTTATTCATGTAATTATTTATTTGATCCTTCTTTTCTTTATTTTCTATTAAGCCCAAAAAACATATGAATAAAACACATAAATATAAATAACAAAATAAATAAATAAACAATTAAAAAGAAAGATATAATAACAACGATTATACTACAAAAATAATGATTATATAACATAAAATGTTGCTATGTTTATATAACAAAAAAAATTAACTAAAAAAAAAAAAAAAAAATAATAAAAAAAAAAATTACTAATTAAAATTTGTTGAATAATATTTCTTTAATGTAAAAATAAAAAAATATAGTTACAATCATGTGCCTCCCAGCGAGGAAATTATGTTTTATAACTTATGTATGTAACTAACAATATGTATGAGAAATTGTAAAAAGATTTCTATTTCTTAAGCAATAAAAAAAAAATAATAATAATAATAATTACATATTCTAACCCTTGTGCGTCATTTAAATCAAATATGTATTGCGTTTTACAGAGATCAGTATTATTCAGAGCAGAGAGTTCAGCCCGGAGTACAACAGAAATATCGTCACTCAGGAAGAATGGCTGCTTCTCTTCGGCTGAATCCTTTGTGTCAGCGCAAGACGAGGTAGGATATCCCTCCAGTTAATATATTTATTGTTATATTACCCTCTCTATCTCTATCAACAGTAGAATATTTGACTTTAGGAAAACAAACATTTTTTTGGATAGTCTTGCTTCAGGATCTGTAGGATCTGTAAAAAAATTAGATTGCACTATAAAGATTTGGAAAGAGATCGTTACTAACGAATCGGTTTTTAGCACTCCAGAGGATGATGATGATGGCCGGATGCGGCAGAAAGTAACTCTCTAATAAATTTATTAACATACTATTATTGAAGACTATTATTATCTATTAAAAAACTTTTGGTGTACAAATATCTAATAAGCGTAATTTTCTAATGAAAACTCGTTAAAAATGCAAAATACCCATAAATAAAGCTGAGATCTAAAAATTGCTTCTTTAAGGAATGTTCTTAAAAACTTGTTAATGAAGTGGCCCACATAGCGGACCCGAAGTCAGGGAATGTGACAAATGTCTATTACAGAGGTCCTAATAAAAAATAAAAAAAATCTGGTACGGTAGCCCGTAAGACGGGCAAATTTTCCTTGATGTGCTTACTTTCATGCGCACCAATCTAATTCTTGCTCAGGTTGTTGACTTATATGCTTCCGAGTGAGCGCACTCGCCCAAAGGTAAATGTTTAGCTTCAGACGCAAAATTGATCCATTGGCTCATCGGGGACGATAACGTTTTTTCTTTCAATATTTCTCATTTTTGTCCGTATAAGGTTACCCGATTCCAATTTTTTTAAATAACCGAATTCGTAATTCAAACTGTAGCACTGTAATATATTGGCGTGGAAATGGCGAAATTGGGACATTTGGTCAAATCAAGTGCATAGCTAAATTGCCCTACCTAGACATAGATCCATTACCTTTACGACATCTAGGTTCCATAACTTGGCTCTCGATTTTTGGCCCCAAATAAAAACGTTATCGCATGGTAGAGAATAGGCACGCGTTAGAGGTAGAACTGTCTACTCCTGCCGCCATTGTTGCTAAGAGATATATATAGCCCTGTAGATGTAGGGGGTCTTGGCCATGCAGTCAATTGTCGTGGGGATACGTTGTTGCAAATGTCATTGTCACAAATGGCCATTGAAAAAAATTATTTTAAGGTCGTCAAACTTGAAAGATACGCCAAAGGGCGATGTCACAAAATTCGTTTGAGCAAATTTTATTTTTTACGTCATTTTTGCTATTTGCGCCAAATTAGGGAAAACTTGATAAAAATAAGGTTTCTATAATACGACACACGCTAAAATCAATTGACAGCCCGCCAAAATCTCAATGCTTTCAACCCTCTTTTTTTTAATAAAAAAATCCCTTCTTTATGTAACAAAAAAATCCCTACTCGGCAAACTGAAAGTCAGGTTAGTTTGAATTTTATATTTGATATCGTTTTTATTTTTAAAATTATTTATTTACTTTTAAGAAGGAATATTTTGTATCTTATAAATGGTACCAACTAAGTGTTCTTAAATTTGTCGGAAGTAGAATAATGGAGTTAAAGTTGTTAATACGTAAGCCCAGATCAAAAGAGTAGTAATCAGCGACTTGTGAGGACCCCACTCCTCCCCCAGCACTCCTACCTATAATGTATTGTGAATTGATCATCCTTGATCGGTATATCGTTAGATATGCATGGAGGGCTACCTCCTTGAACACCCTCACCCTTACTATGTACCCCCCCCCCTTGGTATAATCTCGACAACACTAATATAACAAATCGTCTATCCCTGTACTTTAACCTAACCTTAGTTAATTAATTTCATTGTGCAACCGCACAACTCTTACATCATCCACGTCCACCCCTTTACTTAAGAACAGATTCCGGCTTGATACCTCTATAAGGTGTTGAACTATATTCTACCCACCAAATTCTTGCGTCANTGGCCGTACACTAGACTTAACTAAAATTCGTCTAGTCCCTGTAATTTACCTTACCTATTAATGATATTTCATGTAGATCCCACAAATCTCTTACATTCACTCCACCCACCCCTTTATTAAAGAACAGATTTTCGGCTTATACCTCTATTATATTGTTGCTAACGTATATTTTATCCCAAAATTCTTTTGCGTCATGTTAGTTTTTCATGTTTATTAATATTCCCCCACTCACATCTACTTGAGGACCCTGTTTTTTGGAGGGGCTAGCCTCGCTTGAACACCCTCACCCTTTACTGATGTACCTCTTCCCCTCCCCCTTTTGGTGATTAATGCTCGTACACTAGAACTTAACTAAAAATTCTCTTTATCGCTCTGTATTTACCTACCTTTATATGATATTTCAAGTAGACTCCAACTCTTACATCAACCTCACCCCACCCCTTTTATAGACACGATTTTTTTCGGCTTAAACCTCCTATAATGGTGTTAACACATTATTTTCTTAACTCTCCAATATAATTCTTGCGTCATTGTTTTAAGTTTTCAGTTTATATAATATTCCCCACTCCCTCGTACTTAGGAACCTTTTTTGGAGGCTACCTCCTTGAACACCTCACCCTTACATGTAACCTCCCTCCCACCTTTTTGGTGTATTATGCTCGACATCTAGACTTTATACTAAAATTCGTCCTATCCCTGTTTTACCGTACGCTTATATATATTCATGTAATCCCACACCTCTTACATCATCCCACCCCACCTCCTTGTACTTAAGAACAGATTTTCGGGTCTTGATACCTTCTATGAATATTGGTGTTAACAATATTTCTTAACCCATAAAATTCTTGCCGTCATTTAGTTTTCAGTTATATAGATCCCCCTCCTCTAACTTAGTGACCGTGTTTTTACTTTTCAATTTTTCGGGCCTGATACCGTTGATCGCTCTACATCAACTCACAACTCTTCTGCAGTGTTAATATTCAATAATATATATTCACATGCCGATACTTAAGTCTCATGATTTTAGTCTTATTTTATCTGAAAAATACCTCCACCATAAATATGTTTTTAATCTAATGATGACCTCCTCCTCCATAATCATGATTCGTACTGTCGTAATTTTTAATCATACATCCTATATAACGTTGCTAGTCCTAAATGTTGTTACATCTGGATGCCCCTATATATGGGGTTTGTTATGTAAGACCTTCAAATGAGCTTCATGCTCTATCTTTTTGCTTGGAGACCTAGTTTCTAGTCTTAAAATTTTCCATTCTTGAACCCATTTTAATATGGCTCGAAAAGAGTAATTCTCACAGTAAATTTCTTCAATTGTCCATTTGTTTAATGATCATTTTATTACCTAGATTATGGAAGTTAGGTTAAATAAAATTTAATAGCATATTATTAAATTTACCTATTAAATTATATTTTTTAAGGGAGTTATCAAATTGTTTATTCAATTTACTACATTTAATTTTTCTTTGTACCCTCCCACGGGTACAGAAGTCATTAATTATCTTAATAGTTTTTCGTTTTCCCTATAGTTTAAGTTGAAATAATCTTCTGCCCATTTTACAGTAAACAACTCAATGGGTGGTTTCTTCTTATTTGCTAGTACAAATATACTTTGGGAGTTCGTCCTGAAGAACCATGTTCTCTCATTTTTTCAAAAGTTGACATCTTTTGATGTCTCATAGTTAATAGTTATCCCTTTGACTTTACATCGGTGTGATACGTATTATTTTGAGGACTATACACTTTATAAGCATAGTTCTTTGGTCCACCGGACAAATTCTTTTAATATAGCTCCCTTTCCATAAACTTCTTAATTCATCAGTCATTGTCTCCTATAGAAACTACCGACTGGGAACTTCATTATTTCCTGTGTATGAGAAAACGTATATCGTACAATCTGTATCGTAATAGACCACCCGATCATCAAAGCTTATCTAAATAGTCGTAGAGTTTTTAATCTTGCTTGTGCCGTAGTATAGGCTGCCCAAAACATAACATTCACAGTGGGGAGTATATTGAAACATTCCTCTCTGTATTCCCAGTTAACGATCACCTCGTGTCATTTATTATAAGTTATATGAATTACTTGAATAGCTTATCCGACATGATTTTAAAAAAATCCTCTGAATTGTTGACAATCGTACATTTTTGGTTGTTTCTCTTGACCCCAACTTACCCAAAAGCCTAGTGATTAAGCTTTACCCCAACAGTCTTAAGCCAGGATTAAATTCTATTTCGTCCGGGGTAAGTTTAACGCCTTCTTTTTCTAAAATATTCTTGTACATACTGGTTTTTTGCTTCTTGGTTGAACAGTGAAGAGGCCAGCCAGAAGCTTTGTGTGCTTAATCCTTAAAATTTGTTTATGAAACCAGTAAAGAGCCCCTCGGTACTTTGTTATACTGAATAGTTTCGTACTTCCATATTTCATAAATATGTGCAACGTGATAACCTTTTTCTACAGCTTTTCTAACTTCATCTATGACCCATGTACCAGTTATGGCTCTCTCTTCCACATTATGGTCACATTTTTTCTTTAATCCTTCACTACACGAGCGACAAAGCGAAAACATTAGCCTACCATTACATTTCATAGGTAATACAGGGTGATACAAGTCTTGTGGCGGTAATATTTTACATTAATTAACCTTCTGTACAATTTAAAATTAGTTGACGACATTTAACTATCACCGACGTTGTAAATTTCTGGGTGTCCCACTGGGTATTTACCAAAACTTATTCACCCAAGGTATAACGAACACACGTCTACATACTTTATCTTTTCGTTTCCTTTAACTTTATAGTATGTTTTAGTAGCACCTGTTCGACCTCCATAAAAACTGTCCCTAGGATCAAGAGGTAAATTTGAAATCAACGGGTGTGTATTAATGTATTTTTTTATACTAGAATCTTCTTCCACTTCTTTCCTAAAGTCACATTCCCATTTTTCGATGACGTCATAACCCTTACTTTTTAAACGCTCTACTTTCATATTAGTACTAATAAAACGGTTCTCCATTGTATCCATTGGGTCGTCATGAACGGATCTTTTTCTATTGTACCGAATACACATTGGACATCCATGATAAAAGCACCCGTGAAATTCAAACACTTGATTAGTGTCTTTACAAACCGTCAACTTTTACACCAGCCACCCGTAACCTCTTTACTTTTGGCAGCATGAATAATATCAATATTTTTTACATTCCTCCAAAGCAACCACTGCACAGCTATTTTTGACTGGATCTCGCCAGCGGTATCCTTTCTTCGGTATTATTCCTATAGTATCTTTTTTTAAAAAATTTCTTCTGAACACTTTATTACAGGCCGAAGGAAGAGTACATGCCTCGGTAAAAGGACATACGTTTCCCTCTTGCATAATAAGTTTCCTAAATTTCAAGCATGACTGTGCTAAAATTTCTACATCGGATACACAGTATTCAATAATTTCCTTTTTCATATCAAATTCATCGTTTTTATGTTCTTCGTACCACTTCAAAAATTCGATCCTGGCGTCAGGTTTCATATGATCGGGGTCGTAGTATTCAATGCAGGGAAGTAATCCTTTGTAATTTGAAAACTCTGATCGGTTTAAAAGATGCGGAAAATACCCTTTTTTCAGTTCCGTCAAACCAAATGGTTTCGGGAGTGCACTTAAAGCCATCGGAAAGTAGTTGATGCTATCCAAAAATTTAAATATTGCCAACAGTCATTGAAATCAAACCGGAAACCCCTTGTTATTAGTTCCGGTGTTAAATTGTTGGGTTAATATATAATTTAAAATAAACTGATGATCGAACCGTCCGCCGTTATGCGCTATTGCAATCACATCTTTAAATTTCTTTCTTATAGTAAGAAGGTGGTGGGTAAACGGTGCTACAGGGTCATCGCATTTTAGTATTTGAAGCCTAACACCACATAGTTTACAAACTTGAACATCAGTTTCTAGGCATTCATAACAATATTGCTTAAAAACACACAAATTAGGCTCATGAAGTAAGCTTTGTTTCTAAAGCTTTCTCCTGCCTGGTTTCTAGATCATAGATCACAAACAAAAATCCTTAGTTTTGGGTTTCCCGTGATCTTTTGCATATACATAGGTGTTCGGAAGGCTGATGTTTATTACATATTTACAAAACACTTCACCACAAAAATGTTTTCGACTAGACTTAATAGTTTTAAAACATTCATCACATTGTGTTATTCCTTGCACACAATACTTTTCTCTAGGGAACCAGGTTTCCGGTGGTTTTCGAAACACTCTTTACTCCTAAATTGTCTACGACATTCATCACATTTTATTTTCGTAATGCTAATACAAGCCGGTGATTGTTGACAAGCCGGACATTTGCTTTGACAGCGGTGGGCATTTTTATGGTCATACGGCACGTGACACTTTTCACAGTAATAATTACACACAAGGCAGCAGTCAAAGAAGTAATAACGTTGTAGTGACCATCGCAAATAGAAGGTTAACATTACCTGCATCCGTATCCCCTTCAAATATTACATCTCGACCTCTACTATTTATACCTATATACAATAATTTATAGCCTTCAAGGAACTCTTGAAACTTTTTCAATTCTGGAATCCCGCAGCCTTCTTTAGGTATTACAACTCCAGCCTTTTGTATCAATTCTAAACTCATAGTAGTTTGAATGTTTTTTGTGTTTAATCTAATTTTATTGTAATTCGGGCTCTGGTCTAATCGACTCTTTGATACCACTATTGCTCGAGATAAACACAAGTTATCCGTATTCTTTATTGTAATGATACCTTTCCTCTTTGCACACTCTTCGGTGAAACTGTTAAATTTTCTGGGTCTCATGCCTTTTCCTGTAGGCATACGTACAGTTTTACACTCAAACAGAAATTATCTGATTCCAAAGCCATAAATTAGACTGATAAAGATCAGAAATAACTTTCCAAACATCTCCGAATGTTACGTCACGAGCCTTCTGAAATTTAAGCCAGCCTTCTCCTCGTAAAAAATCTTTGTTGCAGAAAGCAAATCCTAAATAGTCATCAGGTTTAATATCTTTTGTTACCTTAGCAACTATTTGCTCGACGGCTTCTTTTGGACGGTTATAAGTTCTTCTTCTGTAGCTCCATCTTGCGGCTTGATTTTAAACTCGACAGTTCTTCCTTTGAGTCCAAACTTACGGATCCTCTTGACACAGTCTTTTACAATAACAAATTTTTCAGACATTTTAAACTTGAAAAGTTAACTAACGAATGATCTAATCATCACAAAACTTCTCCTTTTAAAGACTTTCCCCCACTCCTTTTTAGTTAAGACACGCCTACTCTTGAAATTTGACAGATTTTCCGAAATTAGCCGGAAATTACCGAATTCAATCAGAGAAATTAATTGACCGGCTTTAAAACTCAATTTACAAAGGGAATACAAATATCATTCCTGTGGCATTTTTACTACATCAACATAAACTGACAATTTATCTCTTAAAACGAACCCACTTTTATTGAATGCTTCCCATATCAACTCCATGTTTACATCTTTTTTCCTTCTTAAAGAAATGCTTTTCTTTAAGAAGTTGGCATTTTTAACATAGTTTATGTTGATGTAGTAGTTAACTTTTCAAGTTTAAAATGTCTGAAAAATTTGTTATTGTAAAAGACTGTGTCAAGAGGATCCGTAAGTTTGGACTCAAAGGAAGAACTGTCGAGTTTAAAATCAAGCCGCAAGATGGAGCTACAGAAGAAGAACTTATAAACCGTCCAAAAGAAGCCGTCGAGCAAATAGTTGCTAAGGTAACAAAAGATATTAAACCTGATGACTATTTAGGATTTGCTTTCTGCAACAAAGATTTTTTACGAGGAGAAGGCTGGCTTAAATTTCAGAAGGCTCGTGACGTAACATTCGGAGATGTTTGGAAAGTTATTTCTGATCTTTATCAGTCTAATTCTATGGCTTTGGAATCAGATAATTTCTGTTTGAGTGTAACAACTGTACGTATGCCTACAGGAAAAGGCATGAGACCCAGAAAATTTAACAGTTTCACCGAAGAGTGTGCAAAGAGGAAAGGTATCATTACAATAAAGAATACGGATAACTTGTGTTTATCTCGAGCAATAGTGGTATCAAAGAGTCGATTAGACCAGAGCCCGAATTACAATAAAATTAGATTAAACACAAAAAACATTCAAACTACTATGAGTTTAGAATTGATACAAAAGGCTGGAGTTGTAATACCTAAAGAAGGCTGCGGGATTCCAGAATTGAAAAAGTTTCAAGAGTTCCTTGAAGGCTATAAAATTATTGTATATAGGTATAATAGTAGAGGTCGAGATGTAATATTTGAAGGGGATACGGATGCAGGTAAATGTTTAAACCTTCTATTTTGCGATGGTCACTACAACGTTATTACTTCTTTGACTGCTGCCTTTGTGTGTAATTATTACTGTGAAAAGTGTCACGTGCCGTATGACCATAAAAATGCCCACCGCTGTCAAAGCAAATGTCCGGCTTGTCAACAATCACCGGCTTGTATTAGCATTACGAAAATAAAATGTGATGAATGTCGTAGACAATTTAGGAGTAAAGAGTGTTTCGAAAACCACCGGAAACCTGGTTCCCTAGAGAAAAGTATTGTGTGCAAGGAAATAACACAATGTGATGAATGTTTTAAAACTATTAAGTCTAGTCGAAAACATTTTTGTGGTGAAGTGTTTTGTAAAATATGTAATAAACATCAGCCTTCCGAACACCTATGTTATATGCAAAAAGATCACGGGAAACCCAAAACTAAGGATTTTTTGTTTGTGATCTATGATCTAGAAACCAGGCAGGAGAAAGCTTTAGAGAACAAAAGCTTACTTCATGAGCCTAATTTGTGTGTTTTTAAGCAATATTGTTATGAATGCCTAGAAACTGATGTTCAAGTTTGTAAACTATGTGGTGTTAGGCTTCAAATACTAAAATGCGATGACCCTGTAGCACCGTTTACCCACCACCTTCTTACTATAAGAAAGAAATTTAAAGATGTGATTGCAATAGCGCATAACGGCGGACGGTTCGATCATCAGTTTATTTTAAATTATATATTAACCCAAACAAATTTAACACCGGAACTAATAACAAGGGGTTCCGGTTTGATTTCAATGACTGTTGGCAATATTAAATTTTTGGATAGCATCAACTACTTTCCGATGGCTTTAAGTGCACTCCCGAAACCATTTGGTTTGACGGAACTGAAAAAAGGGTATTTTCCGCATCTTTTAAACCGATCAGAGTTTTCAAATTACAAAGGATTACTTCCCTGCATTGAATACTACGACCCCGATCATATGAAACCTGACGCCAGGATCGAATTTTTGAAGTGGTACGAAGAACATAAAAACGATGAATTTGATATGAAAAAGGAAATTATTGAATACTGTGTATCCGATGTAGAAATTTTAGCACAGTCATGCTTGAAATTTAGGAAACTTATTATGCAAGAGGGAAACGTATGTCCTTTTACCGAGGCATGTACTCTTCCTTCGGCCTGTAATAAAGTGTTCAGAAGAAATTTTTTAAAAAAAGATACTATAGGAATAATACCGAAGAAAGGATACCGCTGGCGAGATATCCAGTCAAAAATAGCTGTGCAGTGGTTGCTTTGGGAGGAATGTAAAAACAATATTGATATTATTCATGCTGCCAAAAGTAAAGAGGTTACGGTGGCTGGTGTAAAAGTTGACGGTTTTTGTAAAGACACTAATCAAGTGTTTGAATTTCACGGGTGCTTTTATCATGGATGTCCAAGATGTATTCGGTACAATAGAAAAGAGTCCGTTCATGACGACCCAATGGATACAATGGAGAACCGTTTTATTAGTACTAATATGAAAGTAGAGCGTTTAAAAAGTAAGGGTTATGACGTCATCGAAAAATGGGAATGTGACTTTAGGAAAGAAGTGGAAGAAGATTCTAGTATAAAAAAATACATTAATACACACCCGTTGATTTCAAATTTACCTCTTGATCCTAGGGACAGTTTTTATGGAGGTCGAACAGGTGCTACTAAAACATACTATAAAGTTAAAGGAAACGAAAAGATAAAGTATGTAGACGTGTGTTCGTTATACCCTTGGGTGAATAAGTTTGGTAAATACCCAGTGGGACACCCAGAAATTTACGTCGGTGATGTTAAATGTCGTCAACTAAATTTAAATTGTACAGAAGGTTTAATTAAATGTAAAATATTACCGCCACAAGACTTGTATCACCCTGTATTACCTATGAAATGTAATGGTAGGCTAATGTTTTCGCTTTGTCGCTCGTGTAGTGAAGGATTAAAGAAAAAATGTGACCATAATGTGGAAGAGAGAGCCATAACTGGTACATGGGTCATAGATGAAGTTAGAAAAGCTGTAGAAAAAGGTTATCACGTTGCACATATTTATGAAATATGGAAGTACGAAACTATTCAGTATAACAAAGATACCGAGGGGCTCTTTACTGGTTTCATAAACAAATTTTTAAGGATTAAGCAACAAGCTTCTGGCTGGCCTCTTCACTGTTCAAACCAAGAAGCAAAAAACCAGTATGTACAAGAATATTTAGAAAAAGAAGGCGTTAAACTTAACCCGGACGAAATAGAATTTAATCCTGGCTTAAGACTGTTGGGTAAAAGCTTAATCACTAGCTTTTGGGGTAAGTTGGGTCAACGAGAAAATCAACCAAAATGTACGATTGTCAACAATTCAGAGGATTTTTTTAAAATCATGTCGGATACAGCTATTCAAGTAAATCATATAACTATAATAAATGACACGACGGTGATCGTTAACTGGGAATACAGAGAAGAATGTTTCAATATACTCCCCACTGTGAATGTTGTTTTGGCAGCCTATACTACGGCACAAGCAAGATTAAAACTCTACGACTATTTAGATAAGCTTGATGATCGGGTGGTCTATTACGATACAGATTGTACGATATACGTTTCTCAACCAGGAAAATATGAAGTTCCAGTCGGTAGTTTCTTAGGAGACATGACTGATGAATTAGAAGTTTATGGAAAAGGGAGCTATATTAAAGAATTTGTATCCGGTGGACCAAAGAACTATGCTTATAAAGTGTATAGTCCTCAAAATAATACGTATCACACCGTATGTAAAGTCAAAGGGATAACTATAAACTATGAGACATCAAAAGATGTCAACTTTGAAAAAATGAGAGACATGGTTCTTCACGACGAACTCCCAAAGTATATTTGTACTAGACAAATAAGAAGAACCAAAACCCATGAAGTTGTTACTGTAAATGGGCAGAAGATATTTCAACTTAACTATAGGAAAAGAAAACTATTAGATAATTATGACTCTGTACCGTGGGGGTACAAGAAAATTAAATGTAATTGAAATGAAAATTTGTAACTCCTAAAAATATATTTATGTAAATAAATAATTGTATTAAATTATTTAACCTAACTTCCAATAATCTAGGGTAATAAATGATCATTAAACAAATGGAAATTGAAGAAATTTACTGTGAGAATTACTCTTTTCGGCATATTAAATGGGTCAGATGAAAATTTTAGACTAGAAAACTGGTCTCAAGAAAAGCATAGAGCATGAGCTCTTGAAGGTCTTCATAACAAACCCCATATAATAGGGGCATCAGATGTAAACATTTAGACTAGAAAACCGTCTTATAGGGGATGTATGATTAAAATTACGCATACGATATGAATTATGGAGGGGGGTCATCATTAGATAAACCTATATGGTGGGGTATCAGATAAAAATAAGACTAAATCTGGGCTTAAGTATCGGATGTGATTATTATTATTGAAATATTAACATGCAGAAAGAGTTGTGAGTTGTGTAGAGAGTCATACGGTATCAGCCGAAAAATTGGAGTAAAAACAGGTCCTAAGTAGAGGGAGTGGGGATATTATAACTGAAAACTAAACATGACGCAAGAATTTTGGGTAAGAAATATGTTAACACCATATAATAGGTATCAGCCGAAAATCTGTTCTTAAGTAAAGGGGTGGTGTGGTGATGTAAGAGTTGTGGGATCTACATGAATATCAATAAGGTAGGTAAATACAGGGATAGACGAATTTTAGTTAAGTCTAGTGTACGAGCATAACACCAAAAGGGGGAGGGGGGTACATAGTAAGGGTGAGGGTGTTCAAGGAGGTAGCCCTCCAAAAACAGGTCCTAAGTAGAGGGAGTGGGGATATTATAACTGAAAACTAAACATGACGCAAGAATTTTGGGTAAGAAATATGTTAACACCATATAATAGAGGTATCAGCCGAAAATCTGTTCTTAAGTAAAGGGGTGGGGTGGGTGATGTAAGAGTTGTGGGATCTACATGAAATATCATAATAAGGTAGGTAAATACAGGGATAGACGAATTTTAGTTAAGTCTAGTGTACGAGCATTATACACCAAAAGGGGGGAGGGGGTACATAGTAAGGGTGAGGGTGTTCAAGGAGGTAGCCCTCCATGCATATCTAACGATATACCGATCAAGGATGATCAATTCACAATACATCTAGGTAAGGGGGCGTGGCCTGGGGGGAGGAGTGGGGGTCCTCCAAGTCGCTGCATTACCTACTCATAAGAGTTCTTTGATAAAAGTTTGAAGATTTAAATAAATTGTCAGCAATAATTACTTTTTTCCAAAACAAACTGCTTTTTTGTGTCAAGTTTGTATATGTTTGTCTTTGCATTCAAGACTGTCATCTATTAAAAGACATGGCATTTTCAAAAAAAATGCTGTCTTTTGGTTGACAGAGCACAGAACCTGCGCTGTACTCAAATAGCAAGAAATGCTTGAAGAATACGTCAATGTCCAAGTGTCAAATATAGGCACTAAGATCATACTACAACTTCGCAATAATTGGATGAATTGAACAGATTGGAATGAAACGAAACGAAATCAAACAGATCAATATGCACAATGAGGAAAATAAAAGCGACGCGAGGTTACAAATATTTACAACCAGTGATGCCTTTTTATGATTTTATTTACGAAAATGGTATTTTTTTATACCGAGGTTGGCATGAGGTGGAGGGAGAAAGAGCGGAGTCGGTCTGAACCAATAGAATTCTTTCCCTCACAGATTTTTGGCGCGCTGTCAATTGATTTTAGCCGTGTGTCGTACTATAGTCGTTTTTCTTTTTTTAAATTATCAAAAATAAAGCATGTCAAAAATTTTCGAATGAGCAAATATCTTCTAGTTAGATTTTTGAATCTTCTCTAATGACACCTCATTTGGCTTCTTAGTTTCCATTGCCTTGGTATGAATGGTATCCATTGCATGATTGTGGGTAATTTATGAATGTGTAATGAATCGTTTTTGTTTGCCAAGCTCTCTTTTGCCTTAAAATGTCCGAAAAACCTCAGCAACACGATAAAATACACAATGTTAACACTATATTAAACATAAAACTTTGTAATAATAAGTATAAAAATAAAACCATTTAATTTCACTGTAAGTCACTGTCAAACGACGTGTTTTAATAATGGAAGTATGGCATGTTTACAATTTTTAGAAGTAGGTGGCGTGTTTGTCAAAAATGTTCGATGAAGCAAAAAGAAAATTTTTAATATAAATAATTTTTTTTTGCATGGAACACTTGTCTTCTTTTTTGAAACTTACAGCTGGAAAACACTTAAAAAAATTGATGTCAAGAATGTTCGTTGGAGCAAATTAGGAGGAGTAGGGGATTTGCTCCTGTGGCCGTTTGTGACACTGAACATTTGCGTCAACGGAGGCGACACGTCAATTATCTATGGGATATGTTGGCGCTTTTTCTTTAAAACATTCGAAAAAATAACTATAAATTATCGAAATTGGACTGTCTGTGAACTGAAAGTTGTGACGCTACAAAAGCACCGGAAACATAAGCAAGAAATTGATTGATGAGCTATAAAGCTCGCATTTAAAAAAAAAAATCGCTAGACTTGCGGACCTCCGCGCCAGTATTTTTTCATTTTTATTTTTTTGTTTTGGTTGCTCTGTAAATAACGTCAAAAAAGACAATTCTTTGTAGTTAATTCGTAGTGATACAAATGAAAAATTTTTTGTACTTAAAATTATAAATGAAATTACGAGTTGGACAATTCTGGTAGACTTCTGCTTCTGGCCAAGAGTCAGTGCCGTTTTCTAAAACATTTTCTCAATTTATTCGATGTCTTAAAAAGAAATTTCTCGTTTTATTTCTTGCTTTCTGCACGCGTGTTTTTACTCTACCAAGGTTTATAGAATTCGCTGCTTTGTTACCTTCCTCTAACTATGATTGGTACTGGTCCTGAAAAGAGAGAAGTAGGTAATGTTTATTATAATACCCTTGAAAATGTTTTCTAACTTCATAGTGTTCATCTAAATCTTACAGCTTCTAGATAACAATCTTAAAAGCCTACACACCCTTATCAGAATATTTAGCATGTTAAATTCAGCAGCTCTAGTGGCATCTGCCTTATGCCACGAGGTAGACAATGGATCAATACGATAAATCTCCAAGTTCGTGGCTGGCTCAGCTTTTGGACACTTAATTATTCACTTGGTTATACAGAACTATGCCTCTAAAATTAGCAGTACGCACTATTATTTGCACTATAGTTTAAAGTTTACTTACTGTTTATATTTAAAGGTTTTAGGTTTTAGCGCATTTCCTTTGAAAAATACAGACAAAATGAGTTTAGTGAATTATTTATATATATATATATATATATATATAATATATATATATATATATATATATATATATATATATATATATATATATATATATATATATATATATATATATATATATATTATATTATATATATATAATATATATAATATAATATATATATATATATATATATATATATATATATATATATATATATATATATATATATATATATATAAAACGTATTTTTTCGTCATTAGGGACCTCTGAAACGGATTTGTGTCGTAGTCCGAGGTTAGACTCCCGCCATGACGCCTATCTCATTAGCGAATTAATTCCCAATGGAAATTGAAACAAACACCCTTGAGTGTTTGTTTCATAATTAATATGATGAAATAAACATTAATAAATACTAAACCAAGGTGTTTGTAATGAAGAACGTCTCTCCACCAATAATATTTTTTTATTAAAAAAACTAGCTTTCGGCTGCATCTAGCCATCATCAGTCTAACAGAAGAAATACAAATCAAAAAATAAAATACACAAAGATCAAAACTTAAACTAAGGAGAAAAAAGTTAAAACAAAAGGGTATTAAAAAGTACTAAATCATAAAATACAAATGAAATTAATAAAATAATTTTACGAGGTTAAAAAATACAGTAACATGCATGTATAATAAAATGCTTATAATGGATAACAAAACCCAAACGATGCGGGAAAAACCAACAACAATAGATTTGTTATAACCTTACCTTACTCTTAGAGGAGGTTTCAATGAGGTTACACAGAGCCCCTGAGAGCCCTAAAAAGATGTTTCAGGCCTCTTAGTGTGTTAAGATAGACTATGCCCCCTCTAGTATATATCTCTATGGTTGGAGCCTAGAGGTCAGGATTCCCTAAATCTGTTTTTGAGAAATGGCAGACCACTCCATCCTATATCAGTGATCCAAAATAAGTCTTTCCAGCGGGTCTTCTATCAGTCATTTTTTATTTGCGACTGGTTCTATTTGATTAAAATCCACCTGACTCCCCCAACATTTTACGTCTCCAAAAATCTTCAAAGCATTTCTACTTCTTTTAGACTTTAAGGGCCTACGAACCCATCTTTAAATGAACTTGATCAAGATAAAGGTGTTGGAGTGCTTAGTGTCCCCTCAGTCGCCAGCTGGCTCTTCTAGTGCACTAAACTAATACGAATCAAAGCATTTCTTTTATAATTCTTAAATATGGATACTTCATTGACTTTAAAAAGTAATTCTTTATTCTCTTGTTTAATAATTACTATAATTAATTTATCGATGACGTTCAAGGTGGCCGATTTGAGAGAGTTTGAAGAATTTGGAGATTTGTCAACTAACGTAGAATCATTACCGTTGTATCAATCTGCTATGAGACATTTTGAAGAACACGGGATTCCTTACAGGTAATGCTTGTTCTTTATTCATTTTATCTCAGATTGCTAAGTGAAACATATGCTGATGATATAGTTGATATCTTTGCTAAGTAATGTATGATTCTATCCTACGTCATTAGATTTATGGAACATTAGCTCACATCATTTACAGGACCATAGAGTTAGAAAACCACCGGTCTGGTTTTTCACTCCGGCGCTGCACAATATGCTGACTCAGCAAAATTTTAAAATTATTATTATTATTACAGTACCATTTCTAAAGTTTCAAAAATAAGTTGTCGCACTTAAGTTAACTAACCTTTAAAGTACTGGTCATTTTTTACCTACATTGCTTCATTTTTAAGCACAGTCCATCGAAATATTATCTACCCTCTCTCTCCAAACTATCTCTCACTCTCTGGCACTCATTATATTTTATTATAACTTTAAGCCTTTGTATCTTGAATATAAATGAATGCAGGTAAAAAATTGTTACCAGGACTACAAATATTTGTTTTCTTAAGTGCTATAATTTATCAGTTTCATTAAGAGTGTTTGAGTATTATCCTTAAAAGACGCAAAAATACGCATTTCTTAAGAAATTCGTTTGAAAATGTCGGAGAAAATTGGATGTGAAAATACTTTAGCGTTTTTCATATCTGGAAAGTGTAAATTTTGTGACGGAACTGTTCTATCGAAAATAGAATTTCGTGACGGAACTCGACCATGGCTGTGATGGAACTTGACCATGGCTGTGATGGAACTCGACTATGGCTCTGATGGAACATTACCATAGCTGATCGACTATGGCTGTGATGGAACTCGACCATGGCTGTGATGGAACTCGACCATGGCTGTGATGGAACATGACCATAGCTGATCGACTATGGCTGTGTTGGAACATGACCATAGCTGATCGACCATGGCTGTGATGGAACATGACCATAGCTGTGATGGAACTTGACCACACATAGTTCCATATATGTGATGGAACTTGAGCTGATCGACTATGGCTGTGATGGAACATGACCATAGCTGATCGACTATGGCTGTGATGGAACTCGACCATGGCTGTGATGGAACTCGACCATGGCTGTGATGGAACTCGACCATGGCTGAGACGGAACTCGACCATGGCTGTGATGGAACTCGACCATGGCTGTGATGGAACTCGATCATACCTTTTTGCTTTAATCCATCCCTAGAAAAAACTGAAGTTAGCGGGATATATCTAGTTATTTCTGATTTTGAGAAGTTCTTTATTATTGACCACAGGTGCTTGAGGACGGAGTTAGTTGGCTGTAGCTCGGATTTAGAGTATCTAGTGAAACTTCACTGTGTTAGATTGGCATTCCAATGGCTATTCAAAGACGAAAGGAATTGGCAGTGGTATGTAAACTCGGGCAGGCAGGTACTCTCTGATATTCTTCTCTTCGCTGACAAGGTAATTTTTTATTTTTTCATAATAGCTAAACTGTATTTCTTACTAATATATTAAGGAGTAGTTGATAGCGAAAAGGAGTTGATTCACAGTTTAATATATCATTTTCGAAATCACAAAGTTGCTTTCCTGAATTTCGTAATTATATTTCTTGTTACAGAATACATAAAACTTTTAAATCGCCGACGTTCGGTTCTAATAATAAAGTATACTTCTTCTGGTTTGCTTCGCTCGACCTCAGAAAATGAAGTTTACCTACTTTATGAATCAAAGCTGTGTTAATACTTGCCTACCTTTATTTAGAAAATAGTATTTTTACTTTTCCTTATGCACTAGTGTATTTATATCGGAGAAGTATTGCGTTAACCGAAAAATCCGAAATCGAGATCCCATCATAATCAACTTTTCAGGTTATATATGAAGTTCTGTGTGGTTGTCATCATACAGTTTGTGTAAATTCTTAAAGTTTAGTTTTGGTGCCTAAAAGATATTTTTATACCACGCCAAGGATCTTGTATAAAGGGGATGACGCACTAGGTTGATTTGCCATAAAAAAGTGATCCCATCGAAAACCAAAAATTAGACAGAATTCAACACGAAACACACGTCAAAAACCAACTGCACATGATTGGTACAAACTGCGCATGCTTACAATTCTTAAAACAGGTCAGGTCTTTAATTTTAGAGACAAACTTACCTCTCAATGGTTTCCCATTGTTTATTGCTTGAGAAGGTTATAACAAAACACGCTTAAATTATCACTCACTGAAGTGGCAGAGTATAGTCCAAAATTTAAAATTAATTAAGCACAAATGACTTAACAAGCACCGCAAATGTTATCAATCACGAGAAGCACAGAAGAAAGTTGAAAAGCAAAGTCGACAACCTTGCTTCATAATCTGCGTTCGTCGCCTTTTTTCCATTATAACCATGAGAGGTAAGTTTGCTCCTATTTCTCTATCTCATACAACTTCCTTGGGGTCAGAAATGTTCCTTAATGCGCCATTAAGCATTTGACCATGCCATTAAGCACGTGACATTAAGCATTTACGGAACGAGCGGAGCAAGACCAAAGTTGTTAAAAAACACCTACGTATCTCGTACCTGATTTATTTTCTTTTATAGCTGTTTTTTTCTCAAAATATAAGTAATAATAAGTATATCTGATATTCATTAGTTTTTGTATTATTTAATCGACAGGATCCTAAAGACTTACTAATCGCTTATGAAGAAATGATGCAGTTCATTGAAGAGAAAGATGTTTGGCAAGATATCGAGGCAGAACTAAGTCTTAAGGGAGTCAAAGCCATGACGTTTTATGATGTTGTATTGGATTATATATTAATGGATGCTTTCGATGATTTGGACTCACCGCCATCATCAGTTACTGCTGTAGTGCAAAATCGATGGTTATCAAATGGATTTAAAGAATCAGTAAGTAATATCACTTTCAAAAAGGAATTTCATAATTAATATTTGAATTAATTCTTACGGAACTATAGTAGAGATAAGGGGAGGAAAATAAGGGGAAATACGTATGGAGCTAAGGGAAGAGACATAAGGAAGTTGAATGAAGAGGCATGAGAGATCGATAAGGAGAGGGAGATGAGGATAATTTAATAAGGATGACAAGGGAAGAGACATGAGAGAGCTGAGGAGAGATTCTTAAGGAAGATGAGGAATCAGATTTAAAGAATCAGTAAGTAATATCACTTTCAAAAAAGGAATTTCATAATTAATATTTTAATTAATACTTACGGAACTATAGTAGAGATAAGGGGAGGAAAATAAGGGAAATACACAGAGGAGAGACATTAGGGATAAGGGAGATGAGGAAAGAGACATGAGGGAACTGAAGGGAGAGACATTAGGGAGCTAAGGGGAGAGACATAAGGGAGATGAGGAAAGAGACATGAGGGAACTGAAGGGAGAGACATTAGGGAGCTAAGGGGAGAGACATAAGGGAGATGAGGAAAGAGACATGAGGGAACTGAAGGGAGAGACATTAGGGAGCTAAGGGGAGAGACATAAGGGAGATGAGGAAAGAGACATGAGGGAAACTTAAGGGAGAGACATTAGGAAGCTAAGGGGAGAGACATAAGGGAGATGAGGAAAGAGACATGAGGGAACGAAGGGAGAGACATTAGGGAGCTAAGGGGAGAGACATAAGGGAGATGAGGAAAGAGACATGAGGGAACTGAAGGGAAGATATAGGGAGCTAAGGGGAGAGACATAAGGGAGATGAGGAAAGAGACATGAGGGAACTGAAGGGAGAGACATTAGGGAGCTAAGGGGAGAGACATAAGGGAGATGAGGAAAGAGACATGAGGAACTGAAGGGAGGACATAGGGAGCTAAGGGAGAGACATAAGGGAGATGAGGAAGAGACATGAGGGAACTGAAGGGAGAGACAATGAGGGGAAGGGGCTAAGAGAACATAAGGGAGATGAGGAAAGAGACATGAGGAAACTGAAGGGAGAGACATTAGGGAGCTAAGGGAGAGACATAAGGGAGATGAGGAAAGAGACATGAGGGAACTGAAGGGAGAGACATTAGGGAGCTAAGGGGAGAGACATAAGGGAGATGAGGAAAGAGACATGAGGGAACTGAAGGGAGAGACATTAGGGAGCCAAGGGGAGAGACATAAGGGAGATGAGGAAAGAGACATGAGGAACTGAAGGGAGAGACATGGAGCTAAGGGGAGAGATTATAAGGGAGATGAGGAAAGAGACATGAGGGAACTGAAGGGAGAGACATAGGGAGCTAAGGGGAGAGACATAAGGGAGATGAGGAAAGAGACATGAGGGAACTGAAGGGAGAGACATTAGGGAGCTAAGGGGAGAGATATAAGGGAGATGAGGAAGAGACATGAGGGAACTGAAGGGAGAGACATTAGGGAGCTAAGGGGAGAGACATAAGGGAGATGAGGAAAGAGACATGAGGAAACTGAAGGGAGGACATTAGGGAGACTAAGGGGAGAGATATAAGGGAGTGAGGAAAGAGACATGAGGGAACCTGAAGGGAGAGACATTAGGGAGCCAAGGGGAGAGACATAAGGGAGATGAGGAAAGAGACACTGAGGGGAACTGAAGGGAAGAGACACATTAGGAGAGACTAAGGGGAGAGACATAAGGGAGATAAGGGGGTTTAAATCAGCGTTTTTAAAAAGGAGCGTTCAACGTGGTTAGTTTGCATGTGTGACCGCTGGATCTAAAACTGATATTTTATGTTTGACGAGCGTGGCAAGTTTGCAGTAGTGAGAATGAGAGTAGTTGATCTAATATGATGAGCAAAAGTTCTGAGGTATCCCGTACCTGACTTTTTATTTTGTTGTACTTTACTGGTATTTTGATTTCAGGCTCTAGCTACAGCAGTGTGGTCAGTTCTGAAAGCTAAGAGAAGGATGTTAACTTACCCTAATGGTTTTATGGCACATTTTTACTCAATATCTGAGCAAATGTCACCATTAATGGCTTGGGGATTTTTAGGTCCTGACGAAGATCTCAAGGAAGTTTGCCTTTATTTTAAGGTACTATATATTTCTTGTAGTAGTTTAGTACAATATCGTTTTAAGGAATAATATTTATTTTAAGGTACTATATATTTCTTGTAGTAGTTTAGTACAATATCGTTTTAAGGAATAATATTTATTTTAAGGTACTATATATTTCTTGTAGTAGTTTAGTACAATATCGTTTTAAGGAATAATATTTATTTTAAAATACTATATATTTCTTGTAGTAGTTTAGTGCAATATCGTTTTAAGGAATAATATTTATTTTAAGATACTATATATTTCTTGTAGTAGTTTAGTACAATATCGTTTTAAGGAATAATATTTATTTTGAAGTACTATACAGGGTGGTACATTTCATATACATCACCCCGACTAACTCAGCTTCTAATGGAGCAATCGTTTGACATACACAACTACTTTTACTTATTCTTGATTTCCGAAATTTGGTACACCAGAATACATCACCCCGACTAACTCAGCTTCTAATGGAGCAATCGTCGTAAAATTTGTATCTACCCCACTAAATCGACTACCAGGAGTTTTAAATAAGCAATCATATTTTTGGTAATCGTCTTGCAAGTATGGTAATCAGATTGCCCATTTGTGTTTTTTGTCGATAACTTTTGAATTTCAAATTGAGGCATACCATGATATGGATATTTTCTAAAAGTACACTACAAACGAAACAATTTGGTACCCATACCACAATATTCCGGCAAATCATCATAGAGCTATCGTTTGACATACACAACTACTTTTACTTATTCTTGATTTCCGAAATTTGGTACACCAGAATACATCACCCCGACTAACTCAACTTCTAATGGAGCAATCGCCGTTAAATTGGTATCTGTCTTTAATTAAACCTTAAAGTATCCCTTCTGATTCCTTTTTTTAAAATGCAATTCATTCTTAAATATTTACTTATTTTAGCCGTGCAAAGCTATAGCTTATACGGCTATTGAATAATTATTTTTTAATGTAAATTAATTTGTTTAATAATGTACTGAATTAATATTAATTATCTTGTATAAAAAATATTGATTCATAATTCTATTGTTTTAAATAATAAAATTTGAGTTCTTTTATTTTTATTATACCGATGTTTGAAAATTCCAGAATTTTTCGACAGAGCTATTGTTTGATACACACAAGTACTTGAAATACTTATAAAATAATTTTATAGTAATAGAAAACATGTAATTTTATTTCAAATATTTATTACAATACATTTTTATGTTATTTGTTGTTGTTTGTTTCACTAGCAAAGTATCTTGTTCGAAATCTTTTTTTTAATGTTTTGACTTAGCACTACAACTGTGTCTTTTTACTCAACCAATATTGCTTTCCCAGGCTGTTTATGTAAAAATTATTTGATTTAAATAATTTTAGTTATTTATAACTTTTTTGTTGTGTGAACTAAGCACACATGTTTATTTATGTTCTATATTTGTAACTAATGTTGATGTTTAATTTATTAAGAAAAACAAAGTAATATTATTAGATAACAGTCTCTTTTATTCCTATTGCAACATTTGCTACTGAAAAAAATAAATGAACATAATTGTATATCTATTTATTAGTTTATATTTAAGTCGTTAGCAATATCCCTTCCTTTTAATACATTAAAAACAATAATAAAAATATTATTGAATTTAATAATTCAAAGAAAAATTATTCATCCCTTTATCGGTTTTCGTTAAAGAAGTGTTTCTTGTGATTGATTTCGTTTTTCTCTGGTTAAACTTTTTTACTTTTTCTTATCTACTACCGTAGTTTTTTTTTATAAACTTTTTGGGTAATAATGTACACCAATGAAGAGTATCGTGATGGGCTAAAGATTTTTGGAGAAGCTAGGAGATGTGCCAGAGCTGCTGCTCGGCTGTATCAGGAGAGGTATCCTGAGAGGTGTCATCCTCACTATCAGATTTTCTAGCGGCTTTATTTCAGGGCGGAAGATCATGGTAATTTCGCTGCTCATAGAAACGACAATAGGCCACTCCCAGTAAGAACTGAACAACTCATTATTGCTGTGCTGACCTACATTGATGTTCTTCCAAACGCTAGTGATCGCGAAATTGCCCAGGTGTGTGGTACCAACCATGTTATAGTTTTACGGATCTCGTGGGACAACCGTTTTCATCCTTTTAAGATCAATTTACATCAAGCTCTGACTGCTCAGGATTATAAAGAAAGATAGAGTTTTGCCGATGGACCGAGAAAATGATGTTTCAAACCTCTTCATTTTTTAATACGCAAGTCTTGTGGACTAATGAATCAACTTTTAGAAGTGACGTAAGGTGCCCTAGCAAATGTGAAATTGGTAACAAATTGTTGTTTGTAGTGCAGAAAAGGTCTTATCAAAGTATGCTCAAATATGATATTAAAAAAGTTATCGCCGAAAAATACAGTTTAGCATTCTGAATACCATACTTGCAAGACGATAACCAAAAAAATGATTAATTATTTGGTTAATTCCTGGTAGTCGATTTAGTGGGGGTAGATACAAATTTTACGGCGATTGCTCCATTAGAAGCTGAGTTAGTCGGGGTGATGTATTCTGGTGTACCAAATTTAGGAAATCAAGAATAAGTAAAAGTAGTTGTGTATGTCAAACGATAGCTCTATAACGAATTGCCGGAATTTTGTGGTATGGGTACCAAATTGTTTTGTTTGTAGTGTACTTTTAGAAAATATCCATATCATGGTATGCTTCAATTTGAAATTCAAAAGTTATCGACAAAAAACACAAATAGGCAATCTGATTACCATCTTTGCAAGACAATTACCAAAAATATGATTGCTTATTTAAACTCCTGGTAGTCGATTTAGTGGGGGTAGATACCAATTTTACGGCGATTGCTCCATTAGAAGCTGAGTTAGTCGGGGTGATGTATTCTGGTGTACCAAATTTAGGAAATCAAGAATAAGTAAAAGTAGTTGTGTATGTCAAACGATAGCTCTATAACGAATTGCCGGAATTTTGTGGTATGGGTACCAAATTGTTTTGTTTGTAGTGTACTTTTAGAAAAAGTCCATATCATGGTATGCTTCAATTTGAAATTCAAAAGTTATCGACAAAAAACACAAATAGGCAATCTGATTACCATACTTGCAAGACGATTACCAAAAATATGATTGCTTATTTAAACTCCTGGTAGTCGATTTAGTGGGGGTAGATACAAATTTTACGGCGATTACTCAATTAGAAGCTGAGTTAGTCGGGGTGATGTATATGAAATGTACCACCCTGTATATTTCTTGTAGTAGTTTAGTACAATATCGTTTTAAGGAATAATATTTATTTTGAAGTACTATATATTTCTTGTAGTAGTTTAGTACAATATCGTTTTAAGGAATAATATTTATTTTGAAGTACTATATATTTCTTGTAGTAGTTTAGTACAAGATCGTTTTAGGAATAATATTTATTTTAAGGTACATATATTTCTTGTAGTAGTTTAGTACAAGATCTTTTCTAAGGAATAATATTTATTTTGAAGTACTATATATTTCTTGTAGTAGGTTTAGTACAAGATCGTTTTAAGGAATAATATTTATTTTAAGGTACCATATATTTCTTGTAGTAGTTTAGTACAAGATCGTTTCTAAGGAATAATATTTATTTTGAAGTACTATATATTTCTTGTAGTAGTTTAGTACAAGATCGTTTTAAGGAATAATATTTATTTTAAGGTACCATATATTTCTTGTAGTAGTTTAGTACAAGATCGTTTTAAGGAATAATATTTATTTTAAGGTACCATATATTTCTTGTAGTAGTTTAGTACAAGATCTTTTCTAAGGAATAATATTTATTTTGAAGTACTATATATTTCTTGTAGTAGTTTAGTACAAGATCGTTTTAAGGAATAATATTTATTTTGAAGTACTATATATTTCTTGTAGTAGTTTAGTGCAAGATCGTTTTAAGGAATAATATTTATTTTAAGGTACCATATATTTCTTGTAGTAGTTTAGTACAAGATCTTTTCTAGGAATAATTTTATTTTAAGGTACTATATATTTCTTGTAGTAGTTTAGTACAAGATCGTTTTAAGGAAAAATTTAACAGCCAAATATATCGAGGATTAGAGCAGATAAAATACGGACCTTCGATGACCTTTATGATTCATTAATGCCTAGGCGCATGTGATTTGATTTTTTTGTATTGTAAATTTCCTCCAGTTGTACGGTGAGAAACAACAGACAAATTAATAGAAAACTATACTTGTTGTACTTGATTTCCACTTGTGGGGAACAGTGTGTGCGTAAACTCTTGCAACGTTTTCCAAAATGAAGCTCCTTCTCTTGCATCCGTTGCATCTTGCTAGCGCTGCAAGAATCT
The DNA here is from genome assembly GCA_018340805.1 of Microvelia longipes. Taxonomy (NCBI): domain Eukaryota; kingdom Metazoa; phylum Arthropoda; class Insecta; order Hemiptera; family Veliidae; genus Microvelia; species Microvelia longipes. The sequence continues at coordinate 52,650,114 of JACMZG010001863.1, forward strand.
CGTTTACCTTCAAAGAGACTAAAACTATAGTTTTAGTCTCTTTGGTGCGTTATCTTTAAAAAAATACAGAAAAAATGAGTTGCCTGTAGTGTCGAATCGAATCAAATGAAAAAATAACTTTATTGCCATAATACAATATAACATAGTACAAAATAAACAATGAAACTATGTATAATTTAAAATTTATGAATTAACAAGAATAGAGGTGAATACATAAATAGTGCTTGATAATTAAGTAACTGCTCAAGTTATATAGCAAAAACCGGAACCTTATGCAAGAAATAGGTTGTTAAGCACAAAAACACCCATTCCATAGGAAATTCGTCCGGCAAGCGTAGCACCACGCCAGAATTATTTTGTACAATAAACTTATATATCGAAAAGAATACGATAAAAAAATATCGTCCTTAACAAGATTCGAACCCTAGCTTTGAGTACTCAGAGTACTTGATCAGACCATTTGTATTCAACTCACAGGTTAAAAAAAAGCAGATTCCCTTCTTTGAATATGTTGTTTATCGGTCGTAGGTTTTCCGGCGAATTTTTTTCAAAGGAAACTAATATCGGTTGACAATTTAATTTTTCTTATTTATTTTCCAGGAACAAGTATTGGGTTTCCTCACGGACATATTTAACTTTGAGAGGTCCAGATTTACCTCAGTAGAAGAGCTCTCAGAAGACATCATGAAGCACGTCACATTTAGGATTAAAAAAGTTAACACTAAATTAAATAAACCAAAAGAACAATATATAAATCAGTGAATGTCCAGCTATTTTATGTTTAGTAATTTGATTACATTTAAACTATCTAGCTTCCACAATTCCCTAGTTATAAGTAACTATAAGTTAATTTCATAAAATTATTTAAGAAATTCAAATTTTATGTGACAATTTTTATGACTGCGCTGGAATTCTATTTTATTTTTAATGTTTTATAAGGATTTATACTTATGCCATGATATTTTTCATTTTATTAATTTATTTATTCTTATTAATAATACCTTAACTTGTATGTCACTTGACTGGTTAATTTTATGACATTGCATTATTTGAACTTACCGAAGAAATCCGTGTTTTGTATGATATATAGTTTTATTTGTCCTTATTAACACAGGTATATAGAAAAAATATTGTGTTTTAAATTCCGAAACTGGGATTTTATCTGAATTATCCGTTTCAGGTGTTTTTAAGACCGGAGAGGTGTTTACAAGTGGTCTGTCTGTAGGTGTGTGTGTAAGTGTCTGCTATGTTATATCGTAGTTCCTAGTAGATTTGTTTGACACATGAACTGGAGTACATTACTTTACTCTGCACTATTCTTCTTTACTCTCAAATTTTTCATTTTGGAGTAATCTAGGGTAAAGTAGAGTAAACTTAAGATTAGATGCGTGTGCGAACAGAAAAAGGGTAAAAAGTGTGAATAACCTTCCTAGCTAAACAAAATAAATAATAATAATTTACAATACCTATGTCTTATGTTACCAGGTTACGCTCTCAGATTATAGAAGATTATAGTTTAGATAAATTATCGCCAGCTTTAGAATACACTTTGAGCGTAACGGTTGCTACTACCACCCGAGGTGGTTCCCGCAGGGGTTATCCCTGATGAGCCGCAAGGCTCAAAACGGGCATTATTATGTCTTATGCTGATGTTAATCCTACTTGAGCAATAAGTCCAACTCCAGGCTTTATCCTATCCCTTTATAATAAAAGATAAATAAAAAGACTTTAGTTCCACAAATAATTTATAATTGTTTTTTTTATAAATTATTTGTGGTACTGAAGTCTTTTTATTTATCTTTTATTATAATGGAGTTCTACACAAAGAGCCATAGAACATTAGAAAACCTATCCCATTCTAAATTTATTGATGGACAAAATAAAGCAAATAACTCTTCTTTAGACTTTTAACACTAATTTGACACTAATTTGAGTTGTAAATTTATTTAGAACCGTTTTAATCAACCCTGACAATCCTGTGGGAAATCATTAATTAAACTGGTATTACTTCTAATTTCTCCTCAAACTATTTCTAATTATCCTATGCAACTGGTTTCATACCTTCCCTGTACTGATCTATTGCTAAATCAATTTAATTGTGCTATAGTATAACACAGAGTTAAAATCAGTTGACAGCGTGGAATAATAATGGTAGGGAGCAATGAGGTTACTCCTAGACGTTAAACCATGCTCACAATATCATATCAGGCCAAGGATCTTGAATAAAGGGGATGCTAAGTCGATTTGCCATACAAAAAAGCGTACCCCATCGAAAACCAAAAAATAGAAAAAATTCAACAAGAAACACACGTCAAAAAATAACTGTACATGCTTGGTACAAACTGCGCATGCTTAAAATTCTTATAACAGGTCAGGTCTTTAATTTTAGAGACAAACTTACCTCTCAATGGTTTTCCATTGTTTATTGCTTGAGAAGGTTATAGTATAGTCTAAAATTTAAAATTAAATAAGCACAAATGACTTAACAAGTACCACAAATTTAACAATCACGAGAAGCACAGAAGAAAGTTTAGAAGCAAACTCGACAACCTTGCTACATAATCTGCTTTTGGCGCCTTTTTTTCATTATAACCAAGAGGAAGGTAAGTTTGCTCCTATTTCTCTATCTAATACAACTTCCATGGGGTCAGAAATGTTCTTTAATGCGTCATCCCCGTTATTCAAGATCCTTGTATCAGGCTAACCTCATTGATTCCTCAAATCTATTTTCCCACGCTGTCAACTGATTTTAACCATGTTTTCTACTATAATAATATTTAAGTTATTTTATATTTCAATACAAAATATTTGATGGTCTAATTTGATTTGATTCTTATTAATATCAAAAGGAATCTGCATTCTTTTTATTTTTCAAGAGTAGTTTTGCTGTAGCGAAATTATTTTTTTTTCTGTAGAATTACTGAAATATTAAGCAATGAAAGAAAGGTTTCTTTATTTTATTCAATTGAATTCCTTGTAAAAAATAAATCCAATGATATTGTTAAGTAAATATTTACATAAATGTTCTTAGTATAAATGTAGATGTTTTTACTTTTCCTCATTTATACCGTAGGTATGTAAGAAAAGTATTGTGTTTGCAGTAAAAATTCTAAATAGAGATTTCACCTGAATTATCCGATTAGGTGTTTTTGAGACTTTCTAAGTGGTTTGTTGCAAAGTTGGACAACTGTATGTATCTGTTATCATCGTAGCTCCCAGTGTGTTCATGCAAGGAAGTTGTAACTTGCTTACGAAAATCAATTTTCGGTTCTAGTTGTGGTATCCGGATTAAAATATTTTTTCTGTGACGTCATTAACGATAGATACATTATCAATGACTCAGCCAAAAATTTCAAAAATCCATAAAGTGTGCAACTATGATAGGACCAATGAGAAATTTGGTACACATGAAGTCATGTATAAGACCAACATAACATATATGACAATTAGTTCATTATCATTATAAGCATTAGTTCAATTCGTTTCGAATCACTTGTAAACAACTTTCAAAAAAGCGTTCAAAATAAAAAAAATGATCCGATTAAGATGAAATGTAATACATGTGTATCTATTGAACTAGTAAATAAGAGTACCAAGTTTCATGACATTACGGCAACCTAGTATATCTATGGTTTTTGTAGGATCATTAATGTAGCATTACAGTCTATCGTTTAGTTTAAAAATCCCCAAGGTCATAAGTATTTTGGGGATTTACCAATCAGAGAAGCCGCTGCCAACCCCTCACTTAAAAAAAAGAAAAAAATCTCTACCACCATAACCTCTGTAGGGAAAAATTAATCTTAAAAATGATATTTTAAAATAAAACTGCTTCAAAGAAATGTAAAAAACCATCGCCAAAAAAATACGGGTAAAATAACCTAGATTTGTTTACATAGTTTTTTCCCGCTCCCTTCTTACAGGGATTTTTTTTCTTAAGAATCGATGGTGCCTAAACTGACCTGTCAAGATTTTTAAAGTAGTCGATAGACTGTAGTTAAGTAGCATCGAGCATGGTCAGTACCTGGATGGATGGGTGACCACAGGGAATAAAACAGATGTTTTTTTATGTTTTGAGAACCAATGAAGTGTTGAAGATGAGCTTAGCGAATCTGATAAGTTGAGGAAAAGTTCTGAGGTACCCCGTACCTGATTTTTATGTTTAAGAAATATATAATATAATATTGTGCCTAAATAATGACTGCCCTGTAATGACTACCTTTGGTATACAACTGTCCCCTTGGATGCATTTTTACTATAGTGAGAAATAGCATAGTTATAACTTGCATAATAGTCTCTCTTTATTATGCAAATGTAATGCATTTTATTCTAGATGATAAAATAATTAAAAAAAGTAAATAAAAACAGATTAATTACACAAATTTCCTATATTTTTTTATGATATAATTAACTAAGTTAATTATTAATTAACAGTAATTAATCTGTTTTTTATTTATTTTCCACAAAAAAGAAACTTTTTAATTTTTAAAATAAGTAACTTGGTTAATAACTAATAATTCTATTCTAAACCAAGCAGTACTTTTTTTCGAAAAATTTCTTGGTAAAAATTCGCTAACTAGGCAGTTCGCATGGTGGGAGTTGTTGGATTCGAAATTTTAACTCTGTGTACGTTTATGACTACTAAAATAATTCTGTCGTATAAGTCTTTAAGCTAGACTATTTTCTTACTTGTTTTCTTGCTCAAGTTTTGCGTTTATGGTTAATAGACTGAACAGCAACACTATTGCTTTTTTCTTATTATTGTTTAAAGGAAATGTGCTCAACATTAAAAAGATAAGTGTATGCTTTGACTGCACCATAATGTTGGGCAAGGCTGATTTTGGAAAAGGGAGTACAGTTTTGTACAATCTAATAGTCCAAGAGCCAAAAAAGCCTAAAAAATGTTACGCATTTTTTAAAAATAAATAAACGTTTATTACTATCCGATAACATAATTAAACTTACAAAAAAGATGTAACAAAAAGAAAACACCAGTATACATATTTATTGAATAGTAAATGGTTGTTGTTCAGCTTTTCAGCTGGTCTTCCATAACAACCATTTGGAAGGTTTTACACAAAGATTATGTAGTATACCAAAAGGTATACTAAATAATCTTTGGTTTTACATAAAAACAATGATTATCATTTAAATAAATAAAGTTATTCAACCGTGTGATGTTGAGTCTTTCAATTCATGAAATCTGACAAAAAAAAGAATTGAAAGACTCTACATCTCACCACGGCATTGTAGATGGCATTATTGCTGATCTACAGTGCATTAAGCCGGCTCTGCTTAATAGAGTTTAAAATCAGTGGAAAGACGTTGTTGGCGATGATATTATTGTAGAATATTCCACTGCGCTTACTGATGTTAAAATATTGTACATTTTTTTAATATTGTTACCATAGATGTGTAGATTGTAAGAATTTTAATATTTTTCGAACTGAGTGTGTAAAGAAATAAGAAGATGGAAACCTTCTGATTCCCTGTATTGCTTTTTTTCAATATTTGTTAAATATTTTGTGTTTATTTTTATGTGTATATTTTGATATTATACAACAATATAATAAAATATATTCAGGACCTTTATGCCTTAGCGTTAAATAATATTTGTTATTCTACCTAAAAACTCATTCTTTCCATCACCTTAAATCATTATTAGTGATTTTTATACTGAGGACAGTATAGGAAAAGTGAGGATTGTGCACAATGCCCAGCCTTCTTGGGTAATTTGAGTAAGGATTGTGCACAATGCCCAGCCTCCTTGGGTAATTTGAGTAAGGATTGTGCATAATGCCCAGCCTCCTTAGGTAATTTGAGTAAGGATAGTGTACAATGCCCAACCTCCTTGGGTAATTTAAGTAAAGATTGTGCACAATGCCCAGCCTCCTTGGGTAATTTGAGTAAGGATTGTGCAAAATGCCCAGCCTCCTTGGGTAATTTGAGTAAGGATTGTGCACAATGCCCAGCCTCCTTGGGTAATTGGAGGAAAAATGGCTAAATAAGCTTGTTAATTAGCGAAACATCTTTTTTGTTGATCTCCATAATTATTTGAAAAAAGGTTAACTTCAGATCTACTTTTATTTTTAAAGAAGCTATGTATTTCAACCCCTTTGGATCATCTTCAGGCCTAAACAACAAACAACAAGCACAAAACATTTATTTTTTTGTAATACCTTGTTTTAGAGCTAATATTTTTTTAATGACATCATTGTTTTTTCAAAAAAAAATATGCCTCGTAACCTTCTTAACGTCTCGCAATATACCAAGTTACGTTTCTACGCAGGAAGATCTTTTACACGCACTCACACAAATATTATATATATTATATATATATATATATATATATATATATATATATTATATATATATATATATATATATATGTCCGACTCGTGGACATGTTACTGATATGAAGGGTTGGAGAGTTGAAGGATACTTTCAGCAAGGTTATATATATTTTTGCAGTTGAGTGGCGCCACAACACTCACAGTCTATGATGGTTAAATGAAGAAAATCCTTAAAAACATAAGCAATTATTGTAGAAACAGTTATAAACGTATATTGAACACTAGATTGAAGTATAAACTTATTGGTTGCAATCGTAGAAGAGTAGTCGATGTAATATATTATATATATATATATATATATATATATATATATATATATATATATATATATATATATATATATATATATATAATATATATATATATATATTATATATATATATATATGCGCACTTTTTTTGGACATACATACCCCCTTAACATCCGTTATCCAATTAACGTCATAAGCGTCATTTCCATTATTGGAATTTCCGTCATTCCATTAATGGAATTCGCTAAATTCTTTTTTTAGATGGCTTTACTTGCATCTTTAATATAAGTATCTCAAGTTATACTAAGCCCTCATTAAAGTATCTGCACCCTCATGCGAAATTAATTGAGTTATACTAAGCCCTCAATAATCGCCCCTCCGAAGAAATTTGGGCTGGATCCGCGCCTGTGTCGAGCCATCAATGATGACGAAAGTCGAATGATAGTGTAGTTCCCAGATGTAGCATTGCATCTTCTTGTTACATTTCCTAGGTGTCTCTCGCACAATCATATTGTGTCAACTATTCATGTTTTGCAAAACTCGGAAGTATCAAATAATAAATGAGATTTCACCCGCATAGTATTATTATTGAATTATAATTTGCAATCAAAATTGTAATTCTTAATAAAACGAAAACAAATTGGATTATTCATATTTGTTCACTAGCCCTTGATTAATAAAATACAACCATTAATTAAGATTTAGCAATATGTACTTAAAAGCTTAAAAATATGTATTTAAATTTAAATAATACATACTATAAAAATAAATATTTAGAATTAGTTAAAAATGAAATGAATACATTTTCTCAAAATAAAACCGTAAATGGGATAAACCCGCATGATTTATTTGAAAATGCAAAAAGTAAAATGCTTAACCTGGGTTAAATTAAATACTTAAATACCTTAAATATCACATTTTTAAATATCATTCCTATAGAATCTTGTTTTTTTAGGCAAGCAGACCGGACGATTCGATATACTCGCTCTACTACGAGTTGATACAAGTCAATTGCAGGGTGGGATTTTTTTTGTCATTTTCGAAACAATTTAGATATTTTAATTTTGACACAAGTTAAATTTTCCTATGTGGGCAGGCAGACCGGGCTCATGTTGGTCTTAGTGGTTGCCCTTATATATACATTTAGCGGGTAAAACCTTAGAGACTAGAAGTCACGAAATTCGCAGCGGGAACTTGGACTAAAGTACGTCACGGCTAAAAACAGTTGATAGCACGGAAAAATAGTGTTGAGGAACCAATAAGGTTGGCTTGATTTGAAATTGAGGGCATGGTTTAACATTCAGGTCTAACATCATTGGCTCCCTAGCATTATTTTCCCACGCTGTCAACTGATTTTACCCGTGTGTCGTATTATAATGGTTTTATAATATTCAAATCTCATTTTTACAATCTCATTTCTTTGTGGTTCGCGGGATATGTTTCTAGATGGAATTTTTGTACTTCAGCGTTCTAGTAATTTAAAACGCGAGAAAAAAGTTTTGTTTGTTTCCAGAGTTTGTGTTTAAAATGTTAATGATCAATTAATTATTGTCTTTTTTTATAACTTAATTTGTTATCAAGTTAATGCTCATCTTCAGTTTTTGTTTCAAAGCAAGTTTACTTTATTTCATCGATTCAGTTGGCCGTCCATCGCCATGTTTGAACAGTAAGCATCATGGATTCTTGGTTATAAGTTTTGTTTATGTCTTTTTTTGTTTAATAATTGTGAAATTATTTGTTTTGTGTCTCCGAATTTCGATTTTGCAAGTATGGTAAGTACCTGTGTTTATTTTCTAATGATAAGTGCTTTATTTAATCCGCTGTTAAAATGTTATGAAGTGATATTAAATCACAGGTTCTTGAACTTCATTTGTTGATGCAACTTGCAGGAATTCTGATATTTTCCCATGTATATTTCTGTGGTTTTTTTTTTGCAAAAACAAAGAATTTTTAAATAAATTTAATCATCTCTTTGTTCGACAAGTTGTGAGATCTGTGATTAGTTAATCATGGCTTGATTTTTCTTGTATAAAAATAGTAGTGTCAAAGTCCGATCAGACCTTTGCTCTTAAGTCATTTGGAGGCTAAGGTAGAAAAAAGGGGAAGTCTTCATGTATCATACAGAGTTAAATTTTACAAAGTTTAATATTTCGGTAACTTACCTTCAAATGTCGCTGTAAAAGTGTCAGCTATGCCGCTTTGTCTAGCGGCATAGCTGAAAAAGTTCCTTTCAAGTAATGAAAGGAACTGGAGAGTTAAGGACAATCTGATTGGTCAGTGACTTAGAACCTGGATTCATGTTGATTTATTAAATCATAATGCAGTAGTTCAGATCTACACATCTTTAGATCCTGATAATACTTTTTCAGTATCTGGTTTTTTATATATTTTCAGTTTTAATTGATGTGGCATGTAACTTTTATGGGACAAAGCCACTGCTGAACTATGTTCCTATTTACCTGTGTTTTCTTGGTAAAATACTTTATATGTATAGTGGAATAGAATTAACAAGAGACTTAACTTACGTGCTTTCGAGCTTTCAATATTACTGGAAATGTCAAAAGAAATAAAGTTTGGCCACTAGGCCTACTTTTAGCGACTATTGTAATCGTGGAAGAGGTTATGCTCAATGTCATGTTGCCTGTAATTGATGAATTGAATTTGTACAAATTAATAACAAACACATATAAGTTTTTATTTTTCGGCACAAATAAAACATCAAGGTGGGTTTGTTTGCACAATGTTATTACATTGTATTACATTATTAACAAAACACCCCTGGGGCCTTGGTCTAATATGAATACAGTATACTGTGGCTCCCATTGATTAAGTATTGTAAAACACAAAGTAAGTATAAGTAAGAAGTAGTTAAGTATTGTCTTCATGGAGATATATACTAGAGGGGGCATAGCCTATCTTAATACATTGAGAGGCTTGAAACATCTTTTTGGGGCTCTGTGTAACCTCATTGTTACCTCTAAGAGTAAGTTAAGGTTATAACATATCAATCATTGTCAGCTTTTCTCGTTCGGGTTTTGTTTCCTTTTATAAACATTCCTATTATAAACGAAATACACAAGTGTGTTCAGGTTACTTTTTTGATGTTAAAAAATTCAACCGATAGGTCCCCTCTAGTAATAATACCTTTATATTTGTCTTGCTTCGTTTATCAATTTTTAGAAGGGATAACTCCACTCAAAACTTAGTAGAAATTATATTAAAGTAACAAAATCAAATGGGACTTATCAGTGACAAACATAAGGCATATGTGGGCATATATATTTATTTGTTAAATAAATTTTGGACAATGGAGTATATTTATCTATTGATATTCCTTTGTAAAATATGTAATTTAGTACTAAATATGTAATTTAGTTCTAAATTTGTAATATTGTACTAAATATGTAATTTAGTTCTAAATTTGTAATATAGTACTAAATATGTAATTTAGTTCTAAATTTGTAATTCAGTAAAGGAAAATAACGTATACTTTGTGTTATTCAGTGAAATACCATGTACAGATTTGGTTACTTTTTATCATTTCTAGTGAGTTTAGAGTGAAGTTGTTCCTCTAAAAATTATTCAAGGAAACAAGACAAAAGTAATCCGAAAGTTTCTACATTAAAGTCTTTCATTTAGTTTAAGAATCCCTAAGGTCAAAAGCATTTTGGGGATTGACCAATCAGAGAAGCCGCTGCCAACCCCTCACTTAAAAAGAGAAAAAATCCCTACCACCATAACTGCAGTAGGGAAATAACCTCCTTACCGGCAATCTTTCACTTTGTACATGGTTCTTCTTTAGTTTACATTTTTTGTAAACTAAAGTAGTTTTTAAAACTACTTTCAAATTAATCTTAAAAATGATATAGATTATCATTTTTACACTAAAGGAATGTAAAAAAAATCGCCAAGATAATACAGGTAAAATAACCTGATTTGATTACATAGTTTTTTCCCGCTCCCTTCTTGCAAGATTTTTAAAGTAGTTGATAGACTGAAATTAATCAATAGGATCCATTGGATACTATATTAAGATTTTTAATGTTTTATTTATTATGAATAGCCAAGATATTGAGTAAAGTAATATATAAACCAATTAGGGAAACACCTATACTAACCTGTGTGGAACAACACGTGCCCTCGCTGTTAAACCAAACCTCCATACACTTCGAACTACAAGGCAGACACACTATAGTATTATAGGGTCCTAAATTTTGCCTATACCCAGTTTCATTTAGGGTAAGGGATCTTTAACGAGTACCTGACAACGCACAGGCTTGAGACCACCGGCTTTATGTCTCTTCTGAAGGACATGGCTACAGAGGCAACTTAAATCCAATGTTATTTCATGTAAATTAGCTCATCAACTAACTAAAACTTGAGATAAAAATTCACTAGAAATAGTTATGATACCTGACAACTGAAGTATTTAAAAAAAATTAAGAACTACTGCTTATTTTTTTTCAAGTTTTGACATCCATAACTATTACTTATCAAACCACCTGTTAAATAAGATATTGATAACAAACAATTAATACTGTTTTAATATGTATTACAGAATAATTTATTTTTGCAGATGGTCAATGTCAAGCGTCGGTGTAAATTTTGAATAATGATTTAGTGCCTATCATGTTATTTAACTCCAGACAGAAAAACACCAGGGTATGTTTACTTTTATTACTATTTCATCTCCAGGATTAATATTGATGCAAATAATCTTTGCAATTTATTGTATGCTCCATAGCAGCCCTTCCCAACCTATAGGTCGCGACCGAGATTGGGTCGCGAATGAAATTTTTTGGGGCGCCAAATTTTTTATTAGTAACAACCAAAAAAATGACAAAGATTTATGTGAAAAGATTATTATAAGCAAATAACAGATTTGCTTAAACAGATATTATTTTAGAAATTGATAATACTTTTAAACATGCGATAATAAAAGAAGCCGTGGCCAAAACATTTCTTAGAAGTCCTTTACCGACAGAGGCACCCGCCTTTATCTAATTCTTGCTAACTTTGATGAATTGTAATACCTATGATAATACTGTGTTTAACAGTTTCTTATTACTTATTTTAAAGGTTCGGGTTATTAAAATTAAATGTTCAATTATATGTGAATTTGGTTCTAACAAACATTAACGTAGTTAATTTAATATCGCGTACAAGTTTTTTAATTATATTTGTTTCACCAGTTTATTTATTTTATAGTTTTGCGTTTTAATTAAAGTAGTGAAATGAATTAACAAAACACGATTTGACTTATTAGTGGAAAACCAACAGCAACAAATTAGTTATTAATATGATATTACATATTTTATTTTTTTTTTTTTTTTTTGTTTAATCATTATTTGATTTTTTTCCTTTAAATAATAAATGCTCATTTTTATATTTAACAATGCTAATTTTTATATTTTATTGCTATTATATAATTATATAATTTACTTCTTTTGAACTCCAATTAGTGTGTAGTTTTCTATTTAAGTATAAAAACCTCATGAAAATTATGATTTGACGATGTCTGTAGGGTCATAACTAGTTCGGCAATAAATAAAAACGCCTGCAATTTCAGGTTATGCAAAATAAATGCATTTGGGTCGCCAAACTTTAGAAAAGCAAAGTATAGGGTCGCGGTACTGAAAAGGTTGGGAAACGCTGCTCCATAGTATGATTATGATAGTATGTTTGATAAATCAGGCGCTGAGTACCATAGAACTTTTCCTTGTCATATGTGATACACCGTTTTCATCTCTACCACTTTCAACTCGCTTCTCTGTCCTTAGAAACTACACTTAAGCCATTAAGATGTTTCTAAGTAAAAGTGATTTTACGAAAACCTTAGTTAAAATAGACTTATCAAAACGTTAAGAACAGATAGACTCTTGTCTAATTTCATCTCCATTGGATGATGTTCCCAATTATGAAAGAGTTTTTAAGCAATTATATAGATGTTATTTGATAAGAGTGTAACTAATGTAAATAATGAAATTAAACTTAATGAGTTTATTCTTCTTATATAGTGTTATATAAATGCCAAATTTCAAATAGAACTTTTGAAATTTTGCTGCATCTTTATTGTATGACATACAGTTATGATCAGTTGACAGTGTGGGAATATAGAGTTGAGAAAGTAATGAGGTTGTGGGTGTGGTATAACTTCTAGGGCTAACCTCATTGGCTCTCAGCCATTATTTTCCCATGCTGTCAACTGATTATAACCGTGTATAATGATGCGGTCATTTTTTCTTTACTGATGATTATGTTTTTTTAATCATGGTAGTAATTATTAACATTTATTTAATTATTATGCCGCCTCCGTGGCCGAGGTCGTTAAGGCGTTAGTCTTTACACTGACCTTTGACACCCTCGGAGATCTGGGGTTCGCATCCCAGGTTACGCTCTCAGTTTATAGAAGATTATTGTTTGGATAAATTATCGCCAGCTTTAGAATACACATTGAGCGTAATGGTTGCTACTACCACCCGAGGTGGTTCCCGCAGGGGTTATCCCTGATGAGCCGCAAGGCTCTAAACAGGCATTATTATTATTATTATATTTAATTATTATGAAGTTCAATATATGTTGAAAGTTTTGAAACTTAAAAAAAATCCAATACGGGGTACCTCAAAACGTTGTCTCTACACATCGGTGTCACTATGCTCATCCTCACTACTATGCTCATCCTCACCTATGCTCATCCTCATACTATCCTCACTACTATGCTCATCCTCACTACTATGCTCATCCTCACTACTATGCTCATCCTCACTACTATGCTCATCCTCACTATGCTCATCCTCACTACTTCAGACTTGCTTCACTCGTCTTCAGAATATATAAATCACTAAATTTATACTGATTTATTTTGCAGTAAATACATTAGTTTTATTCCCAGTGGTCACCTGTCAAAGGTCACCTGACCTTGCTCAATGCTGCTTAACGTTTATGATCCGACAAAAACCATAGATATTCTTGCCATATTGAAACAAAACTTCATACATGTATTTATTACGTAAAGGGATACACTTGTTCCAAATTTCTGTGCAGTTCAATTGTTTTAATTTTTTTACCAATTTTTTAAAAAGCGTATGTATATAAGTTATCATTTGATACTACCGTGTTTTGCAAAACATGAATAGTAGACAAATATAATTGTGCGAGAGACACCTAGGAAATGTAACAAGCAAAAAGCAATGCTACATCTCGGAACTGTTCCATTATTCGACATTCGTCATCATTGATGGCTCGACATAATGTCATGTCCCACTCTGTTTCGTTACATCATCGGTGCCCTGATGAGTTAGACGTAACGAAACAAGTTATTCAATGTTGGTCTTATATATTACCATGTTAGCCTTATATATTACCATGTGCGTGCTAAATCTCAAATCAGTCATAACATTTTTCTGTTTTTTATTAATTTTCTGAGACATTATATCTAAATAATGGAGTAATACAAAAATTATTTTCCAAATAGTCCAGCCAGACCTAAAGATTGATTTTTTAACTAAGTTTCAACTCTAGCATAAATACACGGGGAGATACGATGATAACAAACACACACATACACATACAGACAGAAAATTTTGGGCTTAAAAAACATCTGAAACGGATAATTCAGGTGAAATCCAGTTTTGGATTTTTTGCACCAGGCTAGTCTCTAGAAATTTCTTTGTTTTGTTGTCCGCCATATGTAGTTTTATGACAATAATGAAGAAAACAATAACTAACTTGATTTCATAATGGCTGTTTTTTAGACTTCATTGTGCTCCGAATTGTTTAATAAATACTTCAGTATAACTCTATTATTTAACGTTTCTTTTAATTACTAGCTTAAGTGTGCATGTCATGCACAGTCTTTCCACACATCTTTTTGTCGGTAATATGCAATGTATAGATTTCATTACTTTTCTATAATTTCTAGTGAGCTTAGAGGAAAGATTTTCCTCTAAGAATTGTTCAAGGAAGCGAGACTGAGGTAATCCAAGAGGTTTTAAATTAATTAATCTATGGGGTTCCATTTCATGACCATTTTTTATAATCATGCTATCTTTCGGACGGATGAATATTTTTTAATCAAACTTAGTACAAAAATCAACCTCGGGGAGGATACAAACCCTATTGAAAACCAGGGTGTTGTGATGTCAAAGGTTGAAAAAGAGGGAAGTCGCAACCTTGGACTTCCCCTTATCAATCTCATCAATCTTGGACCCTATATCAGATAATATAGGGTTATATTATCTCTGCTCTAACCTTAATAGGTACCTCTTTAGATTAAATGACCCCTTTGTTTTATATTCATAAATGACAACCAAGGATCTTGAATAAAGGGGATGACGCACTAAGTCGATTTGCCATACAAAAAAGTGACCCCATCGAAAACCAAAAAATAGAGAGAACTCTACACAAAACTCACGTCAAAAATCAACTGCACTTGCTTGGTACGAACTGCGAATGCTTACAATCCTTATAACAACGCAGGTCTTAAATTTTAGTAGCAAACTTACCTCTTAATGGTTTCCCATTGTTTATAGCTTGAGAAGGTTATAACAAAACACGCTTAAATTATCACTCACTAAAGTGGCAAAGTTTATTCCAACAATCCTTATACCAGTGCAGGTCTTAAATTTTAGTGGCAAACTTACCTCTCAATGTTTCCCGATTGTTTATTGTTTGAGAAGGTTATAACAAAACACGCTTAAATTATCACTCACTAAAGTGGCCAAGTATAGTCCAAAATTTAAAATTAAATAAGCACAAATGACTTAACAAGCACCACAAATGTAACAATCACGAGAAGCACAGAAAAACGTTTAGAAGCAAACTCGACAACCTTGCTACATAACCTGCGTTTGGCACCTTTTTTTCATTATAACCAAGGGGAAGGTAAGTTTGCTCCTATTTTCTCTATCTCATACAACTTCCATGGGGTCAGAAAAGTTCCTTAATGTGTTATCCCCTTTATTCAAGATCCTTGATGACAACATAATAAATGACAGAGGTAAATAAACACATAAAACTAAGGGGTCACCTAAACTAAAGAAGTGCTCATTTAGTTTTTACTAGATTGAGATTCCATGATGTTCTGTTGTTTTGCCCACCTGTATTTGTTCTATTGGCAGGTCCAAATACATTTGACATGTAAACAATGTGCATTTTTACTTCTCTCATTATTATTATCTTATTAATGCCGTATCTATTTTTAAAATCTATTTATTTGAATTCAGAAGTGTATGCGTATTTATTTGTAAACTCTGTTTGATCAGGTCAGTGTTTATTTATCTGTCTATTTTTTTTAAAATTAAAACCCCCCATATGATGGATGTAAACAAAAAGATAATTACTTTAATGTAAACAATCACTTGTCACATTCAAAGTACAGAGTATTGATCTTATCAGCTATAGATTGACACACAGTTAATATCAGTTGACAGCGTGGGAAAATAATGTGTGGGAGCCAATGAGGTTATTCCTGGAGGTTAAACCACACTATCAATTTCAAATTAGGTCAACCTGATTGGTTCCTCAACACTATTTTCCCACACAGTAAACTGACATAATATAGTACATACTATAATAATAATAGTTTTTCATTAGTTGCACTTCTTAGTGTATAGGATTCCATCTTAAATTACTAGATGAAAGTAGGCTTTAATTATATATGTTGCAAAATTTATTTTGTTTTAATTATTCAGCCATCATTGTGGCCATCTTCAACTTTACATCAAACTAGCTATTTAGAACCATTTTTATGTACTTTTTAATGTTTTTAAGTAGTCTGTGATAGTTTTATGTAAAGTTAGTTATTGTTCTGAAGA
The DNA here is from genome assembly GCA_018340805.1 of Microvelia longipes. NCBI lineage: Eukaryota > Metazoa > Arthropoda > Insecta > Hemiptera > Veliidae > Microvelia > Microvelia longipes. The sequence goes on from JACMZG010001863.1 coordinate 52,666,529, forward strand.
TGGCCACAATGATGGCTGAATAATTAAAACAAAATAAATTTTGTAACATATAGAATTAAAGCCTACTTTTATCTAGTAATTTAAAAATTAATAATATAGTACATTATGTGCTATTGTCATTAAGCTAGTTTTCTTTACAGCATCTTATTCATTATAACAAAATGTCTACTAAATAACAAGACTACTCTGTAGTATTGTATTGCTTGTATTTTATTTCTTGATTTATTTGACAAATTAACACAAGGAAATATTCTTCACATACTCCTATAATTTATCTAAAGAACTAAAACGAACCGAGCGACGTCATAGTTTGAAAGAGTATTGTTGTGTCTTTTCTTAACTAACAGTAGAAATAAAATCAATGTGAACTATCAATTTACATTTTATAATTTAGTGATAATTTACAAATATTTTGATGTAGTGAGATATTGTTGCTATGGAGATATAGATAAAGGATATAACATCTCTCCCTGCTAAAATTTGTTTCTCCTTGCTTGTCGAAAGCTCATCTTGGAATTTTAATGCCAAAACAGGTAGTACGTCTTTCCTCTCTTGGATTTCTCTTCTGCTTAAATATTTTACTGTATTTGTTTCTGTCTTCTTCTATTCATTCATTTTGTACAGATTCTCGGTTTGTCTTCATCAGTGTTCAAGCTCATGTATCATGACATTCACGCTTTCCTGTTGATGACTAAGAATATTATTGTTTACTCACTCAGTTCATCAATAGTGTTCAAGCTTCTGTTCTTCCATGATGTGCACCCTTTTTCAATTGATTTATCTGGCCGAGTTGATTTTAACAGAAGTTTTCTTGTTATTTTCTTGGTTCAAAGTGTTCTGTACCTGTTTGCTTTTATCCTTGTCGCCATTCTGTTGTGTCTTTACTTAACTAACAGTAGAAATAAAATCAATGTGAACTATCAATTTACATTTTATAATTTAGTGACAATTTACAATTATTTTGATGTAGTGACAGATCGTTACTTTGCAGATATAGATTAAGGATATAACAAATATTAACAATCACTCGAGATTGAATATATTAAAATTAAAGTAATGTAAAAAATTAGAGGTTTTTGGTAGATACATTAGTTCCTCCAATGATATGAATTGTAGGCCCGCGTGTCCTGGCTTTCTGCTAATATTTACCTGCTATTAAAACTGGTTCAACTTGCTTTCCTTTTTTTTAATTTAGTACCAACGGTTTATTTGTATCGATTTTATCTCTTACTTCATTTTTGAGAAAAACGTATATAATCTAATTATAAAATATATTAAACCAGAAGGCTTAAGCTCAATTACAACACCGCCAGACAGCATCACTTATACCTTTAGGAAGATTTGTGGGCCGTTGAATTGCAACGGCTAAATATCAGCAAAGCAACTTCTAAGGAATAGTGGTGCTGACTGACAACATAGTGGTTGAACTATGTTCCCCTTCACTAAAAGCTGGTCTATCGTACCCAAAGAGACTAAAACTATTAGAGGGAGTACAGGACCCGTTTAACACAGTGATAAGGGGTCTGGAAGTGAGACAGTTTCCATAGGTGCCCTAACTGTACTTCCCCCACTATAGTCTCCCTAGAGAGAGACGAACTACTCCCCACTCCCCTACAACTTCTATCGGAGCACATATTTTTACACCCAAAGAGACTAAAACTATGACGTTCACCAATTTACCGTTAGGGCACCTAGCTACCCAAGGAATGATAAGAGCTGTTGTATCCTCCCTCTAATAGTTTTAGTCTCTTTGATCGTACCCATAGAGAAAAGGGTGTGAGTCAGGACACTGTCTCTACCACTGACCTCTCACTAATAATTTTTACATCTCTCTAATTAACATGCTTTTTATGATAAAATTTATTACCGAGATCTCAGCTTCCCTTTTCCAAGTTTCGTACTTTACACCGATAAGGGGGATTCTGAAACTGTACTGTCATCCTCAGTGGACCATTCAATTAGAGACAACTTATGCATTTTACGCAGTATTTATACAATGGTACACAAATTATTTGTATATAGACTAATACTATAGTGAAATAGAATAACAAGTGAACTGACTACCCTAAAAAACTAATGCGATCCACAAAAAATTGATTTATAAAATAAAATGAGTGTTCTAGATATTTTAACATTGACTGCCACTCTGTGTACTGACAGGAAATTGTCAAATGTCATAATATTGTGTAAACAAACCATCCGTGTTGTTTTATTTGTGCCCGAAAAAATATGTTTTTGTTATTGTTTTGTACGAATTTCTGTCACAAAATATAACATTAGGTATTACCTCTTCTGTGATTACGACAGTCTCTAAAAGTAAGCGGTCAAACTCTTCTTTTTTTGACATTTCCAGTCATATCAAAAGTATTATATCATCAAATCATCAAACAATTAATGTTATTGAATGATAAATCATTAGATATTGTATTAAATAGATTAACAAGCATTTAGAATTGTTAAAATAATGAGTAATAAAAAAATGACTGTTAAACGATATTTATTTAATTATAATCAACAGTTTAGGGACTAATTCTTCTTTTTACTAGGCCACTTAATGGCTCTAGTGCTAGATTAAACCGTTGTTAAACTTTTTTAAAAGATTCAGTACCATGTACAGAAATCAATTTTGAAATATAGTTGTATTTATCTTAGGTAGTGTGTAACTTTTTGCAGTTGTTCTAGTTTTGGCATACTTAGTTGTAACAAAAGAGTTGCTTCTAAAAAAAAACTCTATTAGAACATTGAAAATAAAAAAAGATTTTTTTAATTTTTGGAAAAAAGAAACGAGGATTGTCGTTTCTTACTGTTAGTCAAAGATTGGTTCTCAAGCAATCACCTGTATCACTGGGACAAATCCTCTGGTATGAGACGGAGCAAAATCGTGTTAAAAGAGCCCAATTTCACTTTGACTGAGGATCTCCTTAGTTTAAGTAGAACGAAGTCTGAGAACAGTAACTTAATATTATCCAGTCATTGTCACCATCGCAAACAACTTTATTCTATCGGTATCTACAAAGGTAACCCAATGTGTAGGCTTTGTGAATCAGATACCGAAACTGACATTCAAAATTTGAGGCCCTAGCCTTTTTAAAGGTTCTTTTACTTTGGTAGCAGAACTCTTACCAAGCTTCTACCTATGGAGCTTATATAATAATATATAATATAATTTTAAAATAATTATAATATATAAGTTATAATTTATATAGCAATAAGTTAACAATTTTTAACAATAAGTTATAATTTATATAACTATAGTTATAATTATAATATATAAGTATAATTATAATAATTAATAATATACAGTCGGACCTCATATAACGAACTTCTATACAACGAAAGTCTCTATGTAAACGAATTTTTTTATGTTCCCTTGAATTTTTAGTTTAAAAGTGTTCCTATTTAACGAAAAAAATTTCTATATAACGAACAAAATTTCCAGAAATAAAGATAAAGACAAGACCCGCAAACTTTCAAGGAATTGACCACAACGGCACTTCTGTTTTTCTGTAATTTCCCAGAACAATTATTTATTGATTCTCGCCCTGCCTTATTTAATTTTGCGAACTCTTTCTTTTCAATTTCCTATGAATTAACACACATAGAATTAAAAATCTTTCAGTTTAATTTGGTATTCGGTCTGACCAGTTCGTTTGTGAACCTTTTTATTTGTTTGTAAATCGAGTTTATTAAAATGTCAAACGGAAATCGCTGTCCCTTTCTGAAAAATCAATTTATTAAAAGATTCTGACGATGGAGTCAAAAACAAAGACTTGTCTCTGAAGTATAAAATCGCTCCTAGTTCTATATCAACAATTTAAAAAAATCGGTAATCTATACTTAGGTTATACGAAACGAGTGGCGATTTAAAAAAAAGTTATCGAGTATGCAAGTATGAAGACATTGATGACACAATTTTACAGTGGGTGACAATGTTAAGGGACAAAAATATGCCTGTGGCAGGACCGCTAATAAAAGAAAAAGCTGCTGAATATGCAACTGCGTGGTTATTATTTATCCTATATATCCATTAAAATATCATAAAATAGTAGAGTTATTTATTTTTTCAATTTCTATATAACGAAATTTCTATATAACAAACTTTTTCACTTGAACCTTTAAGTTCGTTATATAGAGGTCCGACTGTATATGTATAATTTGCAATAATAGAGCAATAATAAGTATAATTGAGGACACTGCACAATAGAGCTCTGGTCACGGTGCAAATGGGGGTCTATCTTAAACTCCAACCCCACTCAATAATAATGCTAATAAAATAATAGACTGCTGTATTCCTTTTGGAACCAGTTGATATCTTGACTTTGGAATGACTTGCCAGTTGGATTTAGTGTGTTAATTGTCATTTACTTGTTTCAGTGGAGACATGTGGGCAAATCAAAGTGGCGGTGGCCAGCAGCAAGTAGGAGGAGGGCAACCTACGGCCAAGACACTGGGCATGACTTCAGCCATTACACTGGCTGGCCCAAAGCAAATTGATTTACAAAGAACCGATGAACTTGTTGAAGCTCTCAAACCTTTCAATGTTCAGGAATCTGAACAAGAACTAAATCACAGGTTTGTTGTACTTTCAAAAAAATACCATACAGTCGATGAAAATCAAATTCCGAGTAGGATGTTGTTAAAATGTTTTTTTTGAGTTGCTGAATCTAATAAAACCGGTCCGAAGTCAATACAACTTTTTTATGTGACCAAAAATTACCATAAAATCTAAAATATAGCTGGTAAACAACATATTTTTAGTGGGGAGTTGTTTTCGATGATTTATGGGCCTGTGAGTTAAATGAAAATGGTCCAGAGGTAACAAGAGCACTCAAAGGCAGGGAACCTGGGTTCAAATCCTGGTAAGGACGATCATTTTTTTATTATATCAATTTATAGCTACGAAATAATGCTGGTGTGGTGGTTCGCATGTCGGGCGAATTTCCTTTTGGAATGCGTGTTTCCGTGCTTAACAATGTCATTTCTTGCTTAAGATATCAGTTTATGCTTTATAACTTGAACATTTACTCAATTATCAAGCACTACTCGTAACTCATTTTTTCTGTATTTTTCAATGGAAATGCGCATAATTATCCTGTCAGTTATACAAAACTATGTTTCTAACTATGTTCTATGTAAACTATGTTCTAAAATTGGCAGTGCACACTATTATTTGCACTATTTTAATGCAATAATGTAATCATTGAAAACGACTCCCCACTTTAAATATGTTGTTTACTGGCCGTATTTTATGTTTTCCGGTTATTAACCACTGTTTTTTCAACTTTTTTTTCTGTATTTTTCATAGGAAATGCGACAAAACCTTTATAGAAAACACCAACTGAGCATTAAACTAGTTCAAATAATAGTGTACACTTCCAATTTTAGAGGCATAGTTTTGTATAACTGACAGGATAATATCCCAGAAACGAGTCACAATTAGAGCTTGATAATTGAGTAACAGCTCAAGTTATAAAGCATAAACCGGAACCATAAGCAAGAAATGGATTGGTAAGCATGGAAACATGCATTTCAAAGGAATGCTAGAGGAAGCTATGTAACAACAATAATCTGAAATTCATTTACTCTGCATGAATTTTAAGATTTCTTTACTCAAGTAACCTTTGTCTCTCTAAATGTGGATGGGTATTTGGTTGCTTATTTCAAAATCTTCTATGTCAGTTCAAATTTGATTTGAGTTCTGATTGACAGGTAACAAGGAACAAGGATGTATAGTCTATCGTTTAGTTTATAAATCCCCAAGGTCATATGTATTTTGGGGGCTGACCAATCAGAGAAGCCGCTGCCAACCTCTCACTTAAAAAGATAAAAAAATTCCTACCACAATTACCGCTGTAGGGAAAAAACCTTCTTCTCGGCTACGTTCACTTTGTTTGTGGTTCTTCTTTTGATTACATCGATTTGAATACTACTTTCAAATGAATCTTAAAATGATATTTTAAAATAAAACTACACAAAAGAAATGTACAAAAACATCGCCAAGAAAATACGGGTAAAATAACCTGATTTGTTTACATAGTTTTTTCCCGCTCCCTTCTTGCAGAGATTTTTTTCTTAAGAATCAGTGGTGTCTAAACGGACCTGTCAAGATTTTTAAACTAAACGATAGACTGTAGTGTGAGTTTTTGTATTATTTATGCTAAATAATGTGTTCTATGTTAGGATGGAAGTGTTGGGTCAGCTGAACAGTCTCATCAAGGAATGGATCAGGGAAGTTAGTATCAGTCACAATATGCCTGAAAGTGTTGCTAATACAGTCGGTGGAAAGATTTACACGTTTGGTTCGTACAGATTGGGAGTTCACCACAAAGGAGCTGATATCGACGCGCTCTGTGTAGCTCCAAGGCACATAGACAGAGCTGACTATTTCAATACTTTCTTTGAAAAGCTTAAGAATCATCCAGATGTTGCAGACCTAAGGGTAAGTTCTCTCTTTTCTAACATTGTCAGTAGTTTAAACTTCATGGGAGATAAACAACCTGACTGTAAAACAAAATGTCTTAGGATAAACAATGTTTCTTTTCAATGAAGTAGAGAGCTGTCAACCTTACAGGAACTAGCTGTCAACCTTACAGGAACTAGCTATTTACCCTGCAGCAATGAGTTGTCCTACTTCAAGCTAGTTTTCCACCTTGCAGGAGCAAGCTTTCCACCGTGACGATGGTCTCCGTCAATCAGTGTCATTACTAACTAATAAAACAATACACGTATAGAGCAATTTGTTTGAGAAGAAATTATAGAATGACTGTGCAATCACCTGTTGCCTCTGCTTATCATTCAACATTTCCATAACTTGGACCCAACCTTAAAACTTGTTTATAATCTACTAAATGAATTAACTTATACAATTTTAGTGAAAGCCATTTTCACAATGATAGTACAACTTCATAATTACAAACACTACTTAAAGAATAGTGAAATTTTGCACCAAGAAGCAGTTTTTTTAATTTTTTCTTTTAATTTTTTTCAAATGACTTGTGTACTTGTGTATGACTTGTGTACTTGTGTGACTTGTGTACTACTTTGTTTTAAAAAATAGGAAGATAATGCAATTGAGTTGAAATTTGGTACAAGTGTATACTATTACGCAATAAATAAGTGCACCAAGTTTCATTTAATGCGACTAGTATATCTATGATTTTTTTTATTATAAAAGCACGATCAAGTGCGGTCAGTGTCTGGATGGGTGACCCCTTGGAATGAAACAGATATACTTACTGTCTGAGGACAAACGAAGCGAGTCCGAAGAAGTGTTTAGTATATATTTGACAAATTGTACATTCTGAGGACGAAGAAAAGTGAAGCTAGTCTGAAGTAGGGAGGATAAGATAAAAATTACAAGTGAAGCTAGTCTGAAGTAGGGAGGATAAGATAAAAATTACAAGTGAAGCTAGTCTGAAGTAGGGAGGATAAGATAAAAATTACAAGTGAAGCTAGTCTGAAGTAGGGAGGATAAGATAAAAATTACAAGTGAGCTAGTCTGAAGTAAGATAAGATAAAAATTACAAGTGAAGCTAGTCTGAAGTAGGGAGGATAAGATAAAAATTACAAGTGAAGCTAGTCTGAAGTAGGGAGGATAAGATAAAATTACAAGTGAAGCTAGTCTGAAGTGGAGATAAGATAAAAATTACAAAAGTTAGGAGGATAGATAAAAATTACTGAAGTGAAAAAGGATAAGGTTAGTCCTTCTGAGTGGGAGATAGATAAAAATTACAAGTGAAGCTAGTCTGAAGTAGGGAGTTATAAAAGTTTCTCTTAAACATATCAATGCATTTGAATTTAATTCAAGTTAATATTTAAGTTGTTTCTTTCTTGTTTGTAGGCAGTCGAAGAGGCTTTTGTTCCTGTTATTAAAATGAAACTAAATGGCATCGAGATAGATATGTTGTTTTTTGCTTTGAGGTATTCTTTAAATTATGATTTAGTAAAAAACATTTTTCAGGGTCATTTTAACCAGCATGAGCACTATGTCAAATACAATTATTATAGACAATAATCAATAAAGTTAAAAAAAAAAGGGTGTCAACCAAACATGACGGAAAAAATCGAGGATTTTGAAAACATTTGATGATACCTTTTTGATTGAAACAATAGCAAAAGAACAAAATTAGGGTAAGAGGCCTTTGACCGAAGAGGCCAGTAGTCAGTGCTGTGCGTGACACATGTGTGGGACCACATTGTTGTTTTCCTGTTGCAGTTTGTCGTATTCGTAGTGTTGTAAGTGATATACTGCCATCAAAATAACCAATTTTTAAACGTGTTGGTCAAAAAACATGTCAAACAATAAAATCAAAACTGAAGATGATAATAAAATTTAGTGTTGTCTATGTGTTAAACATACACAGTAGTATATGTTTTGTCAATTTTAGCATGCTCAGATTACTTTTTAAGGTTTTGCAAATTTTGGAAATTCACAATTTCAACAATTTTTTCAAGGTTTTGTGAATTTAAGCATGAAAATAAAAAATACATAAAAAACAATAAAAAAAAATACAGGAAAAACCACCTGCTCCCTACATGGAACTTTCTCATTAGCAATTTTGTTTATTCGCTAAAATGCAAATTGCGTTGTCACAAAAATTAAACTAAGACAGGACTATTTCATGAAACATAACAAAATACTACTAAAACTGAAATGCATTGGAATACAATTTAAATTAATATTTGTACATAGTATTTATTTTTGCACCTTTTTATGAAAATTATAAGATTATTTGCTTTAAAACAAATGAATTTAAATTTAACAAAAATTTATAATTTATGGTTATTTAAAGAATTCAAGGCTTTTTCCTGGGTTTCAAGGTTGGTAAAGACCTTGATTATTATACACCACTTTTCTTTGTTAAATATACGTAGATAGCTTCGTCTAGTACAGGTACATTACATACATACATACATTATACATACATATATTATATATATATATATATATATATATATATATATATATATATATATATATATATATATATATATATATATATATATATATATATATTTTTATTTATTTATTTATTTTGTTATAATTGTGTTCATGTAGGATCTCAAAGATGACTTGTTACTTAAAAACCTGGATCAGAAGTGTGTCAGAAGTTTAAATGGTGCTCGCGTGACTGATGAAATTTTAAGACTTGTTCCCAACATTGAGAATTTCAGACTAGCCCTGCGAACTATTAAACTTTGGGCTAAAAGTAAGTATCAAGTTATCAACAATGTACTGGGTGGTTAAAATGATTCATTCTCCTGAGTCCTCCCTACTCACTTCCCACCCGAGACTTAACTAAATCTGCCTCAGTCTTGATCCTACTTCTCATTCGGTTTGTTCGGCACATATATGTGTACACTACTCTATTCTGCAATATTCTTCTTTACACTCAAATTTTTCTTTAATGACTGATTTGGGGTAAACTAGAGTAAACTCTGCATTAGATGCACGTGCAAACTGAAAATTGGGTAAAATAACCTTCCCAGGTTACCTAACCTTCCCAGTTAAACAAAATAAATAATATCAATTAACCTACAGTTTTTGTTCAATTTTTTAATTAATTGAGTTCTTTGTTGAAATATGTAGTTATTTTAAGGGATCTAAAATGTTTTAGTCTGTTTTAATCTGCACTGTCTTTGGTAAATAATACTGGGGCAATTGTTAATTTTAAACTATTTTTGTTGAAAAATTTTTGTTGAAAAAAACTATTTTTGTTGAAATTTTGTTGAAACAAAAAACAATTTTTGTTTTTGAACTATTTTTGTTGAAAACTATTGTTGTTGAAAAAAAATATTTATCAGGTTTCAGATGGGACTAGTGAATCCAATTCGAGCACTATATGGTGTTGTGGTTAAAACCAGAAATATTTTAAATCCTTTTCTATTAAAGATAGTACATATTAATATAAGGACAACTATTTGCTCAAATTCCAGTAATAATTTCATAATTTTTCAAGCAAAATAAATAATTAACTCGTAACTTTGATAATATTTGAATTTTAAGTTGTTTAGAAATTTGCATTAGAGTATTTGCATTTTTCAAAAAAAAATTCTTGCTTATAAAATGATTAAATATGTTTCAAAAAATATATTGAGCTGAGAAAAAAAAATTTAAATAGTCGAAATAAGCATATAAAGATGAGGGGAAGGGGAATGGGTGAGAGTTTGGGATGAAAACGAAGGTAGGGTCGTTACAGGTACAGTACTAGTATGTCTACAGTAGTAGTAGTAGTCCATTTATTAGATTTTCTAGTTGGTAATTTAAGATTTTGTATCTTCTTTTACATTTATTAATCTAAGTCAGCCAAAGGCTGTGGAACAAAGAGTTCTGTTTTTTTCTTTGTTTTGTTTTAGACTATTTATTATTCTAATTCAATTTTTTTTAGTTTTAATTTGTAGAATTTATGTCGATTTATAGTTATATTATATTTTGGATTATGAATTAAATTTTTTTCTTGAGGCAAAATTATAGGTTTCTTCTAGTTAAAAGATAGTTATTTTATAGAAATAATTAAATTTAAAATTAATTTTTTTTTGTGATTTTAAACTAAATAATTTTTTTATGTTTATTTTATTATTTATTCGGGTGGTAGCCAAGCCTGTACATAGACATTGGTTATCCATTTCCAATCTTCCATTCTTCTTTCTTATTTTCTAGTATTAGAACACTTTGGTAATCTAGTTAACTCATATATTAATAATAGCGTTACAAACTTTCACAAGATATATCACTGGCAGATTATGTCAATATTAAGACAAGCTAGGTGTCAAAGCGAAATCCAACACCCCCACTCGATTTGCACACCATCTTGTATTAATATTATTATCATTTTTTTTTTTATTTTATTTATTTATTTATTATTATATATATATTATATATATATATATATATATATATATATATATATATATATATTATATATATATATTTTATTATTGGTACATTCTTTTGTTGGTTCTGATCCCCCACTCTCATATCTTGTCTAAATGCTTCAATCTTTAATTGAGTCGTAGGTTTCGTCAATGCATCAGCCACCATGTTTTTTCCTTCTTGGTAAACGAAGATTACATTTTTATCTTCAACAAGAGTTTTTACAAAGTGGTATTTAATGTCCACATGTTTTGTTCGGCTGCTGAACTGGTCATTTTTTGTCATAGCTATGCAGCCCTGGTTATCTTCAGAGATAGTAGTTGGTTGCTCTTGCGGAAATCCAAAGTCTGCCAAGAGCTGCCTCAGCCAGAGCGCTTCTTGGCATGCATATGCTGCGGCTATATACTCCGCTTCTGTGGATGAGAGTGCGACCGAGTTTTGTTTTCTTGTCGACCCACGAAATAGCACTTTTCCCTAAAAAGAAAATATAACCACTCATTGATTTTCTGTCATCCCGGTCTCCAGCCCAATCTGCGTCTGTATAATTTTTTAGTGACAGTGTTATTTTCATGTCTTTTGTTGTTTTTAGGTATTTAATGACTCGTTTGACTGCGTTCCAATCTCTTTGTCTTGGTTTACTGACTCTTCTTCCAAGGCAGCTGACTGGCCAGGCAATATCTGGTCTAGTAGTGGTAGAAAGGTAAAGCAATGAGCCTATTGCTGATCTGTAATCATCATTGTTTTCCAGCAAATCGTCTTCTCCTTGAAGTGCTGGGTACGATAGATCCATTGGTGTTGCTGCTCCGGCTGCATCCTCTAGATTAAATTTCTTGATTAGTTCATCAATTTTTTGTGTCTGACTCAGTACAAAGCTTTGCTCTTTCCTTTCTACTTTTATACCTAAGTAGTAGGACACTTCTCCTAAATTTTTAATTTCGAAATGTTTGTTTAGCAACTCTGCTACAGATTTTATTTTACTATTATCTGTATGTGCTATCAGGAGGTCATCTACGTACACGAGTACAAACATAGGGGACTTACCTTCAATTTTAGTATACAAGCAAGGATCGGCTTCGCTTCTATTAAAGCCAATGTTTTTCAGTGCATCATTAAGTTTTTATATTCCATGCCCTGCCTGCTTGTTTTAAACCGTATAATGACTTTTGTAGTTTACACACCATGTCTGGAAAATTCTTATCCTGGTAGCCAATAGGTTGGACCATATAGATATTTTCTTCCAAGTCACCATTTAGATAAGCTGTTTTGACATCATACTGTTGTACAGTTAAGTTGAGACTTGACGCTAGTGTAAGGAGAATTCTAACAGTGCTATGTTTGACCACTGGTGCAAATGTGCTATCATAGTCTGTGCCGTATTTTTGGTTAAAGCCTTTAGCGACTAATCTAGCTTTATATTTATTGACACTACCGTCACTGTTGTATTTGACCTTAAACACCCACTTGCACCCTATCGGCCGTATGTCTTGAGGAAGGCTTGTTAATGTCCATGTGCCTTTCTCCCTTAAGGGGATCCCGCAAAGAGTGGGGGTAAAAATCAATTAAACGGAAATATCTCTGGTTCTAAGCAAAATATCAAAATTCTAAGACGGTACTTCACTTCTAATTTTTATTCTGCACATTTTAAGACTCATTTCAACCTTCTGGAGCAAAAAACAGTGGTGCAATTTGAGAACTACAATTTTTAAAGTAGTTCTCAAATTGCGCCACTGTTGTTTGCTCCAGAAGGTTGAAATGAGTCTTAAAATGTGCAGAATAAAAATTAGAAGTGAAGTACCGTCTTAGAATTTTGATATTTTGCCAAGAACCGGAGATATTTCCATTTAAGTGATTTTTACCCCCCCCCTCTTTGCAGGATCGCCTTAATGATGTGAACTCTTCATCGGCCGCTTTTATCCATTTCTCTCTTTCATTATCGTCAAGTGTCATCATATCGGCCCAAGATTTAGGTTCATAAATATTTGTTTTGCTACATAGCCCCATCTCTCTGGCGGCTTGCCTTATTTGATCTTTCTGATCTTCTTAAGGTGTTTCTTGCTCAGTCACTCTAGGTCCTGATAAATTAATTGTAATGCTTTCTTCTTCTGACTTGTCTATGTTCGTCAGAACTCGAGACTTGTTTTCTGTCAGTTTCTGTTTGAAACAGTCAGTGTTGATATGGTCTGTTCTGTCAGTATCAGTATTATATTTTATGTTCCTTGTTACCCCGGTTTTTTGTGTTAAGGATCCTATATCCTTTCGATACCTGACTATACCATAATGCCTAATTCTGCTCGTGGACCGAATTTGGTTTGTTTTTCGTTGGAATGTGCATTAGCACCTCCGTACCAAAAGGTATTAAGTGATTTATATTTGGTTTCTTATCGAACCAAAGTTCAAATGGCGTTTTCCCAGTTGTATTTGACGGCAGTCTATTTATAAGGTAGTTTGCTGTAACCACAGCTTCCCCCCAATATTTTTTTTCTAATTTTGCATCCAATAACATGCACCTAGCAGACTCGCAGATTGTGCGGTTTTTTCTTTCAGATACCTATTTTGCTGGACGGTGTGGACTGAAAAGAAATTGGATGTATTGTGTTGTTCTATTTAAGTTATTTCATTTAACTTATTTTTTGGTGAGCAGCTAATTTCATTTTGTTTCCCTTCATAAAGGTCACTGTAGAAATGGAATATCACGTCTAATATTGCCTCTTCTTCTCTTTCTACTTCTCTTTTATTGATTTTTAGAGCAGTTATGATGTTGCGTCCAGATTTTTCAATCTTGTTCCCCTTTCAATAGCATCATTTTTTATTTCTTCTATATATTTTGCTTCTTTCCAGTCTTGAATTTTCTTTCTTATTATTTTAGATAGTTTATTAAAAGTATGCAAGTTTTTCCTTTCTTTCTTTCTTCTTCATGTTTCTTCTTTTTATTTCTCTTAAATAAAAATTTAAGAGTTTTCTTATTTCTTTAGGAAATCTTTTTATTTTAATTTTATTTGTTTTTTCGTCAATGGCATCATATGATTTTATGAGAGCTTTAGTTATTTCCTGTTCTGCAAAGTCTATGTTTTCATTTTTTTGCTTTGTAATTTTTGTTAATTTTTCTGCTAGTAATGTTTCATAACTTAGGGATTGTAACTCTTGAATAGTTAGTTTATTATGTTTCTTTTTAGTTTTGTATTTCTTTTTATTTTCATATTTTATTTTTGTTTTTATTGCTCTATGGTCGCTTCCAATATTTATATTCTCCTCCACATCTACATCTAGTATCATATCCGGTTGGTCTGTTATAATGTAATCAATTTCATTTTTGGTTTTACCATCTGGACTGGCCCACGTCCACTTTCTTTCATTGTCTTTTTTATAGAAGGTATTCATGATCTTAAGATTGTTAGATTCTGCATATGTCACCATTTTTTGCCCCCTTTAATTTCGCCCTCCAAGGCCGAAATTTCCTACTTTTTCTCCATCATTTTTACCAATTTTCGCATTCATATCTCCAATAATAAGGGTACTTCTACATACGTCTTCATCCAGAGCCACTTGAAGCATGGAGTAGAATTTATCGCATTCTTCATCTGAAGAATCACTCGTGGGAGCATATACCTGAATTATTTTTAATCTTCCTGCATTTAGTTTTCTTGGTTTTAAAATAATCTTAGTAATTCTAGATGTGTATGTTTTAAATGAAACAATAAAATTTGCTAAATGATTATTGATTATTATACCAAACTAATTATTATAACCAAAAAATTATTGATTATTCTATTTCTTGAAACCAAACTTCTAGATGTAAGAAAACTTAATTTATTCAAAATTTTATGTTTTGTTTAAAACAACACTAAAAATGATTTATTTAAGCAGAATGATAAAAATACCCAGTTAAGAAACACACATGTGTATAAAATACATCAATGTAACACTTCACTCTCACTCAGATTTGTTAATTTTATTGGACCAAAAATTACAAATTACTACTTAAAATCTCAGACTAAATTCAAAAGCAATAAACTGCTAAAAGAATGGTTGCTTGGTCTCACCAGTGAGAACATGCTCATGTTTTTTCTCTGATGTGCACTCCTAAACTAGTATTTACTATTTTTAATTGTTCCTCTTTTTAACTTAAATTAACATATAAACTTTTTTATTTATTGTTTTTTATAATTTATCCTTTAGTTTTTTTTATTATTGACTTTTGTATGAAAATAACAAGTTTTTTTTTAGTCATATCTTTGCTCTCTTCTAGTAAAGTTTATAATATTTGGCCAAATACCTTTTTTACTTTATTATAAGTATTTTAATATTATTTTTATATTTTTAATGTTTAAATTCTATTGTTTTTTTTTTTATTTTTTACTTTATCGTTAATTAAAATAATTTCAACCAAAATTTGTTGAGATCTTCCTGAAAAAAAATATAACTTGTACTTAAGTTGGAGTGCCCACACTCTGGCCACTTGGCTTTGTGGGTTCCTTAAGATTATGCAAATTACCTCTTTTTAATTGCTCTACTTTTTTTTTGTTATGCTATTTTTACTTATGGAAATAAAGACTGATTTTGAATTGAATTGAATACCTGTTGCTCCAATGGTTCCTTGGCCATTATAATAGAATTTTTCACCTTCACTTAATACTATGCAACCCTCTCCATCTCTTCTAACCTCTGCTAGTCCGATAACATCCCAGTTTATGTTTTTTAATTCTTCCATGAGCTCTAATAGTTTTTCTCTGCTTCTTAAAGTCTGACAGTTATAGGTTATTACATTGTAAATGTTTATAGGCTTTTTATTATCTTTAGATTTGCTTTGGAGGCACTTTAATTGCTATTCATCATCTTCTTCTGGATCATCATCTTCATCACTATCAGAGTCAGATTTTGCATTGTCTTTGTCGGTGTGGACATATTTATTTATTTCTTCAGACATGTCATGATCAACTAAGTTTTCTAGAATTGCCTTTCCAGGCTGAAAGTTGCGAACTATTCCTATCTGGCTGTCCCATGAAAAAGCTTTGCTTTCAACAATCAGAAGATCCTTTCTGATACTTGCTTTCAGATTTGGATTTTTATCTTTTATACTTTTCTTAATCTTTACTAAGATAGATCTTTTTTCTCTAGACCCTGGCGTCAAGTCTTCTTGTATGCCTATTTTTTTGCCTCCTAGTCTCCAAGCATTTTTTAAAATTTCATATTTATCCTCTTCATCAGCTAATTTGACAAATATGGGCTTGATAGCTGATTTAGCTTTGTCGATTCTTCTTATCTTTTTTATAGATATATTTTCAAGTTCCATTCTATCTACAAGTTCCTTCATTTTAGTATCCAGATCTTCGTCTGCTGTACTTGGAAGTCCATACACATAAATATTGTGCCTATTTTGATAGTTTTGGTTGTTATCATTTATGTTTTTTTGTTCTTTGAGTTCTTTTTTAATTTGGTTAAGTTCTGCTTTTTATTGCTTGTTCTTTTTTTCCAGTTTATCAATTTTCTTAGTAAGGCACTTTAAGTCTTCTTGTTTTGCCAGCTTTTTTATCAATCATGTCGCTCATTCTTTTCATAATTTCATCAAGATTGACCTTAACATATTCTTTCTCATTAGGTTTGTTGTTCTTTGTTTTTGCATTCATTTCGGATCTAGTTCTTATTCTCTCTGATGTCTCTGTCAAATTCAACATTAAAGTTAAGTTTTTGTGATTTATAAAGATTTAGAATTAAGCGGGCAATCTATAAGTAGATTTACGAATCTTATCAGTTGATATTTCGTCGATTTGACTGGTACTGGTTGCTTAAGAGATAACGCTTTTGATAACACGTAGCTGTCTCATTCTGTCTCTTTCTAATTTTTAGTAATTTACAATTTAAGTGAATAAAAAGTTTATTTTAAGTTTTGTTCTTTTTTTATATATATTATTTTAATTTGAGGGGTATTTTTCCGTTTAGGTAGTAATATTATGGTGTAAAAGTTAAGAATTTCGATGTGTTTGATAATGTCAGCTTGGATTTAAATTATTGATAGTTTGTTTTTAAATTGATTTGCGGCTTGTTTGTAACTATTTCACTGCAATATTTTAATACTTAAACTTTGTATTTTACGTTATTCTCATTAGAAAATTTTGTTAAAATCATTTAAAAGAATAATTGAAATATCATCTATAACAAAGCGTCCGTTTGATAACAGTTTCGCGCGCGAACTCCTAGTATGTCTACAGGTTAAACCTAAACCCATGTTTTGTCTCAGTCAGTTAAAGCTTAATGCGTTGCAGGGTAAAATATAACTTACAGTCTAGGAGTAGTCTAGCCTTCTACTTCTAGAATCATACTCTACCATACACACTAACATAGATGGACCTTAATCAAATGTTAAATTTAAAACAGAATGTAATGATAAGTTATTAATTGTTGATATTTACCTTTAACTGCATAAATATGCAAACGATTGAGTTTAAACTCGATAAAAATCTTTGCAACACGTAACTCACAGGACACTAACTTCATGTGGGTCCCTGGGTTAAGTTTTGTTGTTGTTTCTATAACTACTTCATCACAGTATGATACTCAAAACAAGAGTAAAACGTTTGCATTGCTCGTGGGCTGCAAGTCCACACTCATTAGTATTAATTACGAGA
The DNA here is from genome assembly GCA_018340805.1 of Microvelia longipes. Taxonomy (NCBI): domain Eukaryota; kingdom Metazoa; phylum Arthropoda; class Insecta; order Hemiptera; family Veliidae; genus Microvelia; species Microvelia longipes. The sequence goes on from JACMZG010001863.1 coordinate 52,684,025, forward strand.
ATATTAATGGATCATTTATTATTAATGCAAGCAGGTAATGTGTCTTTAACGCTTACTTTATTAAAGTAATTAATATATTTTTCTATGATTGTAGAGCACGGGATTTACAGTAATGTGATGGGGTACCTAGGAGGAGTGTCGTGGGCCATGCTGGTGGCCAGAACATGCCAGTTGTACCCTAATGCTGCTGCAGCCACTCTAGTTCACAAGTTTTTCCTTGTGTTTTCCCAATGGAAGTGGCCTCAACCTGTTCTTCTTAAACAACCCGACACTGTCAACTTAGGCTTTCCAGTCTGGGACCCTAGGGTAACTTTATTTCTTTATTTATTTCAGTAGTCAAGTAATAGAGTGGGGTGTGGTATGCCTGATATAGCATTCACACTAGGCAAATAGTCAAGTTGTTAACTTTTTTTGGCAGTTTACTCATTTTTGAGCTCTTATTATTATTGACACAATATAATTGTGCTAGGGACACCTAGGAAATGTAAGAAGCAAATTGCAATGCTATATCTGGGAACCGTTCCATCATTCGACATTCGTCATCATTGATGGCTCGACATAATGTCATGTCCCACTCTGTTTTGTTACGTCTAACTCATCAGGGCACTGACAGAGCCTGGACTCACTGACCTGCAATTAAAATTCTGAAGAATATAATGTGAAGTATTTACCAGAGACAAGCGGTGCTCTCTTACCGCCATCATGCATGGCAAGCATAACATATATAATTTGATACCATTGAGTTTTGCAAAACATGAATAGTTGACACAATGATAACAAATGTCGAATAATGTAAAGTTCCCAGATGTAGCATTGCATTTTGCTTGTTAAATTTCCTAGGTGTCTCTCGCACAATTATATTGTATCAGCTGTTCATGTTTTGCAAAACTCGGTAGTATCAAATAATATGTTTTATTATTATTTTTACTTTTCCTCATTTATGCTATTGGTATATAGGAAAAGTATTGTGTTGGCACTCCAAATGTAAATAAGTAGGTTTTACTTTAAATGAAGGGTGGGTCCCTTATCATACTATCTACAATGGGGTAAGAGTATTATTGTCTTAATCTCAGTTATATATGCCTTACTCAAAGCCCCAAAGCCTTTCTACGAACCCCAGAAAAGATGTATTGTATTCTTCTAGGGTGGGTCCCTTATAATACTCTTACCCCATTGTAGACAGTATGATAAGGGACCCACCCTTTATTTAAAATAAAACCTACTTATTTGATACATTATTGCCTTAATCTCCCTTAATACATTATTACCCTAATCTCCCTTATATATGCCCTACTCAAAGCCCCAAAGCATTTCTACAAACCCTGAAAATTAATGTTTTTATTTATTTTGTTTAAAATAATTTTTGTATGTCAAAAATTTGTTGGGAAATTTATTTGTTTTGATTTTGCGGGTGGGTCTCTTATCATACTATAACCATAATTTCTTACTTAGGAACACAGTGTTATAAAAAAATATCACTAAAATTATACATTTGATCTTTCATCATGGCAGTTATGCTTCCAAACCAATAATACATTTATAGTGGAAATTATTTTTGTGATAAATTGAATTGCTTGTGTCTTTTTGTGTTGAACGTTACTTAGTAATCTCCAATAAGCAGGAATAACCTGAAAATTATCATAAAACAATACTAAAGAAGGTAAGGTTAGAGTCTGTAGTCATCATTGTACTAAACTTGTGTGAAACATTGTTTTATCTGTGCCATGTATGTTATGGTAATCACTTGTGTCATTTAGGTGACAGTGTCGGATCGTTACCATTTGATGCCTATCATAACGCCGGCGTATCCGCAGCAAAACTCGACGTTCAATGTTAGCTCCTCGACTAGGACCATCATGACTCAAGAATTTCAGAGAGGTCTGACCATCACGGATGAAATTATTATGGGAAGACAAACTTGGGACAAATTGTTCGATGCTCCAAATTTCTTTATGAAATATAGGTTTGTTATCCCGATGGTTTTATTACTTTTCTTTATTTGTATTGTAGGTATACAGGAATAGTATTGTGTTTGTACAGAAAATCTAAATCTGGGATTTTAATTGTACCGTCAGTTTCAGTTGTTTTTAAGACTTGATTTGAGAGCTGTGGTCTCAAAGGGTAAATAAATAAAAACTACGTTCTTAGTGGAGACGTTTCGACCCTACTGGTCATAATCGTTAGTAGTTTTTACCAAGATACTTATATTAATAGGTGATGTGCTAAAACCATAGAGATATATACTAGAGGGGGCTTAGCCTATCTCAATACATTGAAAGGCTTGAAACATCATTTTGGGGTTCTTAGGGACTCTGTGTAACCTCATTGAAACCCTTCAAGAGTGAGTTAAGGTTATAATAAATCTATTGTTTTCGGGCTTCCCGCACATATTTTGTGTTTGTTTTGTATTTTTAACGTTACTATATAATTATTGTAATTTTGTACTGATTATTGATTATTATATTTTTACAAAAGTGGTCAGGTTACTTTTTCGATTTAAAATTTAACCTATAGGGCCCCTAAATAGCAAATCTCTATAGCTAAAAACCATTAAAGAAACCCAACTAAGCATTAAACTTGTGCTAATGATGCTGTGTGCTGCAATTTTTAGGGCATAGTTTGTGTAACAAACAGTATTATGATGCGGATTACCTTTAAAAAATACAGAAAAAATGAGTTACGAATAGTGCTTGGTAATAGGGTATCTGTTCAAGTTATAAAGCATAAACCGGATCCTTAAGCAAGAAATGGATTGTTAAGCATGGAAACACTCATTCCAAAGGAAATTCGCCCAATATGCGGACTACAACACCAGGATTTTTGAATAATCCAAGTTAAGTTTAAACTTTCCTCATTAAGTTTTGTGTAAAGTAATGATTGACATGACTTATTTCTACTAATTTACTCTGCAGGTTGTTCATACTGTTAGGTTGTCATTATCAACACATGCCATTTAAGTGATCATATTTGCCACCGATTCACCATTTGTTTGTTATTTCATGGCATAACATGCTTTTTTTTAAACCTTACGATCATTGTTTTGATTTCAGACATTTTATAGTTTTGATTGCATCATCGAGCAATGCCGAGGAACAGTTAGAATGGTGCGGTCTTATAGAATCGAAAATTCGACATCTGGTTACGAACCTGGAAAGGAATCAGTTCATTCAGCTGCCTCACGTAAACCCCGAGGCGTTTGCTGGTCCCCCCTCTACTCCTGGATCTACCCCCACCCCCTCTTCCATGTGGTTTATCGGACTTATCTTCAAGAAATTCTGAAACTTAACATTGATCATTGACGTACGACATCCAGGCCTTTACTAGTTCAGGTTTGGTGTTTTTTAGTGTTTTTTTTAATATTTAATAATATTAAAATAATCTGATTTAATAATTTTTTAAAATTTTATATTTCGTTTGCTAGTTTTCTGTAGAAACTACAGTCATGTTTTGTGAATAAGTCATAAATATAGCCATGCAGACAGATTAGACAGACATTGACTCAATGTCTGTTTAGTCTTTAAGGGTGAGTTAATGTCTGTTTAGGGGGGTTTTCTTGTATTTTTAGGCACAACCTTAGAATAATACTATATAAGAAAGAGCACTACTGATAACACGAAGGCGGCGTTTCAAGTGGTGGTCTTAAGTAATGCTGCACACCCTAGCAATATACAATTTTCTTATAAAAAAGTTTACAAATATTTCTGGTCACTGAGAATGATTATGTTCAATTATTAATTTTATGATTGATTCATAAACACTAATAAATATTGGTGCATGTAACCAATATTTTTAAGCATTTTTTGAAAAGTGTTACTTTTTAATTTAAAATTATATTAAAAGTAGTCCTCGTCAACTTAAATGTGATTTCATGTTTTCCGCTATCCTTTTTGCCATCTAAGACCGGTTTTATTAAATACTCAGCAGGTGTTTAAGGTTTTATATTTGTTTTTACGACCTTTCTTCATTATGGATATATGAAAACATATTTAAATAATTTGTTGTTGGGGTGGTACCCCTACTTAGACCACCTCAACCGCTTTCTGTGTTATCAGTAGAATTACATTGTGTTTACGGTCCTATGCTTCTTCTATATTAGTATTATTTTAAGGCTACAACCTAATCATTGTTGTTATTTTGTCTTTATTTTTTGATAAGTTGTACTATCGCAATAGTTGGTGGGTGAATAACATTGCAATTGTCGGTAATTTGATTATTGACATGTTTGTTAACTAACTAATTACCTTTGTTTCAGTTTATCGCCAAGCGACTACTATTAAAATGTTAAAAGACACAATGAAAATCGAAGCAAGACATGTTAAGAGGTACATTTGTTTTCTTATTGTGCATTATAACTAATGCTGATAAAAAGATGAAACTTGTCACATATGTTGTTCTTATATATGGATACATACATGCTGATTTTCAATATGATGGCATAATTTCGTGGCATTTTATAATTTTTTGAAATTTCACCTGAGTCATTATTGTGGGTTAATGACGTTATATAAAATTTATTTTCCTTAAAATATTCAAATTGCCAAATTTATACTGCAGCAAGTCTTTTGACTCGCTTTTCTCGTCCTCAGTAGTAATACATCCGTTTCATTGTAAAAAGATTCCAAACTTGTATCACATTTCATCTTAATTGGCTTATTAGCTCAGTTTTTAATCAGGAATAGTTACTTAATCTCAAATTGCATAGACTTGATAAATGAAATAAAAAAAACCAAATTAAAGCCCCACCCATTAATTTTTGTTATGGATAGTTTACATAGACTTATAATGAGAGTGTTAAATTCTCAAATGATCGCAACAATTTTTCCAGTTTATGATTTTTGAAATTTTAGATGTATAATTATTAGCATGTGGGTTCAGTTTCAGCGTTATTGACGTTTGGAAAAAAAATCAACGATGCATACACTATTTATCTACTTTATTTTTTACTAAGTTTCACTCTTGTATCTGGACAAGATTGGAAGAGAATGAAGATGATTATTGCAAGTTTTATTTTAAAATAATAGATTAAAAAATTAATAAAGAATAATAACATCTTTAAAAGTAGTGGTAAACTACAAATAACATAAAATAAATTAAGTAATAAACTAAACTAAATATCATAAAAAATAAATATTATCACTCACAATATCACACAATCAACGCCTATAATTACATTAATATAGTTTTAATTTGTAAACTAAAGATTTTGTATTATTACGAAAAAAAATTTAAATTCATTAAAATTACCATCAATGCAATTACATATTTTGTACTTTATTAAGTTAACGGACCCGGCCTATAGCCGATTGTAGCCATTATTTAACGTCTCCCACACTACACTCCACCTCACACACACTAGCGCTCTCACACACTCAAATGATAATATGGATATTTGACACAAAATAATTTAGGTGTTAAAAAGTACGTGTCATATACTTTTTATACACAGAGAGTTGTAATTTTTGTTTATACTTTTTTGAGTTATTAGTGTTCTATCTCCTTGGTATAGTGTGTGTGCTATCAATAAATGTTATTATTATTATTATTAGGAGGTTTGCAGTGTGTGCTGGTGTGGGGTGAGTGAGTGGACGGACACAGACACACAACAACCATGTGAGAACTCGTCAAGGAGCGTGCTTATAAAACACACCGCAAGCAGAATCACTATTCCTTTCTTCTTTAATTCCAAATGTGACACTCCTTGGATGTGTGTATCGTTTTATTTGCCAATTACACGATTGGCATATTTCCATATATACATTGAGTTATATACATGAGGAAATAGTTACGAAATACTAAATAAATCACTATAATTATAAATGAAACAGATTACTCACATTAGAAGTAAAACAGTAAAACAAAAATAAATATGGATGAATATAGTTCTTAGAAGACATACATATCAAATTAAATATTATTTAAAAAGAAAGGAAGAGAAAGACATTTGAGGTAAATAAAGGTCTAATAGTAGTACTTGTGGTTTCTTTCTTCTTCTCTCGCTCTTGGTCAATAATCTGCTATATGTTGACCTTCAGCAGTTTTTATTTATGGATCCTAATGTTTTCTTCACCGTTTTCTACTATTATCTATTATGTTCCTGTTAAATAATTATCATTTTAAGATATATGGGAGATAGTTATCCAGTTTCTCTAATGATCTATTGTAATATAATTGTGTATAGTAAATACTATGCTAAACTATTGTTTTCTACTGAAATTATCATAGAATAATGGTGCATACGGTGGAATAGAGTGAATCAGGATATATAAATCACGGTTTTGTGATTATGGATATAACAGTATAATGATAATTATAAGACTGTATTAACTGTGAAGTGAGTATTGAACTGTTAATAATATAACCATGTAATATATCAGTAGTCAGAAGTGATGGATTAATCTACAAGTCGATAATAGAAGTGATGGATCGTTGTTTTTTCTGTATTATCCATATATTTTTATATACTATGCAGAGCATCTCTGCTTAAGAAGGTTACTCGTTTGCTCTTACAAAACATCCTTCAATTGAGCTTGGTAAATACTATAATAGCTGGCTTCAATCTAAAGGTGACTAATTATGGTTACTTCTTTGCGATAATAGACCCCCTTTGGTTTGCGGCCAATGATGCTCTGTAGAGATATTGTAACAGAAAGTTCTATTTATTTATGTCATTTACAAATAAGTAAAATTTTCTTTCTTTCTTATATGTCATTAAATTACAACATAAATAAATGAACAAAGGTCATTTATTTATGCGAGGCAACTATGTTGCTCCATAGTTTTTTGTTAAATTGCTTTGTTTAGTTTGTGTTTCAGTGGAAGCAGTTAAGTCTTTACCTTGCTGCCAATGTGCTGAACTGAGATAGAGAAAGGTTTTGTAACCCATATTTTAAGTAAATACTGACTTGGATCTCCTTTAAGAATAGTCGATTGTAATGAAGACTCGGTCAGATACCCCACCTGCTCTGTTTTCTCTAAGATCTTAATGTCTCAATCTTTTCTTTTATAACAATATTTTAGATATTGATCCTATGCTACATGATGCCCTTGAGTTGCATTGTTGTTTACTCTTCTTTTTCTTGTTCTCTGATTTTTTTCTCAGTACTACTGAAATAAAAAGATTCTTCGAAACTACTGAACATATTAGTTTAGATAAGGTTACTTTGGAAAAAATGTCATAAAATAGTTGGTTTAAGAAAAAAGCGAACAAATTCTGCTATTTATTTGTGGGTTGCCGTTTTGATTTTTTTGTCTTGTTTCAGTTTTTTATTATATGGTGTTGTGTATAAAAAATGAAAAATATAACTATCACTGTGCGTATATGGTTCTTAGCTATTTCTGTGTTCTCTGCGTTTATTTTTACGTGAAACATAGCCGTTTTTGATTTGAGTGGTTATCTAATATAGTGTGTAGCCACGTGCTCTCACGCCATCTCTTCAGCCTCCAATTCCGGTTAATCAACTTTGTGTTTCCGATTTTTCTTGTTGCATTAGGAATAGTTTTTTTTGGACTGTTTAAACACACTGTTTTGAGTTATGCAATTATTATGTTTTGTACCGCCTTTTTTGATGTGTCGATTATGTGTATCATGCGTGAATAAACACTTCATACGTCGCATATATGTGTGTTTATTAATTATTTATTGTTAATTTATTTTCTAGTTTAGTTATTTATATTGTTGTTGAATTAATATAAAAATGTGTAGAGGTTATTATCCTCTTGTTGGAAAGATATAAGACAAGAGGACATGATGAGTGAATAACGGGTAATTGCATGTTTCAATCAGATTGACAGCGACAAGGTGATCTACCGGACTCAGCTGCTTACTCTGTAAATGGAGGAAGATGTAGTACATTTTTGTATCCTATAGGTTTTTTGTTATTGTTAGATTAATGCAACGGTAAAAAAATGAATGTATTTTTAAGTTCGAAAAATTAAGGTACTATAAGATTATGTCTATTGACTATTATCTTAAATAATATATCATATCCTATATTTAGGTTACAATCTAGACTATACATATAATTTTATTATCATACTTTTATTTGGTATATAATATATATATATTTAGATAAAGTGCTGTAATGCTTGTGTATATGATAATGATATAATATATATTATTATACTACTAATGTATATATATATTATATATTAATTCACTATTAAATGATAGTATAATGATGATACTATATATTTAATATTATAATAACTATATGTATGTATTTGTGTGTATAGTGTGTTTAATAGTAGTGATTAAAATTGTAATATTGATTATGTGTTTGGATGTATTTAGAAGATATACATTATGAGTCAAAGCTGTATTACTTATGTTTGGTATGTATGTATGTAAAAGATAAATAAATTAAAATAAAGCTAAGATAAAAAATTTTAGTTTGTTTTATTTATATTTTCAACATATTTGGGTGAGTATCTCAAAGATGAAATATGTGTAAATTTTATCTGTGTATATAGCCGTTTTTTTTTGTGTTGTTTCATAAGGAAACTATATAGTGTGTGTAAGACGCTCATGTATGTAAATGTTAACACTTGTAACACAAAATCAATAGGGGAATAAGGTTGAAGATTTTTAGTTGTGTATATAAAAGGACAAAAAACCTCCATACCTGCAGGCAAGCGTAAGCTATATAAGCAAAGGTTATTGTACATAATATTATTCATTATTGATATTTAAGTAAATTCAGATGTCGCATACTAAAAATCTATTTATCTTAGATCACATTATTGAGATTGTTAAGTTGTTTTGGTTCATTTTCAAATCTCAAGGTTCGCAATGACTATATAAATTTTTGGTCTTAAAAATGAACAAACAATGTTTGAAAGACCTTATTTTTTAGATAATATATCCGTTTATCATTAGTTTTTAATGTGCATATAGCGGTTCTTTTTAAGATAGAAATGGCTATTACTTCACTATTCATAAAACTCTAGTGTGATCTAAAATGTTTAGCATATATACATCTTCGAATATCGCGTGAAAAAATTAAAGTTTCTACTTGAATGTTGTTCACCTTACGTTTCTGTTATCTTTAAAATTATGAGTGGTTGCTATAGAATGAAATATTGTAGTAATAGTTTAATGTTATTTTTATATGAATAAGTCTTTATTATTCCTTTTATAGCAAAGTAAGCAAATCACAATTACATTCCAAGTCAATAATAAAATAAAGCATTTCATTGGTGTAATTGCAAATATAAAAAGAGTGTGACAATTTTCAATACTGTAATCTTTTTAAATTATAGTTCAATTAAATATATTTAAATTCTATAATTTCCTTTCGTCCATTACTCTGAGTTGCTTTCTTTATAATTTATATACAAAATTCTCTTCTTTTTTATTGACAGGTAATAACAAATTGTAAAAATCATAATACCTTTTTTGTAGTAAAGCGTCCTTGCGCTCATTATTATAAGTTGGTTTGTTTTAGTGTTTTCGGACTTTATATTAAGAGAATTCTTAAGACTTTAATTTGTTACTTTTGAATCAATTTATAATGAATTGAATATATTTATTAGTTCTACACTATCTTTTTGTAAAAAAAAATCATGATGGAATTAATTGTCTAGTTTTATAATTATTTTAACTAAACTGCCAGAACTGGTCCGTTGCTTTCTTAAAAAAAATTTTAAGTATTTGCATTAGAATAAATGGATTTAGAGAGGTGCTGATAACATAAAAGGATGATGTTTTTAACGCAACAAATGCAGTAGATAAGCAAACGATGGAAAAAAGTTGCTCTGAATCATGAATATCAGTGTGTAACTCAGTAAGCTCAACTTGTGTGTATTGGACGTATATCATATATGTGTTTTATAACAATTTCGCGATGAGCGGATATTTACGTTAGCGCGAAATTTTAAAAAATGTGGTTCTTACATTCATGTGCGTGAAAGAAACCAGGTATGGCACACATGCTATATGTATGATTTTTCGTTCCCAAGAAGAACAAGTCATCATACACATGCTTAAATAACGCCAGTTAAATTTTACAATTAATTAATAAGATAATAATTTTGATGCTAATTTAATAAAGACAAAAGCACGAAGCACTTCTCTAAACAAAAGTGTAAGTGCTATTATTTATTAAACGTTAGTGTTACTTGTAAATAAAATATATTTGGAAAACATGTGTGTCTTCTCATATCTCATGGATTGTATGTTGGTGTCAAAGTCAAATTTGTCTAATTCAATTGCTGTTAAGTATATTGCCACTAGTCTCAACTCTATTTGTTTCTAAAGTTTATCATTAATATGATATAACACAATTTGATTTCCCTCTCATAATAACCTCCCATTAGCTGCCAATGTATCTGAACAGGACCGAAATAACTTACCTACTTACCACGCCTCTTACCTAATAGGCACCGACATACCAACATTAAAAACATATTTAAAGACTACAACATCAAAATTAGCTCTAAAAATTCTTGACTGTTAATTTTTACATTAAATATTTATATCAAAAATAAAAATGAACCCCGTTACTATGCCCAAAAGAGATTGCCTTAGATATGTTGTGAATATAGATATCATTTGTATAAATGACTTGCCCCATGATACACTCAGGATAGATACCTACAGTACAACCTCTCCTTTTTCAAAAAAAAAGACGTATCTGACACAGCCATCACTCATCAAAGTACTTGAAAACGTATAAACCTACGCTAATATTAGAAATACTGACAAAACNTAAAAATATATTTCACGTATAAACCTTTTACAAAAAGAAACATAAAAATATTTTTACAAAAATACAGTGAAATCCCACAAGGACGATCAGGATGTTCCACCTGTGAGTGGGAGCATTTTTTATCCACAATGTATTCTGGCGGTTGGTTAATGGATCAACAAAATATTAATTTATAAAGACTCATTTAGTATTTTAAGTAAAATAAATAGTTAAAAAAATTAGAACAAAAACAATGTAATAAAGTATCTTTTAAGAGTTATTGCGTTAAAGATTAATATGATTTTGAGAAACAGAAATAAATAAATTAAAACTAACTAGTTAATTTAAATAAAACAAGGTAACATCTATTTAAGTTAAATAACTATCAAAGTTTTTTAATAAAATGCTTTTCCTGGCCTGAACCATAGTTTTTATATAATTTTTGCAACAACCCTGCTCAGCTAGGGGGGGGGGGCTACACCCATGCTATTTTCCTATACTTTTAACTAATTTTAGCAGTGTGTTATACTACAGGTTTGTTCGGCATGTTACTCCAGTGTACACTAGAGTAACCTAGGGTTAAGAACTATGTTCTGGCACATTACTCCAGTGTGCACTAGAGTAACCTATGGTAAGAACTATGTTCTGGCACGTCCTCGATTCTACTCCAAACTCCACTAAACTATGTTTCGTAATGAATCTGTGGCAAGAAGAATTTAAGAAGAATCTTACTCTAAACTGCACTTTCTACTCCTAAAAGTAAAATAACTACTCCTACTTTTTACTACTCCTGAAGTAGAGTAAAATAAAGTTCTGGCGGGAAATCATTCTTATCACATGTGATAACAATAATTTAATCCAGTTCATGTGGCAAACAAACCTATTAGCACCTGTTTAGGCTAAGAGAGGAGGTAACTCCAAGAAAAGTTAGGATATTAGCTATCTTAGATCTGGGTCACCTTGCTCAAAGTTGTTAAATACGCACTGTTAGCTCTATGTGATATACCTCTATACAAACATCTAATAGCTGTTAACAGACTTGTTAATTTACTGTAAAAAAAATGCATAAGGTAATTTTGTTTTTATTTGTAAAAGGCACAATGCACATACATGTTAATTATTAAGATGAATTCTGATTATAAGTTCTGGTGAAAGTTATATAGTAATGTTAAAAATAAATTTGTTGAAGTTAGATTTTAGCAGTGATGGGATTCAGCTTTTCCTTATAGATTTTCTATTTCTTGTTTAGCTTATACCTAACATAATAGTCCAAGAGCCTAGGTCCTGAAAAAATGTGACTTATTTTGTACTACTTTAAACCAAATTTTTTTTTAAAATATACCGTAAATTGTGAAGAAAAAACATAGTCTGCCTATCCTGAGTGGAGTCCTCCATATGATCGCACGTGCTAGAAAAAATTGCACACATTTCAGTTTTTTTGATGGGTGTATTGTGCAAAACATGAAGGACATTATTTAAATCTGTTAAAATTTCCTTTAAAACGAGTGTTAAATCATAAAAATTGGATGACTACTACTAAATTTATGGCTCTTTCAAAAACACCATAAAAATTGCTACGTTCTGCTTAGTCAGCAAATTTCTTTGATAAAATATTGACTTTTTATGCATTTTTAGGCCATTTAACAAATGTCATATCTTTAGTCGTAGTTATCCGATTTTGACAAAAAACAATAGTTTTATAGGAAATTTTATCCGCTTTACAAGATTTTCTCTCCATGTTTTGCACATGACCTACAGGGAACCACTTATTAAAGAAAACTGTAATTTGTGCGATTTTATAATATTTTGAGCTAGCACATTCATATGAAAAGCTCTACTCAGGATGGTCAGAATATGCTTTTCCTTCATAATTAAAGGTATATTTTCAGAAAAATTTGGTTTGTAGTAGTAAAAAATGAGTCACATTTTTTAGGCCTGGCTCTTGGACTATAAGACATTTTCTAACTGTTAATTTCCGAAATTTTTATATTTTTCATATCATTGATAAGAGGGCACAAATGAGACTGATATTTGTTTACGATACTATATTTTCACCCATACCTGGGCATATTCATGTAAAGTAACAACCTAAAAAGACAAACCTAAAATTAGTTAACTACAATTAAGTTATTGTTATTATAATTAGTTAACTAATTTTAGGTTTGTCTTTTTAGGTTGTTACTTTTACATGAATATGCCCAGGTATGGGTGAAATATAGTATCGTAAAACAAATATCAGTCTCATTTGTGCCCTCTTATCAATGATATCAATACATGGAGACCAATACCTCAATCTATATATTATTTCAGCTATATATTATCTCCTATAATCTTAAATTATCTTAGATGCAGCATGGAAAACATTCTTATAAAATATTTTCTTCTTATTTTCTTCTGAACACGTTTAAAAATTAGATTAAATTACTAAATTTTGGGAAATGAAGTAGATTAGATTTTTTTTATAAATTCTGGAAAGTTAGTAATAAATAGAAAATTTAAAATTATTAGATTTGTACTCTTTTGGTGAATCTCCATAAATATTTGCTACTTGTTTGGAGTTTAACCGCTACGAACCAGCTGAATCGCATCACTGCATATATAGGTTATTTGTTGGTTAAACTGTACATTCTTTGGGTAAGAATATTACTATTCTTTAAATTGACTAAACTAATTTAATTAAGTATCTTATCAGAACAGCTGTAATGAACAAGTTTCAGGGAATTAAACCTAATATAGGCGAGTGGTAAAGTAATGTATAAACCAAGTAGGGAAACTCCTATACTGACACATGTATAAAAATTCAGACCTGCCCGATCAGCTGATAGCTGGCTCAAAAACATTTATTTGGGTAAAACAATATGGTTGCACCCATAGGTAAATTTGAGCCAACTCCCTGGTGGACAAAATGTGAATTACATGTCAGGTCTGACAGAAATGGCGTTTGTTTCCCTACTTGGTTTATATATTACTTTAGCGAGTGGCAAACATCTTGTAGAGAAAACAGTACTAAGTAAACTATAACTCAGATGTTTCTAATTTTCAAGAGACAAGAACTTGTTTCAAGCACGTACTGATAGACTAAACCAGACTTTAAAAAATCACTCAAGCTACTCTCCATACCAACAACCATAACTGATATTCTTGGGGATAAAAAACAAAAATCAATATTTTTAACTAACTTATTGATAATTACTTTATGTATGAAATATAACCTCATAAAAGTAAATAAATCAATAAATAGCAAGTAATAAATAAATCAATAAATAGCAATAAATAAATAGATGTAAGAATAAATAAATCAACAATAGCATAAATAAATAGATGTAGAAATAAATAAATCAATAATGCAATAAATAAATAGATTAGATAATAAATAATCAATAAATAGCAAGTTAATAAATAAATCATAAATCAATAAATATAGATGTAGATAATAAAATAAATCAATAAATAGCAATAATAAATAATCAGCAATAAATGATGGATAATAAATAAATAGCAAGTTAATAAATAAATAGCAATAAATAAATAGATGTAGATAATAAATAAAATCAATAAATAAGCAATAAATAAAATAGATGTGGATAATAAATAAATCAATAAATAAATAGATGTAGATAATAAATAAATCAATAAATAGCAAGTTAATAAATAAATCAATAATGTGAGATTAGCTTGACAAGAGAACTATCTACATCTATTTACTCAGAACCTTGTAAATAAAATTTATATCCATCTATTAACTGTGCCTACCTAAAATAAATGTACCTAAAAATAGGGTTTTATTTATAATCAATCAACAGCTCATGAGCTTTTATATTACAAATAAGGTAATTTATAATAACCTGGTACAGTCATTCTTGATTTTACTATTTAAATTACTTTTATTTATTTAATTTTTTTATTTAAGTTTAAATTAAAACGACTTAGAAAAGACTGTCAATTAAAGAGAATAAAATTGTGGGATTTATTGAGTATACTGCAACATGTCTTTGGACTCGCTTTTCTCGTTCTGACAGTAAATGCATCCATATCATTCTTAGCGGTCACCCGTACAGCACTGACCACGCTCAATGCTGCTTAATTTTTATGATCCAAAAAAAATATGGATATACTTGTCGTATTAAAACGAAACTTAGTGTAAGTAAAGATACACTTGTACTAAATTTAAACTCGATTAAATCATTTTCTGATTTTTTACAATTTTAGAAAAAACATACACAAGTCATTCGATAAAAATTGAACTAATACTGATACTTTAATGAGATGAAACTTAGCACAAATGTTAGTCTTATACATGGCTGCAAAATCTCTATTCGATCTCATTATTTTTCACGTTTTATGAGTGACATAATAAAAGCATTATTTTCCAAATAGCACAACTAGCGGTAGATTGATTTTTGTACGAAGTTTCAACTCCCTAGCATGAATACACTAGGAGCTACGATGATAACAGACACACACACACATACTGACAGAAAACTTTGTGAAAACCACTCAAGAGGCCTTTGAAACACATGAAACGGATAATTCCGGTTTTTTTGGTTTTTTTTTTATATATACCAACGGTATAAATAATAATTTTATTTTATTGTTTAATTTTTTATTTTAATATTAAAATTATAAATGTTATGATTTAGGAACTATTATATCAATATAAAAATGATAAGGTATAAATTTATTAACAAAATACATAAATAAAAAAATTATTTAATATATATATATATATATATATATATATATTATATATTATATATATATATAATACATATATACACCCCCAAACACAGAGGCATTTCATTTGTTCCATAGAAAATTAGCTAAAAAATATAAAGCTAAGAAAAACTTGCACAGGCAAGATTGTGTAAAAAATATTGATAATGTATAAATAAATAAATAAATTATTATTATAATTACGATAGATAGAAGTGCTAACAATATTATTAATGATGAATATTTTATTATCATATGGTGGGAACACTGTGTTCTTGGCTTTGTTTAATTTGTGGATGTGTTTTCTGATGTTACAGTTGATTGTGGTGACAGGGGGAAGCCCTCCGGCTAAGAATGGCATCAGATCTCCCACTACTCTGGAACCTGGCAAAAAGAGGCATTCTGACTCCATTCTTGAAATTAATAGCAAGAAATCTAAACTTAGTCTTGACCAGGTACTTTTTATTTTACTTTAAAACTAAAATTATAAAAAGTAAAATTAATTAACAATAAAACATTATATTGCAATTTTCACTTTCTGGTCAGTTTGTTTCAAAACTTGTGACGACCCATGTAAAAAGTTTTTTCCAATGAACGAGTGATTCAGTGAGTTTAAACCAAGGATCTTGAATAAAGGAGATGACGCATTAAGGAACATTTCTGACCCCATGGAAGTTGTATGAGATAGGAGTAAACTTACCTTCCCCTTGGTTATAATGAAAAATGGCGTCAAACGCAGGTTATGTAGCAAGGTTGTCAAGTTTGCTTCTAAACTTTCTTATTTATTTATTTATTTACATACTTGAGGTTACTTTATTACATAGTTTCTCAATTGTCAAAGTTTCTTCTGTGCTTCTCGTGATTGTTACATTTGTGGCGCTTGTTAAGTCTTTGTGCTTATTTAATTCTAAATTTTGAAATATACTTAGCCACTTCAGTGAGTGATAATTTAAGCATGTTTTGGTATAACCTTCTCAAGCAATGAACAATGGGAAACCATTGAGAGGTAAGTTTGCCTCTAAAATTTAAGACCTGCGCTGTTGTAAGAATTGTAAGCATGCGCAGTTGGTTTTTGACGTGTGTTTCATGTTGAATTCTCTCTATTTTTTGGTTTTCGATGGGGTCACTTTTTTGTTCATGCCGAATTTTCCAACGATCCGATCATTTTTCTGTATTTAATTGATTTTTTCTGAGTCATTAATAACAGACTCAAATAGAGGAGAGTACATTGAGGAGCTTGCTTTAAACGTACAAAGGAGCTCTGTTCCATCTTGAACAGCTTGTTTTTGTTGTTGGAATCTATAGGTTCAGAAATACCAACAACAGGATGTCTCTGTTTGCTGTGACTGTCCTATAATTCTCCTTCTTATGCAACAGGTAACCTGTTGCACAAGGAGGAGAATATGCAATATTTGTGACAAGATATATTTTACAACAAGATATTGTATTAATATCTTGTTGTAACAAATATTTTACAATATTTACAATAATTACAATGTTTTACAATTATAAATTTATACAAATATTTTACAACAAGGTATTGATTATAATATCTTGTTAATTTGTGCAATGATCTATACAACAGGTAACCTAACATTTAATATCAAGTTAATATCGTGCAATGTTCTATACAACAGGTAACCTAACATTTAATATCAAGTTAATATCGTGCAATGTTCTATACAACAGGTAACCTAACATTTATTATCAAGTTAATATCGTGCAATGTATGTCTTTACATGTATTTTTACGTTACATCTTTCAGGTGTCTGATTCACCCAACAATTCAGTTGTAATAAATTGTGGAGATGATTCAAACTCAGCTCTGTCCTCAGAGGAATATTTACAGAAATCTCAAGATGAAAATATGACTGCTCATGATGTTGGTTGACTATATCAAGTATTCCTTATTTTATTTTTTAAATCAGTATAAAAGTTAATACTTGTTTTTATTTTTTTTTGATATTTTAATATTGGCAAGGATTGGTATCCCTGTTCAATATTGCCTAAGGTTGTTTTAACGATAAAATTGAAAGTTTTTTTTTATGATGGTTCCAAAGAATTAAAAATAGTATATTATGTTACAAGACTGTGAATGTTTTTTTTATACTGTGGGGACTATATTTACTGTCGAGCGAAGCGAAACAGTAAAAAGAGCCGTTGTAAAATAAAGCCATTACCAGTTGTGTAGCATATGATATTTTTTTTTCGGGCGTATTTAGAAGAAAATCAGTATAATGTATGAAAATTTGCCAGTACACTTCTTTTGATCGCCAGGTTGGTCAAAATTTTCATTCTGGTGGCGTATTTTCAATGTCTGAATCTTTATCCATGATTATTTGATACAAATAATTAATAATGATGAATTAATAACTCATTTTCTGAAAATGACAAAACCTCGTTAACAAAAAAACGTTTAATTATTTATTTGATAAACAAAAGAAGAACAAGGAAGGTTATATCATAACCTTGTTGTAAACTACTAGCTCCCACCTAGTAGAGATTTGATGAACTTCACCAGCGACAGTTTTGTAGTTTTTTACTGTTGGGGACTGTAAAAAAACTACAGTCGCCAACAGAAAAAAACCCGTGACAGACAGTAAAAAACGTATTTCACCTATTTTTTGAGAATGTAAAGTGCCTACTTTACAGCCCTCCGAAAAAACACTCATATCTTACCAAGCAGTATATAATGTAAAGATTAATGGCTAGTTTTTAGACAGTAAAAAGTTCTTTTCACTCTCACACAAATTATATTTATTTTAGGGGCGATGACATCCTTAAAATTATTACGGGGTCCAACAAAAAAATATTTACTGCCTTAAAATCTGTTTCAGGACAAAAGAAGTTGTTTGGAGCAATATAAAAAATAATCTTTGTAGAGGCCAGTACTTTATTAGGGGAATCCAACAAAACAAAAAAAAAACGCGAAAATAAGAATTAAATTATCTCAATGTCTAGAGATAAAACTTAAATGCACATTGGGAGTAAAATGTTGCAATAATTGCCTTCCTAGGCTTTGCCTCTGGAGTTAAATAACTTTCACCTTTGGAACCAAAGAGACTAATACTTAGAGGTAGTACATGGGCAGAATAGCACAGTGATATGGGGTCTGGAAGTGAGACAGCTTCCACTAGGTGCCATACAAAGAGACTAATACTTAAAGGTAGTACATGGGCAGAATAGCACAGTGATAAGGGGTCTGGAAGTGAAACTGCTTCCATAGGTGCCATAACTGTACTTACCCCTACTATGGTCTCCCTTGAGAGAGACTAGATACTCACCTACTTTTCTACAACCACTACTGTAGCTTGCACTCTACAAACGGCAGGTTTTTTTCAATGACACCACGTTAAACCACTTCATTCAACCCGGACAATTAAAGAATACATGCAATAGATAATAATTAAAACTTATTTTAAATTTAATTTACTTAAAATTAAGACAAAATAGTAGAAAAATAATCTAATATTTGCATAGGATTGTAATTATTATGAAAAATAAAAGAAAATGATGTCACCAATGTACTGTTACGGCACCTAGCTACCTAAGGAATGATAAGAGCTGTTGTATCCTCCCTCTAGGTATTAGTCTCTTTGTTCGGAACCAACAAACTGCTGAGGGAAATATTAGCACTCTATAGCCCCTTGGTGCATAAATAACTATTATGCTTAACCTTAAACACTGCCTCTCAGGTTATAAAGTATGTACTAGAAGTTAAGCAAGAAATAGATTTCGAGCAAATCTCACATTTAAATAAAAATGCATCCAGCTTGTGGACCTCTGCAGCAGAATTATTTTTAATTAATGTGCCATTAAACTTGTTATTTGTACAATAACTTTAATGAAATTATCATATAAATTGCTTCATATGGTAAAAGCACTGAAAACTTAAGTTGTTCAGTATTAAGTCCAACCTGCTTGTACTAAGCTAGTTTTGGTCAAACTTGTACTTGATAGACATTTTGATTCTTCACTCTTCTCATTCCTGAAGCAGAGTGAACATAATCTTTAATTTTTATTGAAAAGAAATTAACATTTTTCAGGAAACTGAATCTAATCGAGCTTTACCTGAAGTTGTAACCTGCTCTTGAAGAAAAAACAGACGTATATAAACACTAGGTGTATGTATCCATATTATTTCTTTGAGTTACGTTACATATTTTCTTGAACAGTAATGTTAAGTGAAGTTAAAACTGATTTTCAGAAGAAAAAAATATTGGGAAAAAGAGACTATTAATTTCATCTTTCATCTCGACAAAATTTAACTTTTCATTGAATTCAAAAATGGGAAAAAAATACGGAGCAGGTTACGATTATCGGCTCTCACGGTAAGTATTGAAGTAATCAACATTCCAGCTTTTAATTATAAAGGTTAAAACAAACAATAAAAGGAGCATCACTGATAACGGAGAAGACAAACCGTTGACCTATCAACCAACTACCAACCTAACAAATTTAAAAATAATCTTAGGCATAGAGAGATATTACTAGAAAAGGCATACCCTATAAATACTCAGAGAGGCTTGAAACATCTTTCAGGGACTCTGTGTAACCTCATTGTAACCTACTCTTGTTCTAATAAATTATTGTCAGCCTTCTGCTCATTGTTTGTGGTTTTGTATTACAAACATTATTTTACATAAGTTTTTGTTTTTTTATTATGTTTATTTGTTTACATTAATATTGGAAAGTGGTCAGATTTCCTTTTTCAAAATTTAACCGTTAAGGCTTCTTTAGTAATATATCTCTACGATTTATGTAAGTGAATGTGTGATTTCTTAAATTTTCAAATGTGTTTTATAGTTTTTCCTATACATTTTTTATGGTTAATAGTTAAATTATTTAAATTTACATGCAAACTAAATATTAATGAATTTAATGAAATGTTACTTATTGGCCACAGCTAATAATGCAATCCTCTATGATGTAGAGTTTATACTAACAGATTTTAGCTATTAAGAATTTATCTCTAGAAGGTGTATAACAAGAAGTTTAATGACTTGTTTTTAGGGAGTAAAGAAGCACTTTTTACTCCCAAGGGAGAAATGTTACTTTTAACTCCCTTGGGACTAAAATGTAACTTTTTCTCACTTGGGAGTAAAAATAATAGCATTCATTACTCCTTTGCTCTATAAATAGTAATTATTATTTTATTAGAATGTATATTATTGGGCTGTAAATGTAGAACTTGGGAAATAGAATTTGTTCGGTTGGTTCGAATGGGCTTCCAGAGTTAATTCTTTGCTCCTTGTGTACATGTATTGCTATCAGTCTATAAGTCTTGAATTCTGTACCCTCTTTTCCTTATTTTTGACATTTATTTTAAATTTATCTCATCTTTGGATTTGAGAAAGATGTGTAACTTTGTTTTTGAACATTTTATAATGTTTTTTTTAACCAACTAAGTATTAAGTGTGCTCAGATTGAGCCTGGTTTGCAGGCAGACAAGTATTTCCCTCAGACCAGGCTGAAGTATAACTTAAATGAATTTTCTTTTTTAAAACCTTTTTATTGGTTTTATTATTTTTGCTAAATGTTTAATGGCTTTTAATAGAATTAATAATTTAATTATTTAAAAGTTTTTATTTACTGTTATCCTTTAAAAATGTATTTTATTTTGTTCTTAATTAATAAATTAAAAGTAATACAATAATGCCGTGAAAAGGTTTTGAACAAAGCTACAATTCTTTTTAACCATAGAGATATTACTAGAGGGGCCCTATCGGTTAAATTGTGGAACATCGAAAAAGTAACCTGACCACATTCGCTTAGAAATATAATCAAATAATCAGTACAAAATTACAATAACTTATATAGGAGAATGTTAATAATACAAATGAAAACAAGAGCAATGTGCGGGAAGCCAAAATCAATTGATTTATTACAACCTTAACTCACTCTTGAAGGAGGTTTCATTGAGGTTACACAAAGCCTCAAATGATGTTTCAGGCCTCACAATGTATTTGAGATAGACTATGCCCCCTCTAGTATATTTCTCTATGTTTTTAACTAAATACCAATTTTCAATAAGGATTTTTTTATTCAGTAAATGTATTTGATCGTAGGCCTGTATCTATTATTTTCATATTTTAATATCTAATTATTTTGCCAGTAAAAAATCCTTAGAATATTACTAATATAGAAGGAGCATAAAACCGTAAATACAATGGAATTATACTGATAACATAAAAGCTACTGTCGGTCTTAAGTAGGGTTACCAACCTAACGACAAAACGTTATTTTGAAAATGTGTCATAAATACCCATTATTGAAGAAAGTTCTTAAACATATTTATAACTTAAAAAACCAGATAAGTATTTAATAAAATTGGTCTTAGAAAGCATAAAGGTTAAGTGAGTATGTGAATCTACTTTTAGTTGGCGAGAACTAATAATAATAATATATATTTATTTATAAATTTCATAATTTTTTTACAATTTTATAATTTATAAATTTATGTTTATTTTGATTAGTATTTTATGTTACGCCGTCTTCAAAAATCATATATTTAATTTTAACATATTTTTGATAAAAATTGTTTAAATGCTTTAAAAGTTATAATGCATCAATACTTATATTAGTATTTATTAACTAAATAATCCTGGAACTGAAAGCATTACCAACTTTATAAGAAAATTGTATATTGTTAGGGTGTTAGCATTACTTGAGTCCACTGGCTTTACTATTATCAGTTGTGGTCCTTGTATATTTAGGTGTGTCCACGGATGAACTTTACAATACAAAAGTCATTTTAATAAAATACTTAGCAAAAATGTCATTCTTGATAAAATCTGCATGTTTTCAAACTAAGATTATCATTTTTTTATTTTAACGGTATACTCAAAGCTGCAATTTTTGTAAAATGAACAAAGAGTGAAGTAGGCTTAATTTTGACTCTTAGAAAAAAGTACTCTTCATAAAATTGTTTAATTGTACCCCTAAATTTTCCATAAAAATGTTATCATTTTCAAAATTTATCCTCTCCCCCTCCACTTTTTCTACTTTATTTCTGTTTTATTTAAATATCTAAGTTATTGTAACTTAAATCGAAGTTTACAATACTATCATTTTTTTCCCACTTGTGAATACCTTTAAAGCAATGTATCATTTATCTGGATTGAACAAAGTATTCAATTTGAAGTAGTGGTGGTTGAGGGTATATTTTAAAAATTTTAATTTTTCATGGGAAAATTGTCACAGGAAGACAATTAAACAATTTTATGAAAAGTACTTTACGAGAAGACAAAATTGAGCTTACTTACTCTTTGTTAATTACCGTTAAAAATAAAAATATGATAAATCTTAGATTGAAAACATGCAGGAGCTTTTATCAAAAATAACTTTTTTCATATTTTTCTTTTCTTTTTTTTTTGCCATTTACAGGTATCATTAAGTCCGTGCGGGGACACCCTGTATAGTATTATTCTAAGGTAAAATCCTACACATAGTGTCACTCGTCGTAATGCCCAGGTGCTGCATTCGACATACCTTTTACTTTTCCTCATTTATACTGTATGAATAGAGAAATGTATTGTGTTTGCACGTAACATCCTAAAACCAAGGTTTCATCTTAATTGTATGTTTCAGGTGTCATTAAGATGTAATCAAGTTGTCTTTCTGTATGTTGTAGAAACTCCTAGTGTGTTTATGGTAGACAGTTGAATCTTAGTACATAAATCAAGCTAGCACTAGTTTTACTTAGGTCTAGTTGCACTGTCAATAATGACTCAGTAAAAATTTCACCAAACCCCCCAAAAAAAATGATAATTGGTTTGAACTTAGCACACTTGTAGTCCTACTTGAGACCAGGAAATGTGCTAAAAGTTTTTCTTGTGATATCAATGCTATGTCGGCTTGTATGTCAATTTTTTTTCGGATCTCTAGTGTTAAGGAACATCAAACAAGGTCATTGTATGGATGGGTAATTTAATGTAATGGTAGCAAGGGAGATTTGAACCTCATGTTCAATCATCAAGCAACTATTTCCCTGGGATACTTTTTATTAACTCCTCTGTCGCTGACACTATTTTAAGTTGTGCGCCCAAGCCAGTGGCCAGATAATCCATGACAGAAAGAATCATGGATCATTGCCGACTGTTCATCAGATCATCTCACACCCACTAAGATTCACTTGACAGCTCATATTTGAACTTAATGTCTCACTTGTGACTTTAATTACAGACTCCACTGTTTTATATGATTTATTAACTTAAACGTTAATAACTTCAATCTCACTGCTCACTGTGTAGCGTGTTTAATTTCGAAGGTAGGAGAACCAAGTCCAATGATTTCCAATTTCTCTAATATAAATTAGACGATTCAAAGCATAGTGCAATTTCTAGTCTGAAATTGTGCGGATGAACTTAGCTGATTCAATAAGTTGAGGAAAAGTTTTGAGGTACCCCGTACCCTTTTATCTTTTTGTCTTATAAAACCTTATCTTTTTACGTTCCCTTTTACTTTTTCGCTTATTCTTATGAATCATTTTCTCCTTTTATAATAATATTTTTTTTTCAAACCAGAATAATATCTTAACTTGAGAAAACTTTATTATCAATATAATTTAAATTTCCCTCCATATTCTTTTGTTGTATAGATACATATGACTTTATTTATCTAAAACTGTATTTTGATTATTTAATAAAGTTAATCATTATTGGAGTATGGTTTTAATGATTTCTTTACTTGAATTAATAATTTTCTTAATATTAGAAATAACTTGCATCGACTTAAATTATTATAAATAAAATGATTTGTTGACTTAGCAATAAATGTATATTTTACAATTAAAAAGTTTCTTCTTTGTGGACTTATAAAAAAATAACTAAAAACAGATTAATTACACAAAAGTCTTATTTATTTTTTATTAATAATTAACTAAGCTTTCGACTAAAAATTAGTCATCATCAGAGTTTAACAAATATAAAATAAAAATACAATTTTACAAACTACTTCATCTTGCACCTTGGTATGGTTTGGTAAGCTATGTTTAAAAAAACTGTTACGATGAATTTAAAAAAAAATCAATATGAAGTAGTTTGTAAAATTATTTTTTTAATTTCATATTTGTTAAACTCTGATGACTAATTTTTAGTCGAAAGCTTAGTTAATTATTAATAAAAAAAATATTGGACATTTGTGTAATTAATCTGTTTTATGTATATTTTACTGCTGCTAAAAATGGGCAGCTATGAAGCTGGTTTTACAACATTTTACTGATCAACAATAATCTAAAATCTTAGTGATTAAAATAAAACTATATTTGATTGTATTTTTCTTTTGATTACATAGAAAATAAATTGAAAAATTGATTTGGTTTATTTTTATTTCTTTAAAAATATATATTTTTCCTAAGTTATTGCTTGTAATAATTTATTAACATGATACATTTTTTGATCATTAAGCATTTTTAGTTTGTATTAACTGACACAACTGTATTTGATTTGTAATTATTTTTAAGCAATGTAAATAATAAATGACTTGAAAGTGTTAGATAAATTACGATCAGTTGTGCAATCTTTTATTGCAGTCTTTTATAGCAAAAAATATTATAATTAATAAATAAAAGATATTTCAGAGTGATATTTTAGAAACTTACTTGAGATTGAGTTAGACTTATTTTTGATATACTTATGATTTATGATAATATACCGAGGAATAAGTCACACTCAGTCTCCAGTGTAGTTCTTTAATACTTCACTTGAGCTTCATTTTAGGAATTCATTAGGGCTTTACTCATTATTTTTTTTTGTATTTTAACAAATATTTTAATTTTCTAAATAAATGTTTATAAATTTATGATAATTTACTGTCACAAAAAAAGAAAAACGTATAAAAAAAATT
This sequence comes from Microvelia longipes, assembly GCA_018340805.1. Lineage (NCBI taxonomy): Eukaryota > Metazoa > Arthropoda > Insecta > Hemiptera > Veliidae > Microvelia > Microvelia longipes. The sequence goes on from JACMZG010001863.1 coordinate 52,709,269, forward strand.
AAAAATGTATATTCCAAGATTTTTTTCTCCTTTTTTTTTGATGTTTACTAAATATTTTTGTGTAAATTTGAAGAGAAATATTTTGTGTTATTCTATTGGTCACCCTGTATATAAATAAAACTTAACTCTGTATTAAATAACTTATGTGAAATGATTAACAAATTATATATTACAATATACTTTGCAACTTAATTTATTCTTCTTATAAATTTGTTTTTCTTATTAATTAGGTATTATTGTTTTTATTGTAAATGTGTATTTTTTCATTTTCTTTTTTTTTTAATTCCAATTTTTACATGTTGGGCTCTTGAGGATTTCACTTTTATATTTTCAATTCTTTGTTAAGGTGTGTAACTATTCTATGATTCTCATTAATTTTGTATTCATCGTTAAAGGATCAGAGAACCGAAAACTAGTGTGAGTGCTCCGACCACACTGTAGTCACTAAAAGTGACTACTGTGTGATCAATCAAATGAAAACCATTTGTCTGGTTTTTGACATAATTTTATTTGGAATTTAACCGACACTTCTGTTAAAACTGTTAAGATAAAAAGTTAAGGCAACAGATTGTACTGACTTGGGCTATAATTGTATTTTTTTTACTTTTAAAGCAAAGGAATTTATAAGAAAGTGAGTGGATCCCTTAATATGAATGCGCTCCATAAAATATTATAAAATTGCACAAATTCCAGTTTTTTTTCAATAAGTGGTTCTCTGTGGGTGGTGTGCAAAACATGAACATAATAGTTTTAAAGCTGATAGAATTTCCTATTAAACGAGTGTTTTATTCGTCAAAATCTGATAACTACAACTAAAGTTAAATAGCCAAAAAATGCACAAAAAGTCAATATTTTTTCCAAAAAAAATGCTGACTGCATAAATTAGCAGTTTTTTTGGTGTTTTTAAAAGAGCCATAACTTTGGTTGTAGTCATCCGATCAGTCGATCCGAGTCATCCGAACATCTTATCACCTTTAAAAAATATTCTCTTCATGTTTTGCACACGACCCACAGGAAACAACTTATTTAAAAAAAAACTGGAATTTGTGCGGTTTTATAAAATTATGATTATGTGCAATAATATGGGGCTAATAAGGGCTCCACTCTGGATAGGCAGACTATGTTTTTTCTTCGTAATTTAAGGTATGTTTTCAGAAAAATTTGGTTTGAAGTAGTACAAAAAATTTTCCCATATTTTTTTCCGGTTCTTGGATTATTAAAATTGGATGTTTTTCCTTGTTTTCATTTTTAATATATTGGTTGACTTAAAAATCGCCAATACTCTATCAAACTATAGGCGATATAGAGTTGTTCTAGAAAAAGATAGTACCAGAGCTCTCATATGTAATAAAATTTTCATATAATTGTAATAAAAGACTATGAAAGTAATCTTTTCTGAAGTCCAAAATTAAATATTGATCTTCAAATAGAAATAAATATTTGACTGGTAAATAAAACCTGATTAATAGCGACCTCAGCTTGATGATAACACTCTTATAATTATTTTTTTTTTACTAATTTGTAATATATATTATATTTTTTTAATTAGACTTTTTATTTTGGTGGGCTTTGACTGGGTTCTCTAAAAAGTATATAAATAAAGTTATATCTAAGTAAATATAGTTGTGGATTTTATCAGAAATTTTATTTTCTGCGTTGACACAGCGTGTTATTAACAGATGGTTGTATCGCATAAGCTTTAATAAGCTCTGAATTGGTAAGGTATGACGTCATAACAAATCCTGCGAGAACATTACTTTATTTGTAGTAAAGGTTATTAGGAAGTTGAAAACTTCCTAAAAAGTATGGGTAGTTGTGTAGATACAACTCCAGTATGAGTAGTTGTGTAGATACAACCCCAGTATGGGTAGTTGTGTAGATACAACTCCAGTATGGGTAGTTGTGTAGATACAACCCTAGTATGGGTAATTGTGTAGATACAACCCCAGTAGGGTAGTTGTGTAGAACAACCCCAGTATGGGTAGTTGTGTAGATACAACCCCAGTATGGGTAGTTGTGTAGATACAACCCCTATATAGGTACTTATGGTGGTTTTCTTTTGTAGAAATGATAAGCTAGGATTGTAATGTATGAATTTGTTTTTATAATATAATATTAGGTAAGAGATGTTTTGATTTCGTATTACTAATAAAATATGTTTTAGTTGTAAATTTATAAATATTTTTATGAGCATATGTTCAAAGAAAATTATGCTAGTTTATTCATCAGAGGAAATTCTGCTTTCAATATTTAAGATAAAAGCCAAGTTGATAATACATGTATATATCAGCTAGGTTAATGTTTTAGAAATAAGTGAAAAGAGGTGGATTTTATTATTCAATAATAGTACATTATGCTGCTGAGCTGTGAAGTGAGATTTTTTTTACCACAGCAAATATATTTTCTTACTCTTGAGCGAAGCGAGACAGTAAGTTTTGCAATTTTGACAACGAAAAAAAAAATACATAAAACACATATTGAGTATTTTGCTATAATGTAACACATGGCTCAAATCAGTTGACAGTGCGCCAAAAAATGTTGGAGAAAAAGAATTCTATTGGTTTAGACCGATCACGCCCCTTCCCTCTCCACCTCATGCCAACCTCAATACAAAAAAATACCTTTTTCGTAAATAAAATCATAAAAAGGCAACACTGGTTGTAAACATTTGTAACCTCGCGTCGCTTTTATTTCCCTCATTGTGCATTTTGATCTGTTTGAGTTCGTTTCATTTCATTCCAATCTTTTTAATTTATCCAATTATTGCAGAGTTATAATATGATCTGAGTGCCTATATTTGACGCATAGACATTGATGTATATTTCAAGCATTTTTTGCTCTTTGAGTACAGCACAGAGTCTGTCAACCAAGAGATAGCATTTTTTTTTTCAAAATGCCATGTCTTTCAATAGATGACAGTCTTGACTTTTTTAAGTCATAAATGCCTATTGTATCATATTATTTCTATAATATGAAACAATAGGCATTCAATTATACAAACTTGACACAAAAAAGCAGTTGGTTGTGGAAAAAAGTACAATGTAATTTTGTCAATAGGAAAATCATGCAAAATTAAAACGTCATTTATTTAATCAAAGTATACCGTTAATAATAAACAATTGTGCTTTTTAATGCTAATTACAGTAAAAAATAAGTAAAATCTATCTATAAAAAATTAGAAATTATAGCTGACGATTTAAATAAACTTTTATCATAGAACTATTATGATCTATTGGATTACGTAATTAACAGCTTTAATTCAACTTAATTCATACTTCCGAACTAAGTTAAAGCAACACTTAGTTGGTAAATTTAAAAGATACAACAATATTCCTTCTTAAAAAGTAAATAAATAATTTTTAAAAAATACGATATCAAATAAAAAGAAATAATAAAATTCAAATCATAACCTGACTTTCAGTGTTGCCAGAGTAGGGATTTTTTTGTTAAAAAAAGAGGGTTGAAAGCATTGAGATTTTAGCCATGTGTTACTATAGTAATAAGAAGCAATTAAATGATTATGATGATGATCATTTTATAATAAGCAATTGATATTTTAATGTTGTTAAGCTTGACCCTCTCTGTGGTCATTCAAGGTTTAGTATTAACGCTGACCTTTGACATTGCGGAGGTCTGTGGTTGGCATCGTAGGTAATGCTCTTATTATTATAACTTGACTACAGGGCTACAACTCTTTGTATTTAAAGTTTTAAAACAAAGTGTAGGTGTAATGAACATACTTGTTAAGTCTTGGTAATGTAAAAATGGGTTATAGCTATGTTTTTGGGCTCTGAAGTATTTTATCGCCCACCTATGAAAAAACTGATTTGTTTTATTGATGTTTGGGTTTAACCAGAATACAGACCAGGTAAAATGAGGTCACAAATCCAGACAAAGAACCTGATTACAAGGAGATGTAAACCACTTTCTGGTGTTTCTAGAGAAATATAACTAATTTTATTCCAAGCTGGCCCAACAGGTAATCTAAACCATAGATAAGTTATTGGATGTGAATTGTTCTTATTGTCTTAAATATATCTTAAAAAACTTGGACATGATAACATCACAATAATAAACTGTATTAGACACCACCTTTACTAATTTCAAATATGATTAAAAAAAACATAGATTCCCACGCTTGCCAACAATATGATTTGTTAACTATAACAAAAAAAATTGACAACCACAATATCCAGCTCAATTCTAATCTATGAGATACTAATAAGAAATACTGATCTATTTTAAGCTTAAATTATTTTGATCCCATTTGGATCATCTTCAGGCTTAAAATGTCTAAGTGAAATCATACAATTAATATAAAAAATCAAATCATTTTGTCACCAATGCAAAACCAGGCCATCATATAAGCTCTTGTGTCCCCTCTAGTAGTGTAATCCTCTTCATTAATAATACTTAATAACTAAAAATGGTGAACTTATGTTTCAGTCAATTTTTCTGTTATGACTTTAAATGGTGAACTAATGTTTCAGTCAATTTTTCTGTTATGGCTTTAAATGGTGAACTAATGTTTCAGTCAATTTTCTGGACTTTAAATGGTTAACTAATGTTTCAGTCAATTTTTCTGTTATGACTTTAAATGGTTAACTAATGTTTCAGTCAATTTTTCTGTTATGACTTTAAATGGTGAACTAATGTTTCAGTCAATTTTTTCTGTTATGACTTTGAATTTCTTGAAGGGTTTCGATGATGATACTTTATTTTATTTATCGTTTATTAAACTAATTTTATTTTATAACATGTACAATAAGATAGTTTAAGCCTGAAGATGGCCCAAATGGAATCAAAGTAATTATAGCTTAAAATATATTCGTCATATAGAACTAAAACCTCACTCTTTTCGTTTTTCTTAATTTTGTTCTATAAGACGTATGTTTCTCAATACAACACAATTACTATTATAGTTGCTTATTAAATTATCTCAACACAGTTGTGTTTAAAGCACGCAGTGTCATCAGTCTCTTAAAACCATTGACACTTGTACTTGATTATTTTTTGTTACATTAAATAAGTCGCAAGCAAATTTGCATTAAAAACAAATAATTTAAATTCAGATAAAAACATGTCAAAACTCTCATTGTAAATATTTGTAACAGATTATTTAGTTTTTTCTAATAGTAATAAAGCTTTAACCCTTTCCTTTTCCTTCAAAATTTGTTTTTACTGATTTCAACAGAAACTACCCTCATAGTATGTCCAGGAAGATCTTCCCACAGATCTCATACATACTGTTAGTATGTCTCGGAATATCTTCCCATGCATCTCATACATACTCAAAGTTTATTGGAGTTGTGTCCCCTCTTCATGATCCTTAGAAATGGAAGAAGAAGAAAAAGGACAAAATTGTACATAAGAGTATTACATATTTTATTTATTTTTTTCTGATCATTGCGTAGCTAATACTCTCTAATACTCATATAAATTAGATGCAATTTGTCATTAATAGCTAAAACTACAATTAAAATACACATATAAAAACTAAATAACAATAAAAACATAGTATTAATAATAACTAAAATATAAAAATTTAGTCATAATTATCACATAGAAATTCCTGAACAGTATAATAGGATTTTGACTGGAGATACTTTTTTATCTATTTACCAAATTTATTTGCATCAAAAGAAATGCTGACCAATGATCTTGGTAATTTATTAAAACAGTTTATACTCATGTTAAATGGAGCTGACTTAAATAACGAGGATTTACATGATGGTGGATACAATTTGTCTTTATGTGTAGTGTTTATATCATGAACTGTACAAGCCTTCACAAACTTATCAGGTACCTGTACTACAACTTTACATGCTTGATATATAAACAAGCCAGCAAGAGTTAAAATATTGTTTTTTGAAAAGAGGACTTTGCGGAGCTATGAGGATGTATTCCATAAATCAACCTAACGATCCTTTTCTGAAGTATAAAAATTCTTTTGGTATTGGCAAAATTCATTTGCTAGGTACGGGTAGTGTGCCTGTATAATGATATACAGGCACTCTAGGTATGGGTTAGCCCAGCCATTATAAAGTATGTTGTGAATTATAACTTTTTAACTTATGTAGGATGTGATAAGTGCTATTTAATATCTTCACAACATAGTCCATATGTTGCGTGAATTTGAAGTCGCGATTAATATATAACCCAAGAAGTTTGGTGAACACCAATGTCGTCAAAGGATTACTGTTTATAACAAAAGTTGAAGGTCTCTCAATTGTACGTTTGCTGAACAAAATTGATACACTTTTAGATGAATTAATGACAAGTCCGTTGGATTCACACCTGTTATTGAACGCAAACTAAATTAACGTAAATCTCTAGCTCCTCCGCTAAATTAGCGTAAAAAATCACAGTTGCATCGTCAGCATACAAATAAATAAAACAATTAGGACATCTTTTTTTAACCATGCAGGTAAATCATTAATGAAAAGTAAAAATAAGAGATGCCTAAGAAAACTACCCTGTGGAACTCCACAATTCATAAAAAATTCTTTAGATTTAGTTATAATTAGCACTTTAAACGAGCAAGGTGTTGAAAAAGATTTAATGAAAGTCATGATGTTTCCTCTAAAGCCTAACTTATCTAATCTCATGAAAAGAATGCAATGTACGAGTAAATCAAAGGCTTTAGTGAGATCGAAAACAGACCTGTGACAATTGTAAGTAAGTAAATATTTACTTACTTAAAGTATGTCATATTTTCGTCAGATAAAATTCTTGTCGCGATGTACTCATGATTAAGTAAGTCATTTGTCATTGTTTCTTTGTATAGTTGATAGATTGAGAAGAATGATCAAACGGTTGTGATCAATGAAACATTTCAATCAAAGGATGGAAGGAGGATCTAATGTTATCATTTGAGTCCATCCCTTTTACAAAAAAAGTGTATTTTTGTAAGTATGTATCAAGTCAAACTTTTTGTTGTAAATAAACGTTTGTTTATTTATTTGTATGTACTATTAAGTCAACTGTACAATATCATATAATCCAAAGCTGTGCTTGAAATTTTGTTCAGCCTTGTAGGTTCATTTACCAAAGAATTTTATTGATATGAGTCTAACAGATCGACTGTGCTTTTATCCTCTGTGGCGTAAAACAAGCAATCATTTTTTACTACAAAGCGACCCCACAGTGTTTATGTATTTTCCTGTTGAATGAGAACACTTCTGTGTACCCATCTAAATGAATACTCCCTTTGGTTGGGAGCCAGTGCTCCGTTTATTTCAGGTAGAGTGCTTGTATTATACAGGCACTCTAATTTCAGGTAAGTATCAAACACATTCGACTTGTTAATTATTATAGTCCTTGAACGTTTTGATGAGTTATTTTGACGGAACTAGATGGTGGGGCGTTACTAAAATATTGGTCTGTATCTCTACAACACAGTGTTTTATACCCAGTAATTGATTTAATATGAGAATTAAGTACATGCGGAGTTAATATTACCAAATTATGTATATTAACACCAACGCCCTTACATAATGTCATTTTTCTATATGGCTGAGGGGGGAAGTCATTTTGTTTGGTTCCAATGTATCCGTATATAGTATAGTATATTTACAGGCTTAGAATAATACTATATATAGAAGAAGCACTACTGATAACACGAAAGGCGGTTCACTGGTGCACCTAAGTAATGCTGCCACCCTAACAATATACAATTTTCTTATAAAAAGGTTGACGATTTTTAGTCTATTCTCCCTGGACGATACTTCCAGTTGGTGAATTATAGAGCTATATAGTGACGAATTATTATATTCTATTATACTTTAATGATTGATTATTCATAAAAATACTAATATAAATATCCGTGCATTACAATATTTTAAATTGTAGTTTAATGTTTTTAATTAAAATTAAAATAAAAGTGTTCCTCGTCAACTAAATGTACATTCTTGTATTCCGTTATCCTTTTGCCATCTAAGACCGGTTTTATTAATTACTCAGCAGGTGTTTTAAGTTATTATATTTGTTCTTTACGATCTTTCTTCATGAATAGATATTTATGACACAAATTTAAAATAATATTTTGTTGTCAGGGTGGTACCCCTACTTATGACCACCAGTCAACCGGCTTTCGTGTTATCAGTTGAATTACATTGTGTTTTCGGTCCTATGCTCTTTCTATATTAGTATTATTCTAAGTTTACAGGTAAATAGTTGTCATTGTGATAACTAGTCAAGTTCGTCATAAAACAAGCATTTTTTGGTGGTTTTCGATATTTTTGACGGGTGTAATAGCCGCCATTTTGAAAAAGCGATGCATATTTGTGTACTACTCATCGATACCTACAATTTGATACCCCACATGATTTTTCAAAAAAAATATTTTTTTTAGTGAATGTGCGCATTCGCTTATAAATCGACAGATCCGCGTGTGAGATAGTTGGCTATATTTTTCCTGTTGTTGGATAAAATAGTTACACATGTATACCAAATTTCAACTTCCTAGCTATTGTAGTTCCTGAGATGAGAAATCGGACAGATAGACGCTCGACAGAAAGTATAAGGGTTTCGAAGATTATCTTCGAAACCCTAAAAAATGTATTGATAAATCCTCCTAGGGCACCACCTCTAACAGGAATTCGATATGGATATCATGTTGAGCATTAAAATTAGGTACAGAGTGACGGTATTGATAGTTATTAGGTCTAAAAGGTGTAGAAGATGCTGAAGAATTGATTAGAAAATGAGACTTATCTCATTTTCTAGAAATTGTTCTTTATTGATTCCGTGTTGGAGCTTAATATCAGTTTGTGAAACTAAATCAGCAACCCTCTTCCCGAGACTAACTGCTTCCTGTTTCTATTTAGATGCAAGCATAAAGTGGTTCTTAACGTGATAGATATTGTAAATAGATCTAATAAAAATGTTGGAGCCCTTTGCATGATAATATTGTATCATGCAATATACAATACATCATACATTATTTTTAAAATGAGCACAAACCTTTAAAAAAAGCAGCAATTTTGTAGCATTTTTTTATGTCTCTGTGTACATTATTTTTTAAATAAAAATTTATTTAAAAAATTAAGAACACACTTCTGTTCTTATTATTAAACGAAGAACATATTAAGGGATATCAACACTTATCTAAGAAGCACACTTATTTACATGTTCTTCTAAGCAAACATAAGTGATGCTCGCACTTTAGTAAGAAGCACACTTATTTGAAAGCCACCCTTAAGTGATGACAACTTGAGTAGGGGGCAGAAATTAGTTGAGTGTGCACGTATATAACGATGGAAAAGAAGCACGCTTTTGATGTATATCATTAATATATAGGTATATATTAATGATTTAATAGTAATATTAATTCTTACTTAGGGTATATACGCTAGAATGACGTATATAGCTATTGAATGACGCAGAGAAGCGGGTAGCATCTCCTAGCTACTGGTTTGATGAAACCTCTGTTCATTAACCTGAAAAGTCAAAAACATTAGGATATTTATAAGTAAGATATATTTAAGTAAGAGTACTTTTGAAGTTAGTGCACTGATGTTTAGATATTACTTGTAACACTTAAGTAGACAAGTATAACACTTCAGTTAGAAGTACACAGAGTGAGGAAATTATTTAAGTAATGATCACACTTAAGTTAGAATACATTTAGAGAAGAATGCTTGTGACACTCATACTTTAGTTAGGACTACACATAAATAAGTTGTTTACATAAGTTTTCTAGGCTTCATTCTAAAGTTTGGCGTAGCGAGACCGAAGTAATACTACCACCTTAAGCTTAGGCAGTCATGGTATTTTAAGAACAAGCAAAGCGATTCCAAAGTCATTAATCCCCATATTTTGGGTAACCACCATTCTGAAGTCGGGCGAAGCGAAACCGAACCAATACTACCACCTTAGGCATTGGATAAACATGATAATCTAAGGACAAGCAAAACGATTCCAAACTCATTACACCCCATATTTTGGATAATCACTTCATTCTGAAGTCGGACGTAGCGATACCGAAGTAATACTACCTAAGGCTTTGAATAAACATGATATTCTAAGGTCAAGCAAAGCTATTCCGAAGTTTTGAGGAAAAGTACTGAGGTACCTAATTTATTTTATATAGAATATATGCTTGCGTAATACTGCCTCTGTTGTATTAGGATGATTTTTTGTGGTTAAACCTTCTTTAATCTGAAGAAACTCTGACATCTTATTCTTGAATATATTATAATAAACTAAATATATTCAAATAATTAGAATGTATTATAATAAACTAAATATATTCAAATAATTAGAATGTATTATAATAATTATAATACATTTTCATCTTTAAAAATAATACAATTTATGATATTATTATATTATAAATTGTTGTTTTTGACTTTTCAGGTTAATGAACAGAGGTTTCATCAAACCAGTAGCTACTAGATGCTACCCGCTTCTCCGCGTCATTCAAAACTTTGGCGTCAATTTCCAAGAGGATCTCCTATTACATCTACGGAATGAAGAGCTGGAAGCTGGTGAAATGGACTGAACTTGTTTGTATTAATTATTAAAATGTATATTTCCTTCTATTTTATACATAAATATATTATTTAACCTCTTAAATGGGGACCTATGAAACAGTTATATTCGTCAATTTTGTAGTGTATTTTCCCCTCCCATTAACCCCCTAGTTCCCATTGGTCCCATTTTTATTTTTTTGCCTTTAAAATAGGGGTCACCTAATCTGGAAAGTGCCCGATTTGTTTGAAGACTTTAGTTCTTTAAAAAACATTTATTTAAAACATTAATTTTATCTCCTGACGGTATATAATGTAATGTTTAATGACAAGTTTTTTGAATAAGTGAACTTTTTGAAAACTGGTGTGCCTTTTAGGTACAAAATGTATGGTACAGAAATTTTATTACGTCAAATTTATTTTAAATCTAGCTAAAGTTTTTATAAATAGTACTTTTCTAATAAATCGAAAATTGATTCTTTCCATTTACAGGCCCGCGCTACCCCAAGGACTGTAATAAGTTAATTTTTACTTAAAGATCCTTGTTGGTTAAAGATGTCCAAGTATTAAGACCTTCTTCGCTGTTCCACTTTAATGTACCGCTAACGAAAATTGAAAAGAATTTAAATAAGAGCGGGAAAACCAGATTCCTGGAGAAATGTAGAAGAATGTTGAGAAAAGTTGTAGAAATGAACTTTTTAACCTTAATGTTATTACATCAACTTACTGAAAACTGATATGTTTAAAAAATTAAAGAGTATTTAAGTATTTAAAATACTATATTTTAAATATATTTAAAAAAATATTTTTTTTTCCAACAAACATGATTTTTAATTTGATCAGCTGTTCTAAATAAAATCCTTCGATCAAAAAAATGGAGGAGTAGCAACTGTTTTTGCTTCTTTTGTGAATATTTTTGTTTTTTGTTTTAATTTTTCTAAAGAACATTGTTACTTTACATTATTTTAAACGTTTTATATATTTTATTTACTCTAACAATGATGCATTTCGTTACTTAAGTTTTAGTTTTCTTGGTATAGACTTTTAAATTTTATTAAAAACAACGATGTTTGTCACGTTAATATGCAACAATTTATCATTTGTTTGTTGATGTATTTGTTCTGTTTTTATACCTCTTTGGGATAATATTTTCACCATTAAGTAAGTTTTATTTTAAACTAATATTCTGTCATTTTTATAAACATGTTTTGAAACAATCTGGTTTGTGGGCATTTTTTAACTCATTGTTTTCGGTTTGCCATGCTCAGAGTAGTTGCATGGATGACTCAAATAAATCTCAAGTGTGTATTTACTTTTGAAAACTTCGATATACACGTTATACTTTGTCATCTATTCTTAAATAGAGCTAACTAGAGCTCAAGTTCAAGTATAAACTTTAGTAGGCGTGTAAGGGCGAGATTTAGCTGTTACAGGAGATTTGCCAAAACGCTAAGTTGCATATTGAGCTATTTTATCAGTTTTTTAGAGCTATTTAAGTGACTTAAGATTACTTTTTACGTGTTCATTTGACTTTTGGTGTAAAATTATATTTGTAGTACCTGTAGAATTCAATACAAATTAGTATTTAAAACTATGTTTGATCTCTTATATAGTGGAATATAATAACAAGTGATCTTACTCATGTATTTTAGGCTTGCGATATATTAAAAAATGTCAAACAATGAAAAGTATTGTCGCTAGGGCTACTTTAGCGACTATCATAACCGGGTGAGGTTATGAAAATGTCTTGTTACCTGTCATGATGAAGGTTGTGTTGTTTTTTATTCCTTGTTATTAATTATCGCATGTAAGATTATTCACTGAATTACACTTTACATTTGTTAACAAAATATTTTGACATTCTATCGTTTTAGTTTTGTATGTTTTTACGTAAAAATTTTCTTTTTATTGTCTGGGGACTTTTTTCTATTGGTTTTAGAAGAAAATGTAAGAGAAAACATTTATCGAGCATTTTGCCTCCTTTTTTTATTTCTTCATTAATTGACAAGGCAATGATTGTTGAAAAGATAAAGTTGAAGTTCTGTTTGCCCGTCAATATTTACCAGGCCAGTGCTCTGCGGCAAACTGATAGCTGTAATTTGGGGTAATAACTTGTTCTGTAGTTAACTGCATCATATCCAAAAATCATCAATTTTGATTGATTTGCAGTCGATGGTAGTGAATGCGGAATAATTTTACGTTAAAGTGACAATTTTTAGTTTACTGTTCAGACACAAACAGATTATTTCTCAATTATGTACATATCATTTCTGTTTATCTTTGTACATTTCTATTCTGTTTTTATCATTTCCTATTTATTTACCTACATAATTTTCTACTTATATCATTCATTTATTTCTTAAAATAAACCCTTATATTATTTAACAGTCTGTTTTATTTACACTTTCTGTGTCTCTGGCTTTAGGTCATATGCTAAGGTACTTAATAATCAAGTTTACCTTTATGAAGTCCCTAACATTTTTTAATTGTTATAATTTGTTTACTTATTAATAAAAATGTATATTGTCAAACACTCTGCATCTGATTCTATTATTTGACATGTATAACTTTATGTTAACAAATCACGTTTTTTCAACCAATTCATTTGGAAATTGGATAATATTGTCGTAATATGCCTCTTACATAATTTAGTAATATGGCGTACTTATATAGGATAAAAACTTTGTGGCAGTGGATTTGCCAAGAGTCTGAAGACCTCTTGTTTTTACAAAAGTAACTAAATTAATACCGAGTCCGGTAGCACATTGGTAAAGCACTTGCGTTTCGACCTGGAGGTCAAGGGTTCAAATTTAGCTGTAGGATTTTAATATAAGGTTATACCTTGTACCGTACACATGGAGGTCTTGAATTCAAGGCTAGCCTACAACCGTGTTGCCCCTACCCTGGGGGACTCAGGGGCTCTGAGGCCTCGGATGTTCCCTCGGCCTCCTAGATCTTTGGGTGTGATGCTTATTGTAATTGTTGGCAATCCTGATATTACATTACCTTCCCCGTTGTTCCGTTTCTTCAATTCGTTTGTCTTGGTAAGTCTGCCTTTCTTTAACCAATTTTAGGCCTTCTATTTCATATTATTTTTCTCTCTCATCTATTCCTGTAATTCCTTTTAGTGTTTACACGTTTAATTTATCTTTAATTTAGTAATTTTGCTCATTATAAGCTGGCTGGATCTTCTCACCATTTTAGGGTCTTGAGGCTTCATTTATATTTATTCCGGGGTCATTTACTATCTTACTGGTCACTACATGTTTATGGGGTTGCAGGCCAACCCAGCCAGGTTGACTGGGTATGAGTGGTTTCCTAGGCTGCTTATATACAAATGTGGGGTTGGTTCCTGTTTCGCCCGAGACAAGTTTAGATTCACGTTTCCATTGTCTCTCGCTCTCAAAAAGTTAAGGTTCTGCGGGCTGATGTAGATGAAGGTCAGAAAGATATACTGAGGCTTATATATTGAGGCTTTGTATGTTCTTGAAGACAGAAGTCTCCTACTAAAACTGCGGAACTTTAGGCTTTCAGGTCAGGGCTCAAGAAAGAGTTTGTGCACTCTGATTGGGTTGTAATCGTCGCTAGCCAGAGTCTAGATGGATTAGGCACCCTGTGATCTAGTCGCAAGCATCAGCCAGAGTGATGAGTTTGGATAGAGTCTGGTTGGGCTAAATAAACTAGGCTATGTTTATCTAGCCCTATGTGGGGGCTAGATAAACATAGTGCTATGTGGGGTGGATTAGTTGAGTGAAAGTGATGTGAAGTGACTCTACTACTGGTTTAAGCTTTAAAAAATACCATTATTTTTTAAACGCTTTGAATCTAGTCTGATTGAGACTAGATTTTATTAGATTAATTCAACTACAATAATAAAATTAACTACAAGTATTAATACTAAAATAATTGTGATTTACTGTTTATTGGATCCCTGTATAATAAGTTTTTAACCTGTTTTGGTACAGTTACAAGTCATTTATCATTATTTATGTAATTTATCATAATTTATAATTTTGTAATTTTTTGTACAAAATAATGAAGTGTTTTAATTATTTATCGTGTGTTGATTAACCTATTGTATTTATCGTGTTGCAGGTAAATGTGAGAATAATGGACATAATGAGAGATGACGATAGAAAACGTCGTTTGAAGCAATTGGAGGATCAAATCCAGGATCCCCGTAGTGTTGGCAACCTTGATTCACTGCTTGTAGGTTTCAGTATTACTTGCTATCAATGGTATTTTTAATAAAATGCAAAAGTTGAGGTGTCTGATTGAGCTTTATGTATGCTATTGAGCTTTATAATATGCTACAAATGATATTACAATCATTTGCTCAAAAAATAAAATCCTACTCTGAAAAAAGCTTTAATTTTTATATTAAGAAAATATTAATTGAAAACCCACTGTATGGAGTAGAAGATTTTTATAATATAAAATTTTAATAAAAGTTCAAACTGCAATATTAATTTATGACATTATTCCTTATGTTACTTATTGCTTGACGTTTTTGTTTGTACTTGTACATTTACCAAATAAAGTTGATTTATTTATTTATCTCGACCAGGCATCTTATTTAATCTTCTACAGGATTGAGGGAATAGGTAAGATCGGAGGCAAATTCTCCTGAACATCAATAATTAAAAATCTCTGCAAATTATAAATAATCAATTTAAATAAATTTATAATGGTCAAATGTATTATTTTGCAAGCAAACTTTTGAGGCTGTATTTTTAATCTATAATCCTTTTGACAATTTTTTAGAAAGCAATTAATTAGAAAAAAAGCTTTTCTACAGTATCACCATTCTAGCTTAAATAGTAAAGAGGCTACTATATATTTTATGGAGTGATTTTTTTAAAGATATATAAAATTTGACCTTGTGGGAAACTGCGAGAGATTGGACACATTATAACTGGACATTGTTTGTTCTCCTTGAGGGGTACTATATTCTCCTTTCTGGACTGAAACTGTTTACCAAACACCCAGTATAATCAATTTTTAATTATTTTTTTTCTATTATACTTTTTAAGTCTGTTAGTAAGGAAGCTTTGTGCCATGATTGGCAGCTTGTTTAAATTTGATTTTGGTTTGCATTGCAGGACACTGTGCAAGCCCTAGTTGCTGACTGTGACCATCCTCAGATAAAGCGTATGAAAAATGTTGAAGCTTATATGCTCAGATGTAAGTTGTGTTTTCTCCGTTTTTATTTTGCTAAATAAGATTAAAATAATCAGGTACGGGGTACCTCGGAACTTTTCCGCATTACATTAGATTCGCTACGCTCATCCTCCCTGCTTCAGACTCGCTTCGCTCATCTTCAGATAGTAAATGCATCAGTTTCATTCTCAGCGGTCACCCATACAGTACTGACCACGCTCAATGCTACATGACTTTTATTGATATACCCCAACTGCTTTAAATCATGGATATACTTGTCGTATTAAAACAAAATTTATTGTAATTATGTATTAGGTAAAATTATACCCTTATACCAAATTTCAACTCAATTAGACCATTTCCCAATTTTTTAAAAAATGTACACAAGTCATTTAATATAAATTGAACTAATGCTGATAATGAGATGAAACTCGGCACATATGTTAGTCTTATACATAGTCACATGCTTGCCAAATCTCAATCCAATGGCATAATTTTTCCACGTTTTAAAATTTTTAGAAATTTTTGCTGAGTCATTATGGCGTGTTAAAAATTTTTGACGCCATAAAAAAATATTTTCCAAATAGCACAACAACAGTGGTATTCTGATTTTTGTACAAAATTCCAATTCTCTAGCATAAATACACTGGGTGCTGACAGACACTCTCATATACAGACAGACAACTTTGCAAAAACCACTCGGGAGGCCTTAAAAACGCCTGAAACGGATAATTTCGGTTTCATCCCGGTTTCAATTTTTTTTGCAAACACAATACTTTTCCTATATACCTACCGTATAAATGAGGAAAAGTAAATGCTATGCTCATCCTCCCTACTTCAGATTCGCTTAGCTCGACCTCATGATGTACAAGTCATTAATTAATACTCTCTTCGGTCGTCCTCAGATAGTAAATACATCCGTTTCATTCTCAGCGGTCACCTATACAGCACTGACCATGCCCAATCCTGATTAACTTTCTACTCTCAGTTTATTTCAGCGCCTTGGATTTTGTCTCTGTTATTCACCTTGGCAAAGCCTACGGAGCTAACGACTTAAAATAGCTCGGCTTAGCGGCCTGGAGATCTAATAAAGTTTTCTCTTACTGAGAAATCCCCTTGTGTCATGAAAATTTCTTTCCTCTTTAAATAACTATTACGGAGTCTTAAAATGCAACAAGGAGACCATGTATTAATTTGTTTTTATTTTTTAATTGTTTAGACAATGGATTCGCTCGAGAGATCCAAAGGCTTCGGATGAAATGTGAAGATTTCGATTTGATCAAAGTCATCGGGAGAGGAGCTTTTGGGGAAGTGCAACTGGTGTGTTTCTCAAACTGTTTTTTAATTTCATTTTAATTTTTATTTAACTAGGCATTGAACTGATTTCCTCGTAGGGAGTTATGCTACATTTAGATATAATCGTAGAGATATTATTACTAGAGAGGCTCTATAGGTTAAATTTTGAAACAACAAAACAGTAACCTGACAGCCTTCGCTTATAAATACTATCAAATAATCAGTACAAAAGTACAGTAACTTATTTAGAAGAACGTTAAGAATATAAATCATAACACAGTCAATGTGCGGGAAGCCGAAAACAATTGATTTATTATAACCTTAACTCACTCTTTGAGGTTTCAATGAGATTTCACAGAGCCCCAAAACGATGTTTCAGGCCTCTCAATGAATTGAGATAGGCTATGCCCCCTCTAATATATATATATATATATATATATATATATATATAATATATATATATATATCCATAGTGATATATGGATAGACTGGAAATCCATAATAATATAATAAATATTTATTATAATAGTAAAGGAAGACAAAATTCTCTAGGAGGTTAAGTTAATGAGTAGGTTATTGAGTAAATTTCAGCATTTCTTTCTGGTAAACAATGATTTTTTTAAACTTGTTTGTAATAATATTTTCTCAGTAATAACTCTCGAAAATTCAGTATAATATTAAGTGTAAAACATCATAATAAATATAATTTTGAGAGAAATATGTGCAATGTCGCAGGCGTATTATTATTTCTAATAGTCAAGGCATTTGACTTGTTATTTTATGTCAAATTTGATTTATTTGTCAGATTTTATTATTCGTTTATAAGACATAAAATAACAAGTCAAATGCCTTGACTATTAGAAATAATAATACGCCTGCGACACGAGTCAAATACCTTTTACGTTCATTTTTACGTTCATTATCAAGTTCATAATCAAGTTCATAATTTAGTTCATTATTAAGTTCATTATTACGGTCATAGTTCTGTTTTAATGTAATAAAGTATATGATCAGTAAAAGGTTAAATGTTAAAGTTTTATTAAAAATATCCGTGTTGTCGTAAGGACAGCGACATGCAACACTGATAATTTCAGCTTGTTTTAATATTTTACCAGCTGGTCATCATCAGATTTTTATCACTTGTTTCGTTACTTATTTTATTTTTTGTTGATTTATATTGTTTAAATAGAATTACAAATCTAAAGTGTTGTAAAGAATCATTAAAACTGTAAACAAGGTAAATTAATTTTGCTAAAAAATATAATGAATCAGAATAATTGTGAATAGAAGAAACATTGTTTCTACATTGCTCCTTTGCAACAATTTCAAAGCAATATTTACTGCCTCCTTAATCTTGTAGCAAGTATTTGAAAACATTTGTCTTCTCGTGTATTTATTTATTTGCTGACTCACTTCTTTGTTTGTATGCAGATGTATCTAACTGCCCAGTCATTAATGAATAATTCCGCTAAATGAGACATTTTATTGTATTTCAGGTGAGGCACAAATCATCTCAGAAAGTCTACGCAATGAAGCTGTTAAGTAAATTTGAAATGGTAAGTGTTTGTTAATGGTGATGTTGTTCGTTTGACTTGTTGATTATATAGTGTCTAAGAAATGTTAACATGATTATTTGTTAACATGAACCACAGTATATTACCTCAGACTTAAGTTCTGTTAAAGCAGGGCTTGAATTATAAAAAAATAAATTTCAAGACATTTGGTGAGTTGTTGTCCTGTTAGTGAACAAACACAGGTTTAGGAAAATTTAAAAATGTTATTTTTGTACATTTAGAATTTCTATATGTAATTGCATACGTTATAGCAAATTTTCTTTAAAAAACAATCACTAATAAGATGGTTCTTATTGGGGGGGGGGGAGGGGGGGTGCCCGGGAGGGAGTCCGAAATTCGTTTAGGTCCCCAACCATAAAAAAAAAATATTTTTGCTAAACTTATATATTGTAGACATATATGTGTATGGATTTTTGTAAACACGCTATCTCTTGAATTTTTAATCAAACTTGGTACAAAAATTAACCTTGGGGAGGACATGATCCCTATTGAAAACCATAGGGTTGTTGTGATGTCATTAACAACCCTGTTTTCCAGGTTTGATGAGTCAGCAAAATTTTCAAAAAATGGTTAAAATCCAAATTTATTATTTTTCACCACAGAAAAAGGTCCTTATTCATGTTTTTTGGGTTGCTTAATAGAATGAACCCAAATACCACCAGTCTAAGGCCCGTATTCAGAATCATTTTAAAAAAATCTCTCCTAGGTTGTTCCTAGCCTTCTCCTAGGTTGTTCCTAGCTTTCTCCTAGGCCTAGCGGTATTCAGAATCAGTTTTTGAAATCTCTCCTAGGTTGTTCCTAGTTGTTCCTAGCTTCCCCTAGCTTCTTCCTAGCCTTCTCCTAGCTTTTAAAAAATCAACCCTAGGAATGATTTACGTAAATTTATTCGTGCTAAAACGTTAATATAACAAAAATAGAATAAAAACTTACTTTAGAGTTAATTATAACTTAATTTTATTATTTATCTTTTACAATAATTTGAACCTCAATTTTACGTAAACAGACATTTTTTGACAACTAGCGCTACCTAGTAGAGAACTGTAAACTAATAATATTGAGATATTCTACAAAAATAAACAAATGATGTGTAAACAAACCTGGCACAGAATAAACTCCCTTAAAATACGTAAATTTGTAATGACAACAAACTTATTTATAGTTGCCGATTATTTTAAAGTATATCTAATGTGAAAGTGCGTGACCTTGACCCAGTGAAGGTTTGAAATTAGAGAATGATTTGCATTTTATTTTCACTTATGAAGAAATCATTATATGTCATTAATGTACTATTTAAATGTTTTTACAATAACATAGTTAGTGATAATAAAACAGGTTAAACTTTCGTAGAGTGTATGGGTGCCACATTTTTTGAATTGTAAGTTTACAGGAGAAATTATTATACTTGACATAAATAAATCATCATATTATAGGGTTGTATAAACCCTACAGTTGGTACTCCATTTTTCACACTGATCTATAAAGTCATATCACGTAAAGTCAAATTAGTTTACGTAGCAATTAGTTCGTTTTAGGCGTTTTAAAAGCGGTTGATATTGTGAACAGTTTAAAAACTACACAAAACAAACAAAATGTATAATATACTTTTCAGTCTTGTTTACTTCTTTAAGTTAGCCAATTTGCCCGTAATTATTTAGTTTAGTTTAGACCTTTCCAGTAATTATTATATACTCAATAAAATATACTCAGCACTAGTATTATTTTATTTATTGTCTATAAGGTTTCATCAAGTTTATGATACTTTCCATTTATAATATTTGATAGCATTTATTGCAAGGTTAGCAATCAAGAAGGCGGTCGCTCAAAACGGGGATTTTCAAAACAGTTAACAGCTCTACTTCATTCTAGATGGGAATATACAACACTACCACGTTAAGGCAGAGTTTTGAATCCCACATTTTAATGGGGAGATACATCAATAAGTATAATGTATACTCTACCAACATAATGTAAACAATGCTTTCTATCCCCGTTATGATTGTTACTTAGCTGATCTTTCTAATCAAATTAGCATTAAACATCTCTGAGTTCATACGTTGTGAACGTAGAGATCATGATTACGCCGTGAACTGTGTGTATTTTTTATAGTATTCATAAGCCTATTGCTTAGGGAAAAACATATGTTAGAGCTTAACAAAAAATTAAAAAATGTAAATGGAATGTAAAAAATTTGCTTCGGGTATATAATCGACCATACCAAATATAAATACGTCACGGAAGTTACGTTTTGTTTCAGAACGTTTCTTTGTTTACATAATAAAGCAATGCTATTGGTCACTTTAGGATCACAAAAAATAAATAATAGGATCCTTTGTTTCATTTTGTTTTGATATGAGCCAATATGTATATTGTGACGTCACACTTTCGCGACGATTAACATAGTGCTCATGAAGAAGATATACAGGGTGGTGCATTTCACCCTGCACTGGTGCATTTCACCAATACATCACTTTGATTATCTCAGCTTCGTATGGAGCTATCGCGATAAAATTCGTTACAACCCTACTAAGTTGACAACTGGAAGTTTGAAATACCCAACTATTATGTTGTTAATCGTCTTGTATGTATGGTCATCATATTACCAATATGTGATTTTTTACAGTAACTTTAGATAATATTGGAGCAAACCTTTGCGTCATATTCTGAACATTTGATACTAATAAAATGAAATTCCGGTAATTTTTTTGTAATTTTCCCGGGGGTGGTACCCCCAAAATTTATTAGGGGACACGTACAAAAAAACATTTTTTACTGGCGCAAAATCCGTTTCAGGTCAAAAGAAGTTGTTTGGAGCAATAAAACAAATTTTTGATTTTTTTGGGGGCAACACCCCCAAAATTTATAAGGGGGGGCAACAAAAAAAAAAAAAAAAAAAATTGAATGGCTCAAAATCCGTTTCAGGTCAAAAGAAGTTGTTTGGAGCAATAAAACAAATTTTTGATTTTTTTGGGGGCAACACCCCCAAAATTTATAAGGGGGAGCCAACCAAAAAAAAAAAAAAAATTAATGGCTCAAAATCCGTTCAGGTCAATAGAATTTGTTGGGAGCAATAAAACAAATTTTTGATTTTTTGGGGCAGCACCCCCAAAATTTATAATGGGTAACCGACAAAAAAAAATTTTTTTTATTTGCCTCAAAATCCATTCCAGGTCAAAGAAGTTGTTTGGAGCAATAAAACAAATTTTTGATTTTTTTGGGGGCAACACCCCCAAAATTTATAAGGGGGAGCCAACCAAAAAAAAAAATTTAATGGCTCAAAATCCGTTTCAGGTCAAAAGAAGTTGTTTGGAGCAATAAAACAAATTTTTGATTTTTTTGGGGCAGCACCCCCAAATGTATAAGGGGTAACCGATCAAAATTTTTTTTATTGCCTCAAAATCCGTTTCAGGTCAAAGAAGTTGTTTGGAGCAATAAAAAAAAATAGACTTTTTGGGGGCAGAACCCCCAAAATTTATAAGGGGGTGACAACCAAAAAAAGTTTTCGCCCTGAACCACTCTTGTTTACCCAAAACGGATTTTAAGCTCAAAAACAATTATTAAAATAGAACAAAAAATGACTAGAGATAATCTAGGGACGATTTAAGGTACCTCTCTACCTACCTTGGATCTTCCTAGGTTGTTCCTAGCTTTTTCCTAGCCTTTTCCTAGAATTTAAGGTGCAAAGTTAGGAAAAGGCTAGGAGAAACCTAGGAGAGATCTCTTCCTAGCCCTAGGGACGGTTAAAAATGTTCTAAAATGGACACTAAAGCTAGGAAGAAGCTAGGAAAAAGCTAGGAACAACCTAGGAACAACCTAGGAAGAACCTAGGAGAGATTTTTTTTGAAACTTTTAATCATTCTGAATACGGGCCTAAGTGACCAAAAAATTGAAAATGACAAAAAACAGTGAATAAAACATAATTTTCTGAGTATTCCGAGGTGATGAATTCAATAAAACCGGTCTGGAGTCGATGAGTCTACTCAAAGCAAGGGTTCCCAGGTTTAAATCTTGGTACCGGAGCTAAATTTTGATCGTATTTCTTCTGTATTTAAGTTTATACTTAAAAATAACTCTGGGCCGGAGGTCTGCAAGTCTGGCAAATTTTCTTCGAAGTGCTTACTTTCTTGCTTATCAATCCCAATTTTGCTTGATTTTTAGGTATATATTTAAAAACCTGAGAAGCAAATTTTTCTAAGAAAATGAGCTAAAAAGTAGCATAAACTGAGCTTCAAATGAGGGCAAATAATTCTGTGCTGTTTAATGTATAATCTATGGGATGAATATACACGTTTTCTTTCAAAAATTTGAAAAAATTAAATAACAACTTGTGATGCTAATGCTCAGGTTATTAAATATATTCCGAAAAATTAAGCAAAAATTGGATAGATAAGCAAGAAAAGAAAATTTGCCTGGCTTGGCTCGGACTTCCTCACTAAATATTTTCTCTGTACACCCAAAAATAAAAATTGAAATGTTTATGTATCAAGATAGAAATACAAGTTATATAAAATTGTTAATATTTTTATACAATTTAAAACAAGCCTTTGGTCTCTTGGCCGCTTGATTGTGATATGATTGCTGTATTATATCAGTTTGTCTTATCACTACTTTATATACTGTTGCGCTTAGCTATGAAGATGTTTGTGTTTTCTATATACTCTTGTAATCAGTATGTTGTCATACTAACTCATTGAATAGTTGCCCTCTGCCATAATTACTTTATGGTTAATTTATTGGTTTAGATAAAGAGATCTGGTTCAGCTTTCTTCTGGGAAGAGAGAGATATAATGGCTCATGCTAATTCTCAGTGGATAGTTCAGCTACACTTTGCCTTTCAAGATGACAAATACCTGTACATGGTCATGGATTACATGCCTGGTAAACAAAATTCTCTTTTGTTAAAAAAACTTTCCATCAAATCTGCAAGTAGAATACTTGCTGATTTATATATGTATATATATATATATAATAATTGAAAGAATCAGGATAAGGCTCACTTCTCTTGTGCCGACGTTTCGAACATTAACATGTTCTTCATCAGGGCAACCTGAAGACATATAATAAAACAAAAAGCAATAAATACAAGAAAAATCACTAAAAACAAAGATAACTCATAACTCAAAAAACTACAGAATTAAAAGCAAGAAAAAACTAGCACTTACAGAGAATTATAAATTACAAGAAGTCATAAATTAAAAAACTACAAGGTAAAAAGTAATAAAATAAGCAAACTAGCAAGATAGCTCACTCTCCTCTTTGAGTAACCTTCCCTTGGTTTTATTTATATTTACATTTTTGTCTTGCCTTTTGTTTTATCTTGCTTGTTTGCTTATTTTATTACTTTTTACCTTGTAGTTTTTAATTTATGACTTCTTGTAATTTATAATTCTCTGTAAGTGCTGGTTTTTTCTTGCTTTTAATTCTGTAGTTTTTGAGTTATGAGTTATCTTTGTTTTTAGTGATTTTTCTTGTATTTATTGCTTTTTGTTTTATTATATGTCTTCAGGTTGCCCTGATGAAGAACATGTTAATGTTCGAAACGTCGGCACAAGAGAAGTGAGTGAGTTTTCTTAGCCTTATCCTGATTCTTTCAATTATTATCTGAGGCTGATTTATTTATATCTTTTATATATATATATAATATAATATATATATATATATATATATTATATATTATATATTATATATGTGTGTGTGTGTGTGTGTGTGTGTGTGTGTGTGTTAAAATGCTTGCATTGCACTTTCATGCTATGTGCAGTGACAAGTCAATCATCATCAAGTGAAAATATACAAGTTTCAAACATAAAATTTGAAAACAAGGTTTCAAACATGAAAAAACAAGTTTCAAACATGAAATTTGAAACAAGAAATTTTTCAAACATGAATTTGAAAACAAGTTTCAAACATGAAATTTGAAAACAAGTTTCAAACATGAAATTTGAAAACAAGTTTCAAACATGAAATTTGAAAACAAGTTTTAAACATGAAATTTGAAAACAAGTTTCAAACATGAAATTTGAAAACAAGTTTCAAACATGAACTATCATAGAAATATCATTACTAAAGAGGCCCTTATGTTTAAAGTTAAAACATTAAAAAAACGTTACCTAAACGTCTTTTCTTTTCATTAAGAACAAATAACCAGTAAAAAATGGCTGTAAGTTATGTGAACACATAACTTAATATAATATGCAAAACACCTACAAACATAGAGATATAACTGCCCTCCTTAACATACTTACCGTATTCGACATTTTTATCAAAATTGAGTTATTTATTTTACGCGGTTCTTTATGGCATTTAGATGAAAAAGAAACCTTTATTGAGGCCAAAAATATAATAATCAGATAAAAAATTAGGTTTTAAGTAAAACATTTACTGAATAAATATACTTTTTACATCCCAGCTCCAAAGTTGAGGGTTCAATATCTCAGTTTGTCAAAAATGCAGATACGGTAAGTATGCTAAGGGGGGGCAGATATACTAGAGGGGGCATAGCCTATCTCAATACATTGAGAGTCCTGAAACATCTTTTTGGGGCTCTCAGGGGCTCTGTGTAACCTCATTAAAACCTCCTTCAGGAGAGAGTCAAGGTTATATTTATCAATTGATTTCGGCTTCGCGCTCATAGTTTGTTTTGATTTATATTTTTAACGTTCCACTATACAAGTTACTGTAATTTTGTACTGATTATTTGATTATATTTATAAGCATAGGTGGTCATGTTGCTTTGTCGATGTTTCTAAAATTTAACCTATAGGGCCCCTCTAGGTAATAATATCTCTATGCCTACACAGATATATTGATTTCTGTCACATGAAATAACCGTTATCAATGACAGGCTACATGACATTTGCAATTCCTCCTCTACTATAACTCAAGGGCTTAAGTATCAAAAAAATTTCATCTGTCCTTGGCACTCGTTTTGACAGCCCCAAAAACGAATAAGAATAATTTGATTGCAGTAAGTAATGTACAAATCACAATGAAATTATCAAAATTTACAAATTTACAGTCACATTATTTATTTTAAAATATCTTTGATAGAATAGATCTTTTTTTTGTGAGTCACTTGTTGATTCTATTTCACTACAGGGTGAAATAGAACCAACACAAAAAAGGACATTTTTGGACTTGATGACTCCAATTTAATATAATTTGCCTGACAGGTTGGCCCCAAGCCAAAAAAGGAAAAAAAACCTAGATTTTTGGCTCATTTGGTGCAGCCATATTGCCAAGTAGGGTGGTGAATTTTCCAAAAAAATGTAATTTTTCAACATTTCTTTGACTACAAAAATGGCTGTATCTAAAATTCTGCGTAGGGTATAACTTTTATTTTGGTGGCCTTTGAAAGCTTAAACTTGTCCTTTTCAAATAGATTCTACATATTTTTGGATAATTATTTTAGATACATGTATATGTATACTATAGTCTTTAGTGAAAACAATAAATTAAAGTTACTATGAAAATACTTTAATAATTAATAAGCTTGCACTAAACTTTTGATCTTTAAAAAAATCACTTTTTATGCAAGACTGATCAAGGTTGATTCAAAACAGTTCAGCTCTTATCCCTGACTCAAGCCACTGGCTTTTAAGGGATAACTTTTGATACAGTGTGAGATAGGTGTGCTGATATTGTTGTAGAGACAAGTGAAGTAAACAAAATGTTGCACTTATTTAAAAACAAATATGTGTATGTATATTCTATCAAATAAATATATTATTATTATTATTATACATCCATTTTTGTAGTCAATGAATAGTTGAAAAATTCACAACCCTACTGCGGCAATAGGGCTGCACTAAATGAGCCAAAAATATAAGTTTTTTCTTCCTTCTAAGGTGCCTACCTGTCAGCCAAATTATATTAAAATTGGAGATATCACGTGTTTTTATCTGTGTTGATTTGATATGGAATGACCCTATAGTTCGGTTATAATTGCTTTTAATGTAGTTTTGGTTCTTTAGCCTAAAGATGGCCACAGTGATGGATAAAATTTCAGCACTATACACTATTTGTTGGCTGATCATTAGCTATTCATTCATTTACTTATTAATAATTATGAATTTATTGAACTATCAGTATTTCAAATTTATTGTTTCGACATGCTTAGAGATGGATTGATTTTAAATTTCAGGTGGGGATCTGGTGGGTTTGTTGGGCAACTACGATGTTCCTGAGAAGTGGGCAAAGTTCTACTGTGCAGAGGTTGTCCTTGCTCTCGATGCCATTCATCAAATGGGCTTTGTTCATAGGTAATGTCTTTGAGGTGCTTATTTCCTTGGGTACCACCCTCCACCTTATGAAGGGGTACCCGTCAAAATTAGGTGACACAAGGTATATTTACTTGGGTACCACCCTCCACCTTATAAAGGGGTACCCGTCAAAATTAGGTGACATAAGGTATATTTACTTGGGTACCACCCTCGCCCCAATAAAGGGGTACCCGTCAAAATTAGTTGACATAAGGTATATTTACTTGGGCACCACCCTCCACCCTATAAAGGGGTACCCGTCAAAATTAGGTGACATAAGGTATATTTACTTGGGTACCACCCTCCACCCTATAAAGAGGTACCCGTCAAAATTAGGTGACAAGGTATATTTACTTGGGTACCACCCTCCACCCTATAAAGGAGTACCCGTCAAAATTAGGTGACATAAGGTATATTTACTTGGGTACCACCCTCCACCTTATGAAGGGGTACCCGTCAAAATTAGGTGACATAAGGTATATAATGTGTTCACTATTTGATTTAAATGACCATCTTAATAGGGGAATATTGTAAATTTACAGTATATGAACATAAAGGGTGTTGTTTTTTACATGATAAATAACAAACTGGAAAATATTTCCAGTAAGATGCTTTAAAAAAAAAAAAATACTTAATTAAGAAGGACATATGTATTAGTTTAAAATTTTATAAACTAATCTATTAACATTATAATAATTATTATAAAAACTGCTGTGGGAAAAGGACAGTGTTATGTGCTGGGTTGAGTGGGACTCTCAGTGTTATGTGCTGGGGTGATTGGGACCTCAGTGTATGTGCTGGGTGACTCTCAGTGTTATGTGCTGGGGTTGATGGGACTCTCAGTGTATATGTGCTGGGGTGATTGGGACTCTCAGTGTTATGTGCTGGGGTGATTGGGACTCTCAGTGTTATGTGCTGGGGTGATTGGGACTCTCAGTGTTATGTGCTGGGGTGATTGGGACTCTCAGTGTTATGTGCTGGGGTGAGTGGGACTCTCAGTGTTATGTGCTGGGGTAATAGGGTTCTAAATGTTATGTGCTGGGGATGTGGGACCCTCAGTGTTATGTGCTATGGGATCAGTATACATGCAACTTATAATGAATGTGTTTATTGTTTATTTTCAGGGATGTGAAACCAGATAATATGCTTTTAGATAAGTACGGTCATTTGAAACTGGCTGATTTTGGTACCTGCATGCGTATGGATGCAGTAAGTTGCTTGTTTCTATATTATAGTTTTATTTCTTAGATATAAGCTCATTATTTATTAGTATTACTTGAAATTATTAGTAGTTTGTTCTTTGTAGCACTGGAAAGTTTATAGAACTCCATCTCAGGCTTGATCAAGGGGACTTTAGTTCTATAAAAAGTTTTGAATGATTTATTT
The DNA here is from genome assembly GCA_018340805.1 of Microvelia longipes. NCBI lineage: Eukaryota > Metazoa > Arthropoda > Insecta > Hemiptera > Veliidae > Microvelia > Microvelia longipes. The sequence goes on from JACMZG010001863.1 coordinate 52,737,412, forward strand.
AATTAATATATTTCACCTATCATTGTAGGCATATTAATGTATTGTGTTTATTTATTTATTTATTTTAATTAATTAAAGTTGATTAATGTAGCTTCTTGATATAGATTCTGAAGATGCCTACAATGATAGGCGAAATATATATTAATTGAATAAATCATTCAAAACTTTTTATAGAACTAAAGTCCCCTTGATCAAACCTGAGAAATTATTAGTTTTATTATTTCAACCAATGTTCAAAGTAGTGGGGGAAGACATGTCACAGTTATTTGATTAGTTTTCCAGTGGTGTTCTAAGATAATTATTCAAATAAGGTTATTAGGATTGGTTTATTTTTTATTGTGAGTATCATAAGGAGGCAAGAGAGATACTTTCATATCTCAGTAGCACTATTTTCTAGGATAGGGGTAGGGGTTTGGAAAGCCTCCTCCACCGAGGGTAGGGGTTAGGAAAGCCTCCTCCACCGAGGGTAGGGGTTAGGAAAGCCTCCTCCACCAAGGGTAGTTGTTAGGAAAGGCTTTTCCCCCGAGGGTAGTTGTTAGGAAAGTCTCTTTGTTTAAGGGTAGTAGTTAGGAAAGTGATTTTCACCAAGGGAAGGGTTTAGAAAAGCCTTTTCCAGTACAATTAGTGGTTTATGGTGACCAAGTCTGTATCAAATTTGTTTAAATATTATAATACTTACATCTTACTAAAAAATCCTTGGTTTTATATTATTTATATGTTCTGTGTTTATTACAGGATGGTTTAGTTAGATGCGACACTGCTGTTGGTACCCCTGACTACATATCACCCGAAGTTCTCCAGTCTCAGGGGGGTGAGGGTGTTTACGGTGTTGAATGCGACTGGTGGTCTGTCGGTGTTTTTCTGTATGAAATGTTGGTAGGAGACACTCCCTTCTATGCCGACTCTCTTGTAGGAACCTATTCCAAAATCATGGATCATAAAAATTCATTGAAGTTTGATCCCGATACTGAAATATCCCAGGAAGCAAGGAGTCTTATTTGTGGTTTTCTCACTGACAGGTTTGTTTTTTTTATTATTTGTTACAATTTTTAATCTTTTACTTTATACAATAAAATAACTTGTAATGTCAGACTTATTCATGCCTGTGTAAAAAATATTTATACTAAATCTAATTTAAGATTAATGTTAAACATAAAGAAGATCTTTTCTTAACTATCATTTTTATCAAATTACTTTTAAAGCATGTAATATAAAGGGAAAGTTTTGCTGAAAATCAGTGAGGAAAGGTCTATCGGTCCTTTCTGATGTTGCCCGTAGGGGACATGAACATAGTCTGATACAAATCCTTCCTGAAGTGCATGTAAAAACTGTTTTGATTTGCAAAATCAAAACTGGCTCTTAAGGGAGTAAGACAAGCCTGCGTGGAAAACCCCTTCACCTACAAAATCATCTTCCTATAACTTAACCTCTGTGATGTTATCCTCCTATGTTGACCGCTAGGACCTCCATCATGTTGTTCTCATCAAACCTTCTGCTACTCACTTTTTAGTGAGTTTTTACTTCTAGTCTTCTTATTCATTTTATGAAAAATACATGGTTATACAACCCAGCACCATTTTATCGCTTTATACAAATCTTTGCATCCAGGGGCAAGGTGGCCATTGAAGACGAGGGCAGGAGCTCTACTTGGGCCCCTCAGTCAAAAAAACCTATGAAAATTTAAAATAAAAATTATTAACATATTTAATATTTGATAGATTCATAACACAAGAGTCAAAGAGGCCCAATACTCTAAGGTAGGGCCTAAAAAGCTCTTAGAGACAAATGTTTTAAAGTTCTTAAAAATAGTTACCTAAATTTAGGTCTTTTAAGGTCCCCATTCTTTATACTTGGACCTTTTAAGGTCCCAAATGGAAGACTATGGCCTCAAGGGGCTCTAACACACTTGATCAGGGCCATAAAGCAGCACAAAAGGGCCCTAAAGTTTAAACTTTAAATAGTTTTGTTAAAAAGTTTGTTTAAATTAATTAACTTGAGTTTATTTTATTCTTACTTGTTTATTTTAATTTATTTAAATAAAATAATATCAATTGATTTAATTTGATTAAATATGAAATTAAAGTTGAATAAATTCATTTAATCTTGCTATAATTATTAATACTACTTTAGTTAAAAGTAGACGCCTCTGAGAAGCATTATAGGAACCCCCCCCCCATTAAGCCCCTTGAAATGTAGGTCTGGGCCCTTTTAGGCCAAACCCTCCTTGGGCCTTTTTGGCTCAGTCCAACTCTGATTGCAGCAAAACATTACATTTTACTTATTAAGTTAATTATATGTTCTTGATGTGTGCTGTTATTTTTCAGAACGGCAAGGCTTGGAAGGAACGGTGTGGATGAAATCAAAGCTCATCCGTTCTTCAAAAATGATCAATGGACATTTGATAATTTAAGAGAATGTAAGTTTTACTACTAATCTTGCTTTGACCTCCTGAGTAGTTCTTACAAAGTTGTCTGTCTGTATTTTTGCTATTAAGAATACCAAGTTTCTATACAGCTATTTTATCTGCAGTTTTTGTCGTATCTCTTTTGTTAAAGAGCATGGTCAGTAGATGGTGACCGCTGTGCTTAAAATTTATCTCTCTTGCCTGAGGAATATAGAATAGAATACTGTTTATTTGTATAAAAAATGATGTTTTTTACAATAGATTACAAAGCAAAGTAAAGAGCTCCGGGTTTGACCCAGCCTACTCCAGGTCCATATTTGGACGTCAGGGGGAGGCTTGCTTTTATTATTAAATATACCAGATCAAAAATTAATACATATCAACATCCAATTCACTTAAAATTGGGTTCAACTTATGCATAAGTACGTTTTTTTTAGAGAATGAATGATTAAAAATAAATTGTGTCATTGAAAGACAATTCTTTCAGCAGAGATCAATTTACATCTTAGGTACCAAAGACCTTTTGTAAAGTGAACAAGTTTTTCACATTCTATCACTGTATTGGGTCGGAGTAGAGCATAATAATTTTTTGGGAGAGTAGCGGCTGTCTTAAATGCAGTCTGAGACAGTCAGACAAGGCAGGGCATAAAGCTATCAAGTTTTGATAGCTTATTTATTTTCTTAGCTATCAAGCTAAGAAAATAGTGACACGTCACTATTTTCATAAGTGAGGTTTAGCTTGTACAATTGGCCTCTGGCTTTCATAATCCAGCTGATAATTTGTCTATCCTTGACTATATTTAAATATTTTGGTGGGGGTGTAAGCCTTAAACCAAATCGAAATAAAAGCTATGTATTTTTTGCACTCTTAGCATAATTGAAGGCTTTCTCTCGACCGCCACTTGTAACTTGGCCAAAATTCTGTTAAATACTTTTGGAAGCTCCTCCACTTCCAAAAAGTAATTTGGTGTTAGATTCATGCCATGCTTATTAAATAGATGTTCTCATTCTTTTACAGAAAACACTTTTCGCTTGATTATTTCCCTGGCAAGTAAGTTGGGCAATCTGTCCTTTGGCATTTTGGGAACTTTATATACATAATCAAAGTGTATTTTCAAGGCTGTTGTATGTATAGGTGGTAGGCCTGTCTCCAATTCAATAATATAATTTGGGGTGTGCATTCTTGCCTGAGGATGAGCAAAGCAAAACTGAAGATTTATTAAATGATAAATTAAATGTTTTTCATAGTCTGAAGACAAGCTCGGCAAGTCAGAACTAGTGAGGAATAGCATATTAAATAAATAAATAAATAAAGCTTTATTGTTCAAAATTTGCAAAGGCAAACATACAAATGTCAATCATATTTCAAAAAAATGAAAAAAATTCTTCTATTTTATATATAGGATTTTCCTTTAGTAAATTTAAATCTTTTATCAAAATCATTGTCATCAAGATTTCTAATTTCTGCCGGGAGGGTGTTGAACAGCTGAACTCCTAAGTAAGAGAAAACGTCTCAGATCTGGTAAGTCTATTGAATCCGATAGGTTAAGGAGTAATCTAAGCTAAGATACCTTGTAGCTCATTTTTTTCTTTTGAAGTTAAGATGGTAGTAAGCTCTCTGTACCAGCTAACATTTTTTAATTCATTCTCTCTTATACTTAAATAGAAATTGATGCAATGGTTGTTATTAAAAAAAGTTATAATGCCACATTTGTGCTATTTGGACAAATTTTGACTGTTTAGTGAGTATTATATAAGATGGTAGGCGGTATGTTCATTCCTTTCTTTGTACCTCGCATTTATTTTTCTTCTTCTTAATTTTCATTTTTTTCTACCAATGAGGTATGACTGATATTTCTATCGTTTCTCTTAATTTCTTTTTCATGTGTAAATAAAACTGTGCTGTTAAAGGTTTTTCTTGTTGCTTACTCTCTTTAGGTATAATATATACTGCTATAAAGAAAAAGTTGTCAGCTGTTCTTTTTCAGCTTAGGCTCAAAGAATTTATAGATAAAGAACGATAGTTTTTTTTTTCTTTACCTTTCTGCGTCGCCTATTCTTGGGGTGAATCTTCCTCTTTATGGTAAGGAAGGTTGGTTCCAGAGCTCCCGCTAGAGGTTAGCCCTGAGTTCAACCCTACCTTCAGTGAGACACTCTCATATACCTTCAAACATTCTGTAGCTTTTATATTCTTTGGGCTTAAAAATAACCTGTATAGGTTGACTCTTTCTCTGCCTTAATATTTTATCTGCAGTCAGGCTATTCAATCTTTTATTAATAAACTTTTTATGTTGCTAGGCGCTCCTCCTGTAGTACCAGAGTTATCAGGTGACGCTGATACTAGGAATTTTGATGAAATAGAGAAAGACGAAGGCCAGAATGAAAACTTCCCAGTTCCTAAAACATTTGCTGCAAACCATCTTCCTTTTGTTGGCTTTACCTATGCAAGGGACTACCCGTAAGTTTCAGGTTCAATATTCTTTATTAGTCACTGAATGCTATGTCATGATTCATTTTCATCATCATGACTATCGTGACAGTTGGGACGTACTTTTGGGTTTTATTTTTATGAGGTTCTGTCTAATAGTAAATAATAAAGATGCTGTACCATAGATGGGGTTAGGCGAGTGTCTCACAAGGGAAGCTACTTTTAAAGACCTATGTCTTAAGTTAATTATTTTAACTTTGTTAAAATTAGTTTTTTTTATTTTCTAACAAATTTATGTCAAAATAAGATCTAAAAATGTTTGAGTCAAATATTTGTGATTGATTTGATAAAAATTAGTTAAAATATATGTGCTAAATGCAATACTATTGTGTTAAAAAGTTGGATCTTTATTTTGCAAGATGTCAACAAATCTTGTCTATTTTTAAATACATTTTTATTTGACAGTAGTATCTTATTTTTAAAGGCTGTAATTTTATGATACATTTACCTACCTATGATATATTTACATGTACCTTCAGTATGTCAAAAGTTATTTATTTTTTTGTAATTCACTCATTTATTATTATTATTAATGCTGTAGGACAAGATGTTGAAACAGCATAATACTAAATATGCATAATATAAATTACAAATAAAACTATCATAATAATAAACATGCATAATAATAAATTACAAGTAAAATTATCATAATAATAAACATATAAAAATTACAAATAAAATATCATAATAATAAACATGCATAAATAAATTACAAATAAAATTATCATAATAATAAAACATGCATAAAAATAAATTACAAATAAATATCATAATAAAAACATGCATAATAATACAAATAAAATGATATAATAATAAATATGCATTGTATAAATTACCTTAAGACTTATTATTTCAAATTTATTAATAAAAAAAATTAATTTAAGTTTTGTTAAATAAATAAATAAATAAATTACAAATAAAATTATCATAATAATAAATTATGAAAACTTAAATAATGTTTGACGTACTGAAGGTACAAAAATTGTTGTTTACTCAAATTTATCACAAAATTACTGCCAGTAAAAAGAATGTATTCCCTGTCAAGTAAAAATGTATTTAAAGAATGACAAGGTAGCGTAAAAATTTCAAATATTCATGTTATATGAGTGACATTGTTGTCTCAAGTGTAATAACCGGTACTGAGGATGACCTTTATTTGGTTGAAAGCCGGCTTTGCTATCATTATATGCTTAAAACTATTGTGGATAGACCTTTATTTGAATCCTTATTCATGTTATGTTTGTGTTTTATGTTATTTTGTTGTTTTATTTCCAGACTTATTTCAACGTCGAGTCAAACGACACCTAATTACAGCACGAAGTCAATAGATTTGGTATGTTTATTATTCCATCAGCTCTTTTATTTTGACCATTTTAATGCTACAATTACAAATATTAATTTATATGTAATTTTACTCTCACTTATGTACAGGAGTACTGATATCATATTTACACCTAATCTTTTATTATAATATTGCAACTTCCCTTTGGGAAAATTGTTAATCTAACCAATCGAATAATAATTTAATTACTATTATAACTCATACTTATATACATTTTTAAAATGTATATAATGTTTAAAAAAAAAACATTATACACAAAATGTTTTTTAAGGCTTCTCCTAAGTTTGACTTTTAAGATTTCAAATTCTTCTTTCTTTTTTTTTGACATTACAATAATTTGCAGTAACTTGTTGAAGATATATGTATTATGTTGCATGGTAATTAAGTTTATTTATTCATTTCTTATTATCTAATATTTCCCTTTAAAATAATTGATTGTTTTTGTTTTTCATATGGAATGGTTGTTAATCCATTGTAGGTGGATATGGTGAGTAAAAGAATCAAATTAATCGTTTGGTTTTGCACGAGTTTACTGCATGTTATAATTGTAATTAATCTTTTGGGTTTTTCCCACTTAACAGGGTGTTAAAAAACATTTCAAACATTAGAGCAGGGATATGCAAACTCATACATTTGTCATCCCTGTAGAGCAGGGATATGCAAACTCATACATGTGTCATCCCTGTAGAGCAGGATATGCAAACATACAGTGTCATCCTGTAGAGCAGGGATATGCAAACTCACATGTGTCATTCCTGTAGAGCAGGGATATGCAAACTCATACATGTGGATTTTTTTTGTTACTTAAAAGAAGGGATTTTTTTTGTTAAAAAAGAGGGTTGAAAGCATTAAGATTTTGGCGGGCTGTCAACTGACTTTAGCCATGTGTTATACAATAATACCTCATTATTGTAATAGGCTATCATTGTTTTTCTACCAGGGCCTTGGTATATTCTACATTTCTCTTCTTATTATTTATTTATTATTTTTGCATGACATTTCACTTTTTCTTGGCAACCTGATTAGTACAAATGCTGAAATATAAGTTCTTTTTAGTGCTTGCTTTTTCATAAGCACTTAACTTTTCATGTTGTCACATTTTTAACTTGTCATATTAAGTGCGAGGACATGACCTGCATGGCTATACTGTCAGAGGGGGTCGGAGGACGATGCCTCTTTCAAATTACAGTTTTCGATTTTCTTTATATGTTATGTACATAAATAATGAGGAAGATGTAATAAATAATAAAAGAGGAAGAAGTCTCTCCACAAAATATATTTCTTTTTAGCAAAGCCTTTTAACCTAACAAGAGGTCATCATCAGTGCTAGCCTAACAAACAAAATAATACAATAAATCAGAAAAATGAGAGAAAGCTAAAAACTAAAAAGAAAAATAAACAATCAAGTAAACCAATTAAAACACAAGTCAAAAAAATAAAATAAAAAAATAAATAAAACAAATAACAAATAAATTAATTAAAAATAAGACTAAGTAAAATTAAATACCGTTGAATGAAGAAGAGGGTGATAGATGAGTCTTACAGATCAGATATCAAAGATAGACTGACTGGCGCTGGTGTGGGCGCTAGTAAAAGGGCTTTCAGAAGGGGCGTTCTTTCTCCCCTATCATTAATATTATTATCGCCCAGTGTCTCCTGACTTCTCAAAATTTTGAGTTTTTCCAAGAAGTCCATTTTCTTCCCTTTACTAATAAAATGGAGGCAGCCAACTTTGTGAGGTCCATCATAATGATTCTCTGCTCTTAAATGTTGGTAAAACTTGCTGTCCGATCTCCGTGTAAGCTCCCCAGCCCTGGTGCTTATACGTCTTCCAGTCTGACCTAAGTATTCGACCTGGCAGGTACCGCACTGAACCTTGTAAATGCCACTTCTAGCCCCAAGCGGAACAGGGTCTTTCACGCTGCCTAAAATAGTTCTAAGGCTCTTATTATTAGAAAAACTGACTCTCAAGTCATTAGACTGAAGGATGGAAGCTAGACGCTGTGAAATACTGCCAATATATGCAATAGAGCACCAAACTTTATCAACTTGACTACGTTCTGACTTGAAGAGCTAAACAACAATTTTTCTTTTGTATAAGTTTTTTCAATCAAGTCAATCTTATAACCGTTTTCTAAAGCTATGTTATAAATCGTGTTTAATTCCTTTTTATAAGCTTCTGAGTCGAGGGGTGTAGTTAATAGCCGGTGGACCAAAGCATTAAAAGCTGCCATTTTATGCATCCAAGGATGTTGGGAATCGGCCGGAATCACGTTGTCGGTGGCAGTAGGTTTCCTATACATTTCAAACCTTAGAATATTATCTTTTCTAGAGATAGTTAGATCAAGAAAATTTAAAACTCCGTTCTGCCCGATTTCGTGAGTAAACTTTATGGTCTTATGACGGGTGTTAAGGTACTCTATATTATTTGTTAAGGTAAATATATATTTTTATTGCCATTAAGGCCTCCTAAATAGTTTCAACATAATTGTCTGTGTGTGTGTGTGTTTTATATATAATATATATATATATATATATATATATATATATATATATATATATATATATATCTGTTTGTGTGTGTTTTTTTTGTTTCCCCTCAGTAGTATCCCTACTGATGGGCTGTATATTTTAGCATGTTCCATATATGTACTACATGCATTTTAAACACTTTGTTTGTTTTTTATTCTCCGTATTTCTTGTAATTTATTATTTCTTTTTATCTTGAAACTTTTAATCTTGTGAAAATGAAGTTCGAAAATGTTAATTCCAACATACTGATTTTTTCCGTTGTTTCAGTTGTAAATACTTCAAATTTTGTTCCTTTTAAGTCCGATTTAATTTTTAAAATTAAAATTAAAATTGTGATATCTTCTTTGAATGATGTTATGGTTAGTGAATTTAAATTATTTAAATTATTTAAATAAATCGATTATTGTGATCGATTTATAGCTAAAGTATTTATTATTTACTAATTGTTCCATTGTTAAAATAATTATAAAAGTTAAACATTGTATTAACCAGCAAAGTTCATCATAGAAGTCTTTGGCTAAGTTAGGAGCAATTCTTAGCAATAATGATTTTAATTGTTTAGTAAAAGCTTTATCACTAAGAGTTTTAAGTTCTTAGCAGAGCATTTAAGAGCCTAATTCCTAAATATTAGGCTTTTTCATAGTTTTTTTTCAATCTCCTAAAAGGAATAATATACTTGTCAGATTGACTAGTTGGATAGCTAGCTATGAACTGATATATTAGTTTACAATTCCTTGCTTGTGGCATTAATAATGCATTTAAACATGAATTGTCTTACAACTTACAGTATCCTGTATGTAGATTTGAATTTGAATTCCTTAGGTTTCGCGCCATTGGAGTGGTGGGGAGACCTTCCAGGGTTGACAACTTTTTTACTTTGAAGTGTTTCTTATTTTCTTCGTTTTAATTAATTTCTGGTTGTTTAAAATATTATTTTATACTCTATTAATTCAATAAATAATTAATTCTATATAATGAATGCATTAAATATTAAAATTTTGATAAAAGTTTAATTAATCAGCTGTTTAAATTTAGCCTCGTGATGGGTTAGGAAACGAGCGTCACTCGGTTCTCAGACATTGTCGGGAAAGTCGAATATATTAAGCTAACTAAACAGGTCTTTACATGAGGGGATAAGGGTCTTTACGACATATTTAACGAATACATCATTTTTGAAGAATTAAAAAAACACTGTTGACATCAGATGAGTTTCCCCATATTTCAATTCTAGTTTGGTTTTGTTTAACAAATCTTTTATTTTTCAATATTTACAAATTTTTTACAAACATTAAAATATTTTCACGAAAAAAAGTTATTGAAACAGTAAAAATATTAAAAAGGTTGTATTTACCGCAAGTTGAAGAAGCAATCAAAGAATCAGCTATCATCGATACTTGCTGTTGGACGATACTTCCAACAGCTAGTATTGATGACAGCTGATTCTTCGATTGCAATAAAAATATCTTTATTAAATTGAAAAATCCCACGAATCCTAGGATAGAGTGTGGGGGAAACAATTATATTGACAATTTGGAAAAATTAATGGAAAGAGTTAATTTTTATATTACATATGTATTTTTATATTAATTATGTAAATTAATTACATAATTGTTATATGTTTACAATTATATATATTAAACAATATGGTTAGAATTGTTTTATGATTTTCTGTTAAAAATGTAGCATTTAATCTAGTACTTGTAAATTATTAATTAAAATTAAATTAATATAATTAAATTTATGGGAAACAATATAACACTCAGATGTATAAATAATTTTTTTTAAACTAAACAAAATGTTAGTAACCACTTAAAAGTAGATATTATGGTAAACAGTAAAAACAAATAAAAACAATCAAGCTAATAAGAAAGACACTGTAAAACAGTACCTTTAACACTCTGGAGTGAAATAATCACATTAAAACAGCATGGCGGTATCGATTATAAGAACTAAATCAATATCAAAGTAAAGTATCAGTTATGAAAATTGAGTTAGATATGTTTGAGAGTAAACAAATCACACCGAACACAGGGTAGACGATACTTGTCGGCGAACTAAAGCAAACTAAAAATAGAGGGGAATGTCTGGGTTACTGTTGTTCTTAAGATCAGGCTCCTATTTTTAACGATTAATAAGTCTATAAATAAAAACAGATTAATTACACAAAAGTCCTATATTTTTAATATATAATTATAACTAAGCTTTCGACTAAAAAATTAGTCATCATCAGAGTTTAACAAATATAAAATAAAAATACAAATTTACAAACTACTTCATATTGCACTTTGGTATGGTTTTGGTTAGCTATGTTTAAAAAAAACTGTTAAAAATTGTTACATTGAAGAATTTAAAAAAAAATCAGTGTTACCAATAATTTTAGATGAAAAACAATATTTTAAACTAAATTAAGAATTCCAAGATTTAAGAGTTCCTTATTAAATTTGAGTAAATGGAGCTTAATTTTTCTACATCTTTTTTTAAACCATTCTAAACCATACCAAAGTGCAATATGAAGTAGTTTGTAAATTTTTATTTTATATTAAACTCTGATGATGACTAATTTTAATCGAAAGCTTAGTTATATATATAAAAAATATAGGACTTTTGTGTAATTAATCTGTTTTAATTTATATATTTTTTTATAAGTCCACAAAAAGAAACTTTTGAAGATTAATAAGTCTTTTTAAAAACATTTAAAAAGCAATCCAACCCTTAGTTCTTACATATACAACCTTAAAGTGAATGAAAATGGGGCTTCAAGTTTAAGTAAATAATTATTTATGTATATGATCTACAATCTACGGCATATACAAAGTGACATAAAGAAAGTTACAAACTGCACATAAAGAACAATATAATTTGAAAGAGGGATTGTCCTCCGACCATCTCTGACAGTATAGCCATGCAGGACGTGTCCTCGTCACTTATTTTTTTACTATCTTTAGTTTTTTAATGTAACCTGCATGTTTTTATTATTCTCTTTACACTATATATTTATATTTGTAAATATTTTAATGTCTCCCAATTTCTTATGGAAGAATCCTTCTCAAATTTGAGGTGTAGGTTTAATAGTTTGTTCTTTGTAGCACTGGAAAGTTTATAGAACTCCATCTCAGGCTTGATCAAGGGGACTTTAGTTCTATAAAAAGTTTTGAATGATTTATTCAATTAATATATTTCGCCTATCATTGTAGGCATCTTCAGAATCTATATACAAACTACATTAATAAACTTTTAAAATAAATAAATAAATAAAAAAACACAATACATTAATGGAAATACTAGAAAAATCACAGCTTAAAAATAAAAATCTTAAGCTCTTTTTATTTTTAAGCTGTGATTTTTCTAGTCTTTCCATTAATGTGTTGTGTTTGTTTATTTATTTTAATAGTTTATTAATGTAGTTTGTATATATAGATTCTGAAGATGCCTACAATGATAAGTGAAATATATTAATTGAATAAATCTTTCAAAACTTTTTATAGAACTAAAGTCCCCTTGATCAAGCCTGAGATGTAGGTTTATACGAGGTGTGTTCAAAAAGTATCGCAAATTTTGTGTTTTTTCAAATATTATTTATTTATTCATGAATACCTATTTTGTCCTCTTCAAGGTAATCCCCATGAGATATTATACACTTGTGCCAATGGTTTTTCCTATCTTCGGAGCACTTCAAAAAATCATTTTTTTAATTTTCTTAGATATTTTGTTCAGCTCCTCTTTTGATGCCGTCTTTATCTCATCAAGCATAGCATAACGTCGTCCTTTCATTGGCCTCTTCAGTTTAGGGAACAAGAAAAAGTCACAGGGGGGCAGATTTGGGGAATACGGTGTGTTCATCTGCGGCATCATTAGTGTGTTGTTTTCATATATACATAATATTGTTATTATGAAAAAATACTATTTTTCATTTATCTATGGAAATAAATAATCCTATATTGCCAATAAATACAATACAGTACTCGAGCATATGTCTAATTTTCATTTTAAATTACATTTTTATATACTATTTCTAAGTACAATGGTACTTCTCGTTTATATACACATAATAATAAAATAATTAACTTAAAAAATAAAAAATCATGGAGCGAACATTTTGTAGTTGTACTGTGGAGAAAGTGATCTAAAAGTAATAAGAAATGAAAATGCTTCATCTCCTTCCTTTTATGTCATTAAATTAATATGTCTAGAAGATAATGACAATAATGCCCGTTTAGAGCCTTGTGGCTCATCACGGATAACCCATACGGGAACAACCTCAGGTGGTAGTGGTGACTGGTACACTGAAATTGTAATCTAAAGTTGGTAATAATTTATTCAACAAATCTTATGTAAAGTGATAAAGTAATCTGGGATGGAAACCTCAGACCTGCTTGGTGGCTCGTATGATCTTGGCAATGGAGGCAGCTTCTGTTAAGCTTGATAGCAGTTCTAAAAACTGTAGTGTTTTGATTCTGTGCCACTTTTTATAACTAATTGTCCTACTGTTTATTTTATCTCCCTAGGATGTACAAACATTTTTACTTCCTAGGAGTTAAAAATATTTTATCAATAATAATAATAATAATATATAGTTTATTTGTAGTAAACATATTCATGCATTTACAAATGTTGTAAAAAAGTAATATAATAGTAATATACTTAAGTTAATATATAGTCAAAAAAATTTAAATCTAACATAAAATAAAACGCAACAATAAATTCCTAATTTAAAAAACTCATCTACACTATAACAAGGGTTTAAAAGCAAAAATTATTTAATTTTGTGCTGGTTTAATAAAAATGCTTTTTAAGTCCTTGTTATTATATGAATCTATAGTTACTATTTCACAGCCAACCTCTGAACAAATAAATAACAATAATCTTAAACTATAGGTACCAGGTTAATTTGTTAGAACTTAATGTTATTGTTTTTGACTTGTTTAGGTTGATAAGACAATGGTTGAAGCCAAACTGGACAAAGAGAAGAAAATGAGAGAAAAGGCTGAAGCTAAAGCTAAAAGTTTGGCCGAGACTGTCGAGGTGCAATCGAGGAGAGAGAATGATCTGAGGCAAGAGAATACAACGCTTGAGAAATCCATTGCACTTCTCAAGCATGAACTTAAAGAGGTAACCCCTGACATTTTTAAAACATCATAAATTGGGGGAGTTAAAGAGATATATGATAGATACCTGGTAAAAGAAAAGGAATGCTAACGAGAAGAAAGAAAAAGGACTTCTGGCAAAGAAACACTAAGTAAAAAGGGGAAAAGGAAAACTAAAGTAGTAGTAATATGGGGGGAGTGATAGTAACTACCAGGCAAGTAGGCCACGTTGTTGGGCCCTTTTTTCTAGCTCCCTAAGATAGATTGATTGTCCCGTGCAACACATGATTTTGGTGGTGTAGTTAACTTTGACTGTCTCGTGAAACACATGATTTTGGTGGTGTAGTTAACTTTGACTGTCCCATCACTTTTTGGAGTTTGCCTTGAGCGTTGGTTTTTGTGGTTTTTGATGTTGCTATAAAAAAAGTTGAAAGGTAAACTTTTATTGGAGTTTTTGTGTTCTAGGGTTTGGAGTTTAGGGAAAGAATAATACCAAAATTAATTTTATTTTTTGTAGTCGGGCATGTACTCTCCGAGGCTGCTTGCCTACACTCGTATAGTAATAATTTGTTTATTTTTTAGGCTCAAAGAAAAGCAGACAACGAAGTAGAATCAAAGAAAAAAATCGAAGCTAGTCTTAATGAAACGAAAAGGAAATTAGATGAAGAGCTTGCTAAACGTACTAGGGAAATGAATAATAATCAGCAAGTCTCCGATAAGATTTCTTTGTTAGAGAAACAGGTACTGGTACAGATTCTTTTCTTTAAAATACAGTTCATCTTCCATAATATAAACATAAAGGTTCATTATAATATAACTTGGGAGTGCAAGGGCTGCTGAGCTGCCTCCAGCACCATTTCTGCATAGTTGCTGAGCACCCAAGAAGAAAGCCTCTTGTCTTTTAAAATAGCCACTAGTTTGACACAGTTTGCATCCCAGTTTATTAAAGTTACTGAAATGGAACTACAGTCTACAGTCTATCGTTTAGTTTAAAAATCCCCAAGGTCATAATTATTTTGGGGATTGACCAATCAGAGAAGCCACTGCCAACCTCTCACTTAAAAAGAGAAAAAAAAAAAATCCTTACCACCATAACCGCTGTAGGGAAAAACCTTCTTCCTGGCAATCGTTCATTTTGTTTGTGGTTCTTCTTTTGAGTAGATCGTTTTGAAAACTACTTTCAAATTAATCTTAAAATGGTATTTTAAAATAAAACTACACAAAAGAAATGTAAAAAAACATCGCCAAGATAATACAGGTAAAATAACCTGATTTGTTCACATAGTTTTTTCCCGCTCCTTTCTTGCAGGGATTTTTTTTTCTCAAGAATCATTGGTGTCTAAACTGACCTGTCAAGATTTTTAAACTAAACTATAGACTCTAGTGCAATTTTCTGCTTTTAGGACAAATCTTTCATCTGCATCTTTCAGATCCATAAATTTACCTGATAAGGTTAGCCCTTTTGGTTTAGACATTTGATGTTAAAATGGAAGAAGTTATATCTACAAACAAGACGGACTGAATTCTAAATTAAAACAGAATGATTATTCTTTCTTCCACATAATTTTAATCCCAGTTCCATATAAAACGATGGAGATAGAATATTAAAAAAAATTAAATGAGATATGTGAAGAATCAATAAAAATAGTAGTAGGATATTATAAAAGAACAAACCGCTTATATCAATTCATAGAAACATTGCCAGATTCATCTTTATTTTCACTTCTCCAATTTTTTTATCACCATTTTTTTTGTTTTCAGAAATCACATTTTTTTTTAAATTTTTTGTTATCTAACCTAAAATGTTACATTTCCCAAGTATAAATTATTATTTAATAATTATAACAACTTTAATTAATTTAAAACCTAATTACTTTAATGAATTATTTTAATTACTTATTAGAATGATAATATGTATCTTTAAAGATTGTCGTCAGACGTTTGTTTGGATGTTATTCTTATTATCAGTATGCTGTTGTTAATAAAACGATGCTCCCGTCTTTTATGTTTCTGTACATCACAGTATCCCTTCATTAAACTCACTAAGAAGAACAACCATCTACAGTCTATCGTTTAGTTTAAAAATCTTGACTCGTCAGTTTAGGCACCACAGATTTTAAAGAAAAAAATCCCTGCAAGAAAGGAGCGGGAAAAAACTATGTAAACAATTCAGGTTATTTTGCCTGTATTTTCTTGGCGATGTTTTTTTTACATTATATTTGTGTAGTTTTATTTTATAATATAATTTTTATAATTAATTTGAAAGTAGTTTTCAAAACTGTGTAATCATGTGAAATGATTACAACTAATGTAAAATGTGAACGATTGCCAGGAAGAAGGTTATTTCCCTACAGCGGTTAAGGTGGTAGGGATTTTTATTCTCTTTTCAAGTGCTGGGTTGGCAGCGGCTTCTCTGATTGGTCAATCCCCAAAATGCTTATGACCTTGGGGATTTTTAAACTAAACGATAGACTGTAGTAACTCAAAAAAAAGTAAAGAGTTTTGTGTTAGTACATCAGACAAATTTTCACAGTGGTCAGTCACCTTACTGCCCAGCTGCAAGGCTGGATTAATCAAAGTTCATTCTGATTTAACTGTGTTTGTGATATTTCAGCTTGCAGAGAAGCATGAGAAGTTAAAGGGAGAATTGGAGAGTGGAGGGCGGCTGCGCAAACAGGTGGCTGAGCTTACTGTAGCCAAAGCTGGTTCAGAACAACTAGTGGAAGAGTTGCAAGCTATGCTATCTTCTCTTCACTCGCAGCGGGACACGCTTCAGAGAGAGGTCGCTTCTCTGCAGGGCAGTCTATCCCAGGAGCGTACGTCTAGGACTCACACTTCTGATCTTTATAAGGAACTCGAAGGTACCGTTTTGTATGACTTATGTGTAGCCTTGTTTATAATAAGAGACAGAAACAAAACAGTCTCATTTTAGAGATCGTTCAACCTTACATGTAGTAAACTTATATGTATATATAGTACTTACGTACATGAACCCTACGAAGTAACGTTTGATAAGTCACAACATCATGCAGAAAGACAAGATGTGTGTACCAGTGCAAAGGCTTAATAATGCGAGGGCAAAGCTCTAAATCAGTTCGCAAGCGAAATAAAACAAGTAGTGATAGATAATCAGTTTTACTCGCTGAAAGTATTCTTTGAATTCAAAGTTTTGTTTTAAAATTAGTGTTTTCACTTGGCCTCATATTTTATTTATTTAAATGAAAACTAAAATAACTTATTGAGCAGTACTACTAAAGAAATTGAAGAATCAGCTACTGTCGATACTTATGTTGGATATAAATATTCTTGGAACAGTTTTGGCTTAGCACCATCATCAGCAGGCAGGGCAACACTGGAGCTCTTAACTAAGCAAGTTGATAACTTTAAGTATTGGTAACTTATTATCAACACTTATAAATATATATTACTCCGCCAGTTTACCGTCTCACTAAAACCACCCACTATGCCAGTCACCAGGCCGTCAAGTTGATGAACAAGATCAGCCGGGAAACACTCTGCCTGCCTCCGGATAAGTTTAAAAAGATAATTAAAAATAGCCTACTTGGCTTTGCTCCCTATTCAATAGAGGAATTTTCTGTTAAGTAATTTTGGAAAATGTTGACGAAGTGATGCTATTCTATATAGTTACCACAAATTTTAGATAATGAATAAATGAATAATGAATATGTAAGTTGTTAACTGATAAGTGAATAACTTCTAATTTTTATTCTAGAAGAACTAGAAGTTATTCTAGAATAACTTCTAACACCAGGGGCTCCGTTCCACGAAAGTACAAATTTTGTAGTTACAAAAATTGTAAAAAAAAACTTGTAATGACAAATTTACATGTGTTACCAAGGATACACTTGAACATTTGTAGATTTTTTCTATTTAATAAACAACATTTTCTTGTCTATTACAATTACTTGTAAAATTTCTACCCAAGTCTGAACCTAGGTAGACTGAGTTACAAGTTCATTTTATTAATATAAAACTTCGTTTGTATCCCCAACTTTTAGTTTATTAGTAATCCAGTGCTCAATATGAGTTTGTAAAATGTTTTTTTACAAAACATAACAATAAAAAACAATAAAAATTCGATTGAAGTTTGACACAAATATGCTCGTTTCCTGGGAGATCTAAGGGTGCATTCGCGACACTCGAGCGCTCAGAGCGCTCGGGTCAGTGTGTTCAGTGGTGGAGGGGGATGGTGGGGACGAAAATTCCCCCACCATCGTACTGACCACACTTGGTCTCGCGAACGCGTTTTATTCAGGCTTGTGTGTACAGTTATTAGGTTATGTTACTGTTGTTGTCATTTTTTCAAAAATTCAATCATTTAATTAAAAGTAAAACGTATAAATTAAAGAGAAACAGCACAAAAAAGCAGAAACACAACACAGGAACAGCACAGCACAGTACATATGAATATGAAGGTGAGATAAAATTTTGTATTTCCCGCTAAGAAGGTTTCAATTGAATAGGAGTAGGGAGAAGTGATCGAACTGAACCTGCCGAAAGCACGATTAGTAGGATCAGTCCCACCTCTACTATCCTGGCTTCCCGCTTCTTTTGGCTCCTCCCCCTTGCCACGCCTCTGAGCACAATCATGGTAACTAGAATACACCTCTTGTTCAGAACGCTCTGAGCGCTCGAGCTTCGCGAATGCACCCTAAGATAAAACCTGTAATCTACTATTGTTTTTTTAAAGACGCTAGTTATTACCAGTCTACACTTGTACATTAGTAAAAATAATTTCTTACAATTGTTAGTAAATTTGTAGCTTTTTACTTGTAGTATACAAGACTTGTAATTTCGTGAAACGGGGCCCAGGTTGGTGAAGATTTATATAGGGAAGTGTTTGTTCCTGATATTATTATGTAATGAAGAATCGGCTACCATCGAAAACATGAAAATCGATATAGATAAACAAATGGAAATAAAATATAATACAATCTTTTTAATTGTTATGTATATCTATGAATATCCTTGTATGTATTGCCCCCTTTTTGATTGAACCAGGGAATCGAACTGTATATTTAATGCTAATTGTTAATTTTCAGAACGCCTAGCTTCGCTCCAGCAAGAAGTAGAAAGGAGGAGTGAGAAAGAAACAAAAGCAGTAGAGGACAATCGAATACTAGTGGAGAAAATCTCAATACTGGAGAAGGAATGTGCAGGACTGGAGCTGGAAAAGAAATCAGCTCAAAACCTGTACCAGCAGGAGGTGAGAGCACACGAGGAAACAAGGAAATCCCTCCTTCAACAAACCAAACAAGATGCTAGTCCTGAATTAGTTAAAGGTAAACATATTTTATATTTGTTGGAAAAGAAGGGAATTAGAACTGAGCCACTACCTTTGGATTCAGTAGGAATCAAAATCTCAAATTGTCTCGACAGCCTTAAGGCTCACTCATGTATTTAAATACATGAGTGAAGTCACTTCGGCTTCTTGTAAAAGGACTCCTCAACCTGCTTCCAAAAATATAGACTATATTTTTATTTATTTCTTTCTTTGACAATTCCCAAAAAAAACTGTTCAAAACAAGAAAGTTAAATACAAAGGATATAGTTTTTATAACGGTGGCTTTCTAACATTGTGAACTAAATAAAAGCAAATTTATAAAATTTGAGAAAAGACAAAAAACTTAAAAAACATGAGACCCACTATATTGTGAACTAGTCTTCTAGGATAATGATATCATTCCAAATTACTACTTTTTAAATCTCAACGAAACTTTGCTCTCGTACTTTTGGCAATGCTAATGAGGATGTGGTCAGAGTTACAAATTCATGTCAAAAACGCCTGTCTATACTTGCAACGCGAGTAGATAAATATAAAACGCAAGTACGCTATAAGTACGCAAGTAAATATAAAAAAACGGGCTCACTTCTCTCATTAGATTGTACAGATTAATAATTCCATAAAGTAAAGTAAAAAACATTTTTTCTTAATTATAATTTATGATTGGATATTTTTAAAATGTTGTGCATGTTACATACAAATATTTTCTTTTTTCACTATTCAAGATCTTTAAAATGATATACAAACTATTTTTTGCTAATATTTGTTAGAACATGACCAACACAATATAGCTCCAACACTTAGTTAATTCTATATATATTGTAAATTGGGTCAAAATCAGTCAAATGTTATGGCTGTTATTGTGATGCATACAAACAGACACATGCACGAACAAAGATATTTGACGTTCTAAACTTTTGAAATGTAAGAACTCCCTTACGTTGGTTCAATAAGAAGAAGACAATTTAATGATGACAACATAATTTAAGTATGATTATACTAAAGCCTTAACACTGGTCTTTGAATTTTGCAAACCTCACAGAGCTGTATCTTAAGGAATAAGATCCAAAAACTGTCATAGACTTGATAGGTATTTATATATTTTTGTTTAGCACTTCAAACGAAGCTTAATGAAGAGAAGTCGGCTCGTCAGAAAGCGGAACTGAATTCTCAAGAGAAAGAGAGACAGATGTCAATGTTGTCTGTCGATTACAGACAGATACAACAGAGACTTCAGAAGCTGGAGGGAGAACATAGACAAGAACTTGACAAGGTCTGTATATCCTTCTACTATATACATGTTATAGTTTGGTGTGCCACAAGGAAGCCACATAGTGATCTGTTTATTTCCTATCGTCAGATTTAACCATTTGTTTTGCTTGTCCTTAGATATGTTCAAAAGCTTTATCCAGATAAGGTGTGACCTGCTGGAAAGTTTTTCAACCAAATATTTTTGTCTGTATTAATCTACACTCATTAATATACACTTTGAGCGTAACGCTTTCTACTTCCACCTGAGGTGGTTCCCGCAGGGTTTATCCCTGATGAGCCGCAAGGCTCTAAACGGGCATTATTATTATTATTAATCTGAAACTGAGATTTCACCTTAATCCTTTTTAGATCTTTTTTACACTTCTTGTATGGTTTTAACTCCACTGCCTAGAGTTATTTTGTATATTTTGGAGCTGTGAAGTGTTAACATTAGTAAGTAAAAATTGTCACAACATATAGTTTACACCCTGTTATGTCTTTGACAGCCTCCATATCAGTGGTGAATGACTTCTTTTATATAAGTGTAAGTTTTAACTCAATAAATGAGTGAATTAAATAATTATTATAGTCTGACACATGGTTAAAATTAGTTGACAGTGTGGGAAAATAGTGGTGAGGAACCAATGTGGTTGGCCTGATTTGAAATTGTGGTCATGTTTTAACATCCAGGACTAACTTTATTGACCTTCTTGCATTATTTTTCAAACTGATTTTAACTGTGTATCATACTATACTGACATGACAATCAGTTGACAGTGTGGGAAAATAATGCAAAGGAGCCAATGGGGTTAGTCCTGGATGTTAAACCACGCCCACAATTTCATATTTGGCCAATCTCATTGGTTCCTCAGCACTATTTTCCCATGCTTTCAACTGATTTTAGCCATGTGTCATACTATAAATCTTTATTTGAAATCAGTATGTTATAATTTTTTGATAAATTATACATACTCTATTTAGTATTTATTTATTGATTATTATTATTTATAAATACCTGTTGCCTGACACTGATTCACAACCACCTGTTGGTTAATTTAATTGATTAAATTATTTTTTTTAAATGAAATGAATTACTGTTTCAAGCAGCTTCAAGTAGAATTGGAATTAATTGGCGTTGAGGTGAATTTTTCCATCAAAGTAATTCATTGTGGTTTTATTATTAGATCTTTTCAATGTAGTTGAATTAGTTTGCTCTTTTTGTTTATTTTCTTAGTTCAATAAATTAATAGTTGTAGTTAGTTCTTTTTATGTAAAAGAAAAATTGTTTTATTTTGTTGTTTTTACAATTTTTTTTACTTTCAGTTTTAGTGAACTTAACAATAGTTATTTATGCACCAAGGGAGTAAAGAATGTTATTATTTCCCTGAGCAGTTAATTTTCCTGAGGTGTAAGCCGAGGGAACCAAAGTGTTTAACTCCTGAGGGGAAGCCGAGGAAACCAAAGTATTTAACTCCTGAGGCGAAGCCGAGGAACCAAAGTATTTAACTCCTGAGGCGAAGCCGAGGAAACCAAAGTATTTAACTCCTGAGGCGAAGCGAGAAAAAAAGTATTTAACTCTGAGGCGAAGCCGAGGGCTTTATGTGTTTAACTCTAGAGGCAAAGCCAAGGGAGGTAATTGCGAGGGAAAAATAGCATTTTACTCCCAAGGTGCAAACAAGATTTTATCTCCAGTCATTGATTTTATTATATTTAAGTTTTGTTGTATTTTATTATAATTTTTTTGGGTCGGGCCCCCTTTTAAATTTTGGGGGTGCTGCCCCAAACAAATTCTTTTGATCTGAAACGAATTTTGAGCCAATAATTTTTTTTGTCATGTCCCCCTTATATATAAGGGGGTGATATTTTGGGGGTGCCACCCCTGGGAAAATTTAAAAAATGTTCAGTCACCTGTATAATTTAGAGAATACCACTCCCCTAAAAGTTGATATAATTGGCTCCAATAACCCAATTATAGGAAACACTATTAAACACAAGGTATGTCAAAGTGTAAAAAATTTAAGATTTACCTTAAAATCATTGATAGAAATTGCAAAATAAATGACTTTTTTACAGGACACAGTGCTACTGTGTCCAATCCCATGGCGGTCCCGAAATGAAACTTTGTGGACATTTTACTAATAGTTTAAGCTCTTTTTACTTTGGACCTAGTTTAAGCTTTCAAACACCATCAAAGTAAAAATCATACCTTAAGCATTATCTTAGATACAGCCATTTTTGTAGTCAAAGAAATGTCAAAAAATCACATTTTTTGGAAAATCCACCTCCCTACTGCGGCAATATTGCTGCTCCAAATGAGCCAAAAATCTGGGTTTTTTCTTCATTCTATGGTGCCTACCTGTCTGCTAAATTATATTAAAATTGGAGATATCATGTGTTTTTACCTGTGTTGATTTGATATGGAATGACTCAGGTACTATCTTATGCAATGTATATACTATTAATATTATGTATTTTATATCGGTGTGTCTTTAATTCCAGTGTTTAAAGAACTCTTTTCCCCTTACACCTCCCCATAATATTAGTGAAAATGTGCAAGAATTAATGAAAGCTTTTTGTATAAAATAGCTGGGTATGACAATATTTTGCTTCTAATAATTTTTTCTGTACTGAGCATCCGAGCCTGGCTATAGGAAGCATCCAGTTTTGTTTGAGGCTTTAGCACTTACAGTCATAGAGATATTATTACTAGAGGAGCCCTATTGGTTGAATTTTGAAACATCGAAAAAGTAACCTGACCACCTTTGCTAAGAATGTAATCAAATAATCAGTACAAAATTACAATAACTTATATAGAAAAATGTTAAAAATACAAATCAAAACACAAAATATGTGCAGGAAGCCGAAAACAATAGATTTATTATAAACTTAACTCACTCTTGAAGAAGGTTTCAATGAGGTTACACAAAGTCCCTGATAACCCCAATTATATGTTTCAGGCCTTTCAATGTATTAAGTTAGGATATGCCCCCTCTAGTATATATCTCTATGCTTATAGTAGACAAACTAATGCTTTTAGAGGAATAGCGATAATAATACATTTATAATGTCACGTCTTGATTGCAAAACATTCTTTAAATGTATGTATTGTATTGTCTTTTGTTTTGCAATGTCAGGATTTTTATGGGACTTTAATGAAAATATTTTTTCATTAATATTTATTAATATTAATGAACTTTTCTTTGTGAAAAGTTCAGAGGTACTCAATTTTTACTTTTCCTCATTTATAGCGTAGGTATATAGGAAAAGTATTGTGTTTGCAAAAAATTCCGAAACCGGGATGAAACCGGAATTATCTGTTTCAGGCGATTTTAAAACCTCCTGAGTGGTTTTTGCAAAGTTGTCTGTCTGTGTGTGTGTTTCTGTTATCATCGTAGCACTCAGTGTATTTATGATAGAGGGGTAAAACTTTGTACAAAATAGTTAACCGCTGTAGTTGTGCTATTCGGAAAATAATTTTTTATGACGTCATTAACCCGCAATAATGACTCAACAAAAATTTCGAAAAATCATAACATGTGGAAAATTTTTGCGATCAGATTGAGATTTGGCACGCATGTGACTATGTATAAGACCAAAATATGTGCCAAGTTTCATTTCATTATCAGCATTAGTTAAATTTTTATTGAATGACATGTGTTCGTTTTTTAAATTATAGTAAAAAATTGGGAAATGGTTCAATTGAGTTGAAATTTGGTACAAGTGTATATTATTACCTAATAAATAATTACACCAAGTTTCGTTTTAATACGACTAGTATATCCATATTTATTTGGATCATAAAAATTAAAGACCATTGAGCATGGTCAGTGCTGTACGGGTGACCGCTAAGAATGATGCAGATGCATTTGTTATCTGAGAACGAGCGAAGCGAGTCCAAAGACATGTTGCAGTATACTCAATAAATCACACATTATTATTCTCTTTTATTGACAGATTTGTCTGTCATTGTAATTTAAACTTAAATAAAAAAAATGAAATAAATAAAAGTAATTTAAATTGAAAAATAAAGAATGACTGTAGTCGGAAAGTTCTGAGGTACCTCGCACCCAATTTTTTCTTTTTTATGGCCAAAATGATGTTCCCTTTGCACAGTTTGTACCTATTAAGTTATTTTCCGTAAATGATTTGAACGTATAGAATGTGTCTGATACTTTGTCAAACACCCTGCATAACGCTAATAATGTTTTTTTTATAAAGATTGAAAATATAAGTAAAGAAGATCAAGTATAAAACAAATGTGGTTAATTAATTAATATCGTGGCTATTTATACAACGGAACAAATATGTTTGAAGTATCTCATATTAAGTGATATGTTTTACAGTTATGGCAACCTTCCAACAAGATTAAATTTAGTGTAAAAACAATCATAGAGGTAGTATTGCTTTGTCTGAAATTGGCAGATTCTTGTAAGCCTGCCTGTTAGTCTGTAGTTTGAATTTGTCAAGTTTGTTTCTGACTTTTCTTTACAAATTCATGATTGTGTCAATATTTGTATGCGCTCGTTTGTTTGATAGTCTTCTCGAATTCGTTAATAGACCTGTACAGTTGTTTTGTTTACTATTGAGAAATGCTTGTGGCACTTGTTAAGGTGGTGACTCCCCCATGAACTTGATCAATTTGTGATACGAGTTTGACTTCTTCAAGTAGCTGCTCGTTATAAAGATAGTAAATTAGATCCATATGGCAGTCATTTATTGATTTAGAATGATACCACACAGCTTTTGTCAAAGTATTGGGGAGTGATCATCTAGACAAGTACCGCACTTTACAACTTTCATCTTGTCTTTTATTTCACCTTATGCTTACCGGTGGGTGGGATTACGTCATGCAGTGGATTACATGTCTGTCTTTTAATTAAGCAGTGCACTTTAGAGGTGTTACCTCTCGGTTAACACCTCATCATCTGCCGAAGCTCCTCCCTAACTCCTCACCTACAAAATTGGTTAGGACTTCACTAATTTCATTCAACTCTCCTTTGGGATGCATCTTTGGTGACAATCATTTTAAAAGAAGAAAATAAAAAGAAAATCTTTATGGCTAACTGAAAATTCTGTTTGGAATCAACTATAGGATTAAAATGTACCCCTTTAAGTATAAACAAATAAAATCAGTACTATCTATTATTGTGAACCATTTGTATGAAGTTTGTATACTTTAAAAACAAATAAATTTATTATTATTATTATTATATATACAAATAAATTATTTTATAAACTGTTATTATATAAAAATAACGCTAACCTCCCTAAAAAAATATATAATATATTGTGTATTTATGTATGTATACATACATATGTGCATATTTTTATTTAGATGTGGGCATGTATATGAATATATATAAAAGTTGAAAAAATAAGTTTCAATACAAATGAATATGTAAATGTATAAATTAAATTAAAACTACGTGTTGTATTTTAAAACAAACAAAAATAAATAAAAAATTTATGAAAAAATAAATAAAATAATAAATTAAAGTACATAAAATTTTTTAAAAATATAAAATAAAAGCTTACAAAATAATTTAAATAAAAAAAAAATAAAAAAATCCTTTTATTGTTTTCCTTACAAAGTAAATAACGGAATTAAATAATAACTGCAATAGTGCAATAGATGTACAATTAAAAATTACAAAACAAAAAAATTTAAAAACAATTTTACAATAAAACAATTGTTTAATGTTTAAAAATGTAATTATGTTATGAGTCAAATCAAAATTGAAAACAAGAAAAGTTTAAACCTTCAACACACCACAACTGATTTAGATCCGAAGTATTTGATTAGCATCAATTGTATTTTTTAGTTGAATTGTTTATTTTGAGCTAATATTTATTACAATTATTATTTATTTATTATTTATTACAATTATTTATTTATTACAATTTATTATACTTATTACATTTATTACCATTTATACAATTTATTATCATTTATTACAATTATTTATCTATTACAATTTATTATACTTATTACAATTTATTACCATTTCTTACAATTTATTACCATTTATTACAATTTATTATATTATTGCAATTGATTACCATTTATTAATATTTATTTAATTATTTATTTATTACAATTTATTATAATTATTTCAATTATTTATTTACTACAATTATTACAATTTGTTACCATTTATTACAATTATTTATTTTTTACAATTAATTACAATTTAATACAATTATTTATTTGTTATAATTTATTACAATTTTTACCATTTATTAAATTATTTATTTATTTACAATTTATTACAATTATTTATTTATTACCATTTATTACAATTTCTCATAATTATTTATTTATTACAATCTATTATAATTACTACAATTATTTATTTACTTTATTTATTACAATTTATTACAATTATTTGTAATAAATAGTTACTCTACTCTCTTTTGAGTGGATCTGTGGTAACAGCAATATTGAAACCTTCCTCCATATCACGCTACAAGCCCCCACTTTGTGAGGCTTGTCTTTCCTTCCCCTCCCTTTTTACCAACCACAGACCCATCTAAGTCCAACCAACTGTTGGATTCTCTGGTGAATTAAAAGACAAGTTGTTTGTATTTCAGTGTTGGCTTTAACTCATTCAGCAAGTCAAATTATTTTTTTTGTTGAAACATTTCTGAAGGGTATTGTAAGAGTGAAGATAAAAATAATTATTAATTTCAACCAAATAGCTGCAATTAAAGCTTTTGGTGGCATCATGGTAACCTTAGAATAATACTAGTATAGATGGAGCATAGGACTGTAAACACAATGGAATTCCATTAATAACATGGAAGTCGGTTTACTGGTGGTCTTAAGCAGGGGTACCAGCCTAAATGTGTCATAAATATTCCCTAATGAAGAAAGATCATAAGAAACAAATAAAATAACATAAAAAGTCTGCTAAGTATTTAATAAAATCTCTCTTAGATAGGATAAGGATAGCAAAATACCATAATATAAATTTAGTTGACGAGTACTAATTTTAACATATTTTTAATTAAAAATGTTAAAATGCAGTTTAACATAATTAAAAATTTATAATGCATCAATATTTATATTAGTATTTTGTAAAAAAAAAATCAAGCATTAATTAATTATAGATAATAATAATCCAGTGACCGGAAGTATTGGAAACTTCGTTATAAGAAAAGTATAAATTGTTAGGGTGGCAGCATTACTTAAGACCACCAGTGAACTGGTATTGCTGTTATCAGTTATGCTCCTTCTGTATATAGTATTATTCTAAGATGGTTGACATGTGTAATTATCAACCATATATATATATATAAATAGAGTTTGTGATCACTGACAGTAGGCTTTGTATCCTTACCGCCATCACAAAATATGCCAAGTTTTGTTTCTATTTGTGAAAGCCTTTGTGCAGCAATACAATATAACAAAATACAAGTACATATTCTTCTGCTAAGTGTGGTTTTCAAATGTACTATTTATCTTAATTGTGAATTTTAAAATGTTAATTTATACTTTTTGTGTGTTTTGTTTAGTCCAAAGCACTTGCTGCTCAAATAGAGCAAGAAATGGGCAAGAAATCAGCTCTTGCCGCTGAACTTGGTCAACAGACGTCGGAAGTAGCCGCTCTTAGAGCTCGAGAGGCCCAGTTATCCCGAGAAGTCAATCAGTTGAGAGATCGTCAGAGACAGGCCGAGGAAGACCTGCACAGGTTAAAAACACAGAGAGCTGCTGACAATGTTAATATGAGGGATCTACAAGAACAACTCGAAACTGAACAGGCTTTTGCTGTAAGTTTTATTTACAATAAAAAAACTTACCAGTTATGTACCCCGTCAAAATAAAATGGGTAAAATTTGTAGAGTACAAAGGACTTATTACTTTCAGTTGTTAAGGTTATACAACAGAAGTTGAGTGTTGTTCATTGAAATTATATAGTGGACTCTCAATGAAATGAAATGAAACCATTTATTAAGGAAACAATAACATATTACATATACATAAATATTTTATCTACATGACTTGGCAATATTATAATTTGTTTATTTATAATTTATTTATATTTATATATAATTTATTTATTATTACTTATTATTATTTATCTATTCTTTTTTTATTTTTATACTATATTTATGTTCCTCAAATCAGCCTTTCAGCTGTGGTTACTTTGAGTTCTATTTTTATAATATATTTGTAACACATTAATTTAATTAGTACTAATTAAAATAATGGTACTAATTTATTTAATGGTATTTCCTTTAATTTAATTTGATTTATTTAATTTGACTCTCAATATCAACTTATTTTTATTTGTTTCACCCCTGAATGTAATCTCAGGTACACATCTCAGTGCCCCTAGGCTACCATCTCAGTGCCACCAGAGGCCGTCAGTCCAGTGCCACTAGAGAGATGCATCAAGTCATGACACTTAGCACACATAAACCTTCCTTAAAACTTGAGTTCATGTCACCTGGCAGGCCACTGCTCGACTACTCCCTGTCACTAGCAGGACCTGTCAACAAACAGATATCAGAAAACTTGGCTAAAGTGCAGACTTGTCTCAAATTATCTACCTTGGAAACCACCTTAGGATTGTAACAAGCAAGGTGCTATACTGGATCTGAGAACTGTTCCATCATTCGACATTTGTTATTATTGATAGCTCAACATAATGGCATATGTTGTCTACTCTGTTTTGTTAAGTCTAACTCATCATGCTATTTATGTTTTGCACAACTTGGTAGTTTCAAATGGTAAACGTGCTACTTGCCGACCATAATTGCGGTAAGAGAACACTGCTTGTCTCTGGTAAATACTGCACTTTATATTTGTCAAAGGGGAGATCGAGTTAGGCCCTGTCAGCGCTCCGATGAGGCTCTATCAGTGCTCGGATGAGGCTCTGTCAGTGTACGGATGAGGCTCAATCAGTGCACTGATGAGGCTCTGTCAGCGTCCAGATGAGGCTCTGTCAGAGCTCTATATGTCTCTGGCAAATTTAAATTGTTTTAACTGTTAATGTTTTGCAAAAATTGATATTACTAAAAGATATAATAATTAGTTTCCAACAACATGTTTTATCTATTGTTTTTTGGAGGCTATTTTTTTTGGAGACTATTGATGTTGGTACCATGGTGTATATCAGGTTTATCAACCAATATATTTTCTTATTTTTTTCATTGGTGATACATATTTGTATTTTACAGGGTTTATACAAAACTCAAGCCGATGAGTTGAAGGAAGAACTTGATGATAAGTGCAGGAATGTGAGTGAGTTGGAGGAGGAGAGATCATCGCTGGCCCACCAGCTGCAGCTGGCCTTGGCCAGAGGGGATAGTGAGGCATTGGCTCGGTCCATAGCTGAGGAAACAGTAGCCGACCTTGAGAAGGAAAAGACTATGAAGGAGTTGGAACTCAAAGATATGGTTAATAAACACCGAACTGATCAGATACATAAGGAAGCCACTCTTAATGCTGTTAGTACTCATATTTTGTCTATTTTATGTAAATAAATTAAAAAATCTTTAATCAAAATAATGCTTACAAAATTAGTTTAATTTAATGGAATAAAGATATTTTTTATTTTATTTTATTTCATGTTAAGTTCAATGTAGGTCTGTGTTTTATTTAAATTTTTGTTTTGATTCAGTTCCGGGAAAGAGAAATGGAAATCAATAAGAGACTGGATCAGCTGATCATGGATAAGAAAGAGCTTACAGATCAGATGAGAATGATGCAGCAAGGTACGTGTGGCATTTCTTTTATTCCACTTTTAAGTTGTTTTGGTTTGAGCAGAGCTTTTTGTAGACTACTTTCTCCACAAAAATACCATATTAATTATAATATTGTTATATTTAAGGCAATACCAACGTTTGTCTATTTTCTTCAAAATCTCAGAAAACAAGTGACTTACCACAACTATAGTTCATTATTTTTTAATTAAATTATTATAGCCATTATTTCATGGCATTAAATTATTTTTTAATATCACACTTTTGAAAACTCGCTTAATGTTACCAATACATGAGTTTGTTCTAAAGATGTTTCCCTACTGGTTTATATATTACTTTAGACTGAATTTGCTAGAATCCTAAATGTAAAAACCAGAGGTCTTTAGCCTCTTTGCTGTTCCGCAGCCTTGAAAGGGAGGATTGAAGGCCACTTCGCGGCCACATGGTTGCCGTACTTTATCAGTTCGTCATATTACTAGTTTATATAAGTGACATTCTGCCACAATATAAGCGAATTTTCTAATGAATTAGTAAAGAAACTTGATTTGTTTACATTATGTCAATTGTTTTGTTGACATATATATGTTAATCAATGAAACCAGAACTAATACTGGTAATAAAATGGAACTTTGTATGTTAGTGAACCATACATATGTTGGAAAATTCTTATTTTTTATAAATCTTAATTTAGATGTTAGTTATCATTTAGTTGGTTAAACTCTTAGTTTGTGTATAAATGGATCCTAACAGGAATTAACAAGTGTACTCTTGTGTGAGTAATTTTACTGTAAAAAATATAAATGTAAGTGTTAATAAACTGTGTTAAGTGTTTACCTTATTAACTAATTCATAACACATAGTAGTATATGGGTAAACAATTTCAGCCCAATCAAACACTTCATAGAGTTTGTGATTTATCTAGATGTTTGTGGGATGTTGTTTCTTTTAGAATCGGCGGTGCCTAAGCTTACTTGTCAAGATTTTTATAGTAGTTGACAGACTATTGTATATGTGTGGTTATTTTGTAAACAATATAATACAACATTTGTATGTGTGTGGTATATTTTGTAAACAATAAAATACAACATGTATGTATGTGTGTGGTATATTTTGGAAACAATATAATACAACATGTATGTATGTATGTGTGTGGTATATTTTGTGAACATAATAATACAACATGTATGTATGTGTGACGTATTTTGTAAACACTATAATACTACATGTATGTTGCATATTTTGTGTATGTATGTGTGTGGTTATTTTGTAAACAATATAATACAACATGTATGTATGTGTGTGGTATATTTTGTAAAGAATATAATACAACATGTATGTATATGTGTGATATATTTTGTAAACAATATAATACAACATTTATGTATGTATGTGGTGGCATATTTGTACAATATAAATACAACATGTATGTATGTATTGTGTGGCATATTTTGTAAACAATATAATACAACATGTATGTATGTGTGGCATATTTTGTAAACACTTTAATACAACATGTATGTATGTGTGTGACATATTTTGTAAATAATATAATACAACATATACTTATTTGTTTAATACAGATGTAATGAAAGCTAAGATGTGCATGGAAGAGAGTGAGAAGCTTCACAAACAACTGAAACAGGAGCAGTTGCTCAAAGCACAGGCTGTTAACAAATTAGCTGAGATAATGAACAGAAAGGATTTGAGTAATAATTTGAGCAGTAGTAAGAAGAACAGCAAAGTTTCATCTGCAGAGCTCAAGAAGAAGGAGAAGGAGTGTAGGAAATTACAACAAGAAATTACTCAGGTTTGCCTGCTTTTCAGTCTCATTGAATTAATGTATTTTATGTCTTGGTATGCCCCATAGTTTTCTTGACTTCATGTCTATATGTCTATATAATATAATAATATAAATAATATATATATATTATATAATATATATATATATATATATATATATATATATATATATATATAATACATATATATACATATTATATATATATATATATATTTATATATATATATTATAATATATAATATATATTATATAATATATATATATATAATTATATATTTATATTTATATATGTATATATATGTAATATATATTTGTAAATATTATGTATTATATATTATAATATATATATATATATTATATATATATTATATATATATATATATATCCTAAAAATAACTTTGAAACCTTTTTTAGTTCAAGGACAACTTTTTGGAGGAAATCTTATTGAAACTAGTTTTCTGAGACCTCTCATTAACCTAGTTTATTGTGTCAGCAAAATGTTCAAATATTCGGTAAACTTATTTTAACAATTTTTTGTGGTTGGAAATGGTCTTTATTTATGTTTTTGGTACGCTGAATCGAATTGGTATTTTTTAACAAAAAGTAAAAAAAAAACAGCTAAAGATCAATAAAAGGACAAAAAAAAATAATTAAGGAAGCTTTGTTTTTTTATTTAGGTTATGAATCTAGTAAAACCAGTTAATGGTACAAAAAAAACCTGAAATAATGCTGAAAATCGGTGGTGTGCTAAAAGTTTTTAATATAGCACACCTTAAAGTGAGATAGAAGTGATCCTGGCCATTAAAAGTGATAAAATAGTCCTGTAGATAAGGCATTGGCTTTCGGATCTAGAGTTCCATGTTAAAGCCTTAGAGGTGACGTTATGTTTTTATTAGGAAATTATATTTTTACTTTGCTTTTGTAAAATAATGTTGTGAGCTCTGTAGCAACTAAATAATTAAGCCATAGAATAGTAATAATATAGAAGGAGCATAGAACTGAAACATCATGGGGAATTCTACTGATACCATGGTTATAAGTAGGGGGGGTGGTGGTTATAAGTAGGGATACCACCCTAACAACGAATATGTTGAAATCCTTACATAGTGGAGGTCCTGTGCTTGGTTTAATCCCAGTCCCCCTGCAATAATAATTTTATTTTTATGGAATAATAAACTTTATTTTCTTATAGAATATTTCACTTCCTATACTGTTTCCTTATTCATATGTTACTCATTACAAGCCTAAATGGAAATTATGCTCGAAATAATAATAATATTTGCTTAAATTGTGGCATTGATTTCTATTTTATAGGAGAGAGAGAAATTCATCTTTGAATCAAATAAATGGCAGAAAGAAACGGAGGAGATGCAGAGTCAACTGATAGAAGAGAGTTCTGCCAAGTTGAAGCTTCAGATGGAGCTCGACTGCAAGGAAGCCGAGATAGAGATGCTTCAGTCTAAGATACATGAGCTTTGCCAGGCTGAAACAGCTTCGCTAAGCTCCGCTGATTGTGATCCTAGTTCCCCTGATGATACGTCTCTTTCTATACATTCTTCTATTCAAACTCAGGGTATTGTTACTAATTTATTTGTAAACCTTATTAAGAATCTCATTTGTGTAAAAAAAGTTTTGTAAACTGTTAACTATACTTAAAAGAAGTGTGTGTGTGGTGTCGATAATTATAAATAATAGTACATTAGGTAACTAGGCTGTAAAATGAGATTTTATTACCATGGAAAATTGTTTATTGGCGTTTGAAGCGAGTCACTCTTTACAGAACACTTTGTTTATTTACTAATCACGCAAAGCACTTTCGACCTAACAAGAGGTCATCATCAGTGCCTTACAAACAAATAATACAAAATTAAAAAACTTAAAGATAACAAATAACAATAAAAATAAATAAATATAAGATAGGTACAAAAATAATTAAAATAAATACAATAAATTAAAAATAAAATTACCATTGACACAAATTAAAAAAGAAAAGGGGCTGGTTTAAAACAATTTAAGGGTTTGATATTATTAGTAGTCATCACCATTGTATATAATTTTTAATATTTTTAAAGACACTGGATGAGACTAGAATAACAAGTTCTTACTTCTTTAAATGACTGTATTTTGCCTGACGCCAGGCATACTCATCTCCAGGATAATATATTTGGGGGGGGGGGGGGGGTAGGAGCACAATCAATACAATTAAATTTAAAAAAAAATATTTTACTTTACTTGCTAATTGGCTGAATGATTTTAATTTAAATGCAAGGAAAGTAAATGATTTGTCGCCTTAGCAACACAATCGTTCCTAAATGACATTTTTTATGCTGTGAAGTAGACCCTTTACAGCAGCTCTCATAAAATAGTTTTTACTTGTGAAACTTATTTATTGACTTGTTATCTCTCACTATTAAACTAGTTGCCTCTGCAATAAAATGTATTGTCTTTTGTTCCTTCACCAGTTGTGTCATCTAATCTTTGTCCTTTCTTTCAATTAAGACATTTGTTATGTTGAAGTGTGTAATAATTTTTTGTTGTAGCCCGAGAGAGCCGTTTAGAAGGTTGGCTATCAGTGCCTAATAAACAGAATATCAGGAGACACGGATGGAGAAAGAAATACGTTGTAGTTTCATCTAAGAAAATTATATTTTATAATTCTGATCAGGACAAGGATCCCAGTCTTATTCTCGATCTGAGGTAAAATTGTTTCAACAATTACAGTCGCTGCAATTACTTTATTATATTTCCATTTAAAAAAATAGAGGCACGGGGTACCTCGGAACTTTTTCTCATCATAATGGATTTGCTATGCTTATCCTGACTAGACTACTTTGAGACCTGTTTGCTTATCCTGACTCTTTAGACCTGTTGCTTACTCCGACTTACTTTAGACTGTTTGCTTATCTGACTACTTTAGACCTGTTTGCTTATCCTGACTACTTCAGACCTGTTTGCTTATCCTGATACTTAGACCTGTTTTGCTTATCCTGACTACTTTAGACCTGTTTGCTTATCCTGACTACTTTAGACCTGTTTTGCTTATCCTGACTACTTCAGACCTGTTTGCTTATCCTGACTACTTCAGACCTGTTTGCTTATCCTGACTACTTCAGACCTGTTTGCTTATCCTGACTACTTCAGACCTGTTTTGCTTATCCTGACTACTTTAGACCTGTTTGCTTATCCTGACTACTTTAGACCTGTTTGCTATCCTGATACTTCAGACTGTTGCTTATCCTGACTACTTCAGACCTGTTTGCTTATCCGACTGACCTGTTTGCTTATCCTGACTACTTTAGACTGTTTCATCTGAGACCTGTTTGCTTATCCTGACTTAGACCTGTTTGCTTATCTGACTCTTCCTGACTACTAGAACTGACTACTTCAGAGACCTGTTTGCTTATCCTGACTACTTCAGACCTGTTTGCTTATCCTGACTATTCAGACCTGTTGCTGCCGACCTGTTTGCTTACCCTGACTACTTCCTGTTTGCTTATCCTGACTACTTCAGACCTTTTGCTTATCCTGACTACTTCAGACTGTTTGCTTATCCTGACTACTTCAGACCTGTTTGCTTATCCTGACTACTTTAGACCTGTTTGCTTATCCTGACTACTTCAGACCTGTTTTGCTTATCCTGACTACTTCAGACCTGTTTGCTTATCCTGACTACTTCAGACCTGTTTGCTTATCCTGACTACTTCAGACCTGTTTGCTTATCCTGACTACTTCAGACCTGTTTGCTTACCCTGACTACTTGAGACCTGTTTTGCTTGTCTTCAGACAGTAGAAACATCCATTTTACTACCCATTGTCTCCCACCCAGGTGATTTTACTTATTGCTAAAGTGAAATGTTTTATTATTACAACCCCCCCCCCCTCCTTGTATAGAAGATAGGAGAACTAAAAAATTCAGTGGAAAATTGTGAGTATTGTTTTATATTAAACGTGTAATACAGGGGGGCCAGACCATCTTAAGTAGAAAACTTACTTTTCCTACTTTTTTAGTAGGAATACTACTTTCCTACTTTTCCTATTTTTTAGTAGGAAAAGTAGGAAACCTCCTACTTTTTGACTTTTCTTACTTTTTTAGTAGGAAAAGTAGGAAACCTCCTACTTTTTGACTTTTCCTACTTTTTTAGTAGGAAAAGTAGGAAACCTCCTACTTTTTGACTTTTCCTACTTTTTTAGTAGGAAAAGTAGGAAAAGTAGTCCTACTTTTGACTTTTCCTACTTTTTTAGGTAGAAAAGTAGAAACCTCTACTTTTTGACTTTTACTTTTTTAGCCTTTTTCCTACTTTTTAGTAGGAAAAGTAGGAAACCTCCTACTTTTTTGCTTTTCCTACTTTTCACTACTTTTGTAAGTAATAGCATTTTTACTAAGTAGATGAATTTTACTTATTTTTTATAATGACCATTCTGAAAATGGATCTCCTTCTCTTTTCTCAATATCCTTTTTTGAAAGCCTTTATAGTGAATAGACTGACTAGTGTGACTAAACTGTACTGTATTTATATTATTCTTAAAGTATAAATAAATAAAAATTTAACCATACCCCCTCCAGAGTTTTAGTTGATATGGTATATTTCTTTTATCCATATCAAAGGTTTTTATTTGTTTTTTCTATCCTAGCTAAAATTTATTAGAATTTAATTATTTTCTCTTTAGTATATCATTTTTATCTATGTCTGAGAACAAACATAATTCTTTTACAAAAATGTTTGGGTTGGTGTTAATTTTGAAATTTTGTAAGTTTTGCAGTGACATATTGGACTTTATTTGCTTAACAATACATAATCCTGTCCAAAGAAGATGGGACAGGATTTGAATGCACTTTGTATGCTTTAAATTAGCAGTTGTAAATAAGAAATAAAAATGATAATAAGTTGTTTTATTGTTTACAGTAAAGTGTTCCACGTGAGATCCGTCACTCAGGGTGATGTAATCCGTGCCGATGCCAAAGATATTCCTAGGATATTTCAGGTATATTTTACATTCTTTTATTCTTTCAGGTTTTAATAAAATTACTTAGTCCGTTTATTGTTATCTCTAGCAACGCAGGAAGTGATGACTTTTTAAAGTTTTAAACTGAAGATATACTTAGGCTTCAGATTTGGGCTGAAACCAACTTGATTTCTCGAGAACCAAAACTCACTTTTCTACTTAAGAGGACTTGTAAATAATTAATTTACGAATACTTTTAATGGAAAACTTTAGTATTTGATCGTTTTTGTAATTCTATTAACATGAATATGCTACGAGGATGTAGTGAAATGTAGTTTAACTTTTAGTTTAATAAACTAAAACTAGTCTCTTATAGTGCCCTTATCATATATTTATACAATCATGGAGACCCACACTAATCTTAATCTAAAGATATACTTGCTCTGTTGAAATAAAACTAATTATAATTATTCATTACACTAAGGGATGCATTTGTACTAAATTTCAAATCAATTGAATTTTAAATGTTGGTTTTTAACAATTTTTTAAACAAATGTATACATCTCATTTGATAAAAATTAGAACTTATGCTGATAATGAGATGGAACTTGGCAAATTTGATGGTTATTTGTATAGTACTGCATGGGCGCTAAATTTAACAATGATCCTATCATTTTTCTGTGTTTTTTGAATTTTCAAAAATTTTGCTGAGTCATTAATAATGGTTAGTGGTATCATAGAATTTTTTCCTGATAGCAGAACCGATTTTCAGTTCTCTAGCACACTGGGAGTTACTATGATAACAGATACACACAGTCACACTCTCATTCAGACAGACAACTTTGTAAAAACTATTCGGCAGGATTAAAAACATCTGAAATGGATGATTTTGGTGAAATCGTAGTTTTTGATTTACAGTAATTTCTTCTTAGTCTCACTTTTAACTTTATAGAATTCACACATTTTTATAAATTAGTGAACTATTAATGACTGTAGTACTATAATTATTTTAATTACTAATTAACAATTATTTTTCTGTAGCAAAGACATTTCACCCATCACTGTGGGCATCATCAGGCTTAAAAACTAAAACTACATTAAAAACACTTCTAACAAAACTAAGAATGAAAGCACAAAAACATAATTAATAACTTGACTAGAAAGATACAATATTACAGTATTAGTTAAAAAAAAGCCTGATGCTGCCAACAGTGATGGGTGAAATGTCATTGCTGTACACAAATAATTGTTAGCTAATCAATAAAATAATTATAGAACTAAAGTTATTAATAAGTTCTCTATTTTATTAAAATTTTTGATTTACTTTATATACCTAGGAAAATTTAAAATGTATTTAAATTAAAAAAAAATTGGCAATACTGGTGGTCTCCGCAGTACTTTAATGATGCATAACCTGATAAATTCAAACATATGGACTCTGTCTTACACCTTATAACTTGAAATACACGGGAAAGCAGTGACTTGACAATGACTGGATATTTCTTGAAACCCCATGTGTTAGATAGTTCTCTGAGAAATACTCTACTTAATAAAATGTACAATGATTTTTCAGCTACTGTATGCAGGGGAGGGTGAAGCTAGAAAGCCAGAAGAAGTTAATTCAGGGCCTGTGGAAGAGAAACCCATTGGAACTGTTAGTTTGAAAGGACACGAGTTCCTGCAGATATCTTTCCACATGCCTACGACCTGTGAGGTCTGCCCTAAACCACTTTGGCACATGTTTAAACCACCACCAGCACTTGAGTGCAGGAGTAAGGCTCTTTTATAATTAATTACTATCTTAAAAATAAAAAAAATAAAATGCCCGTTTTATTTTCGACCCATCAGGGTATTAACCCTGCGGGAACCACCTCAGGTGGGTTGCATCTACTACACTCTAAGAATTAATTAAAGTTGGCGAAATCTTTTTAATACAAATACTATTCATAAAATCTTAGAGTATAGCCCGGGCTGCGAACCCCGGACCTCCAGTGCCGAAATCGAACGCCTTTATGATCACGGCCACGGAGGCAGACAATTACTATCTTATTACATAATATATTATTAATAATGATAATATATATTTTTTAATTATAATGACTCATATGGAGTAGATAAAAAGCCGACAGACTAAAAAAATCAGAAGTTGGTCATAACACGCTAGGCATTAAATCTTCAATAGTCTAGAAAAAGACATTCAAGATTTAAAAACCTTTAAAAAGTATGTAAAGGAATATCTTATAGAAAATCCTTTCTATAGTCATCAGGAGTTTGTCAATAGGTTTGTCTCGAGTCTAAGAAATGTGTTTCAATGTACACATATATTATATTTAATTTTATTTGTTGTTTTTAAATCTATTGTTCATTTATGTAATTTTAATGTTAAATATTGTAAATAATTAGTAAGTAAGCTAAAAAATATTTTTTTTTTAAATTAGTTATTTTCACTACTTAATATATTTAAGTACAAATAAATACTTGGTACTTGGTACTTAAATTATGAAGGAAAAGCATAGTCTGCCTATCTAGAGTGGAGCCCTTCATATGGATGCACTTGCTCAAAGTATTAAAAAATCGCACTAACTCCAGTTTTCTTGCAATAATGGTTCTCCCTGTAGGGTGTGTGCAAAACATGAAATGAACATTTTTGAAGCTGGTAAATTTCTTATAAAATGAGTGTTTTTTCGTCAAAATCGGATAACTTTAACTCAAGTTATGACATTTGGTCAATGGCGAAAAACATT
Source organism: Microvelia longipes (assembly GCA_018340805.1). Taxonomy (NCBI): domain Eukaryota; kingdom Metazoa; phylum Arthropoda; class Insecta; order Hemiptera; family Veliidae; genus Microvelia; species Microvelia longipes. Next base: position 52,777,015 of record JACMZG010001863.1, read on the forward strand.
CGCTTAAAGTCAATATTTTTCAACAAATTTACTGACAGCATAAATTAACAATTTTATTGGTGTTTTTGAATGAGCCATAACTTTGGTTGTAGTTATCCGATTTTGGTGATTGAAAATTCGCTTCATAGGAAATTTATCATCTTTAAAAAATGTTCAATTCGTGTTTTGCACAGGACCTACAGGGAACCAATTATTTTAATAAAATTTAAATTTGTGTGATTTTATAAAATTTTGTGCATGAGCACTCATATGAAGAGTTCTACTCTGGATAGGCAGACTATGTTTTTATTAATAATTTTAGGTATATTTTCAGAAAAAAATTGTTTTGAAGTAGTACAAAATGAGTCACATTTTTTCAGGTCCGGTTTTTGGATTATTAGATATAGGCTTAATAGACTTATTCTTTATCATCAATGTCTAGTTTGTATTTCTGTTGCTGACCCTGGTTCAGAAGATTTAATTGAAGCCGTGCAGTTTACCATAACAGCTTTTAACAATATATTAGGAGACAATATAAAAGCAAATATATAATATGATGTACTAAAACAATTCTGGCACAGAGGTCTGTAAGCCAGGTGAATTTTCTTTTAAATTACCCTTTCTTACTTATTAATCCAATTTTTGATTAATTTTTTTTTTGGTTTATATTTAATTTTTACTCAATGCCTTTTTGCTTTCTTGTGTGTAGGATGTCATATTAAAGTGCACAAAGAGCATTTAGAGAGGAAAGAAGACTCTATAGCTCCCTGCAAACTCAACTATGATCCTAACTGTGCCAAGGAGCTGCTCATACTCGCTTCCAATCAGGATGAGCAGAAGCACTGGGTCAACAGGCTGAGCAAGAAAATTCAGAAATCTGGCTTCAAAGCCAACTCAGACGGCTCAAAAATATCACCAAGGTGAGAATCTAGGAAAAAAGTACATGGAAAAAACACACGGGAAAAAAATCACCCCGAAAAAAACTACACGGGAAAAACACACAAAAAATACAGGAAAAAAAGTACATGGAAAAAAACTCACAGGAAAAAAATCACCCCGAAAACAACTACAAGGGAAAAACACAAAAAAGTACACCAAAAAAAATACAAAATTTTTGCTAAGTCATCAACATAAAAACCCAATAACAGCTATAGGCTGATTTTTGTACAAAGTTTCAACTCTTTAGCATAAATACACTAGGAGCTACGATGATAACAAACACACATACTCTCAGACAGACAACTTTGTAAAAACCATTTAAGAGGTCTTAAAAATACCTGAAACGGATAATACCAGTGACATCCCTGTTTCTGAGGTTTTTACTTACGCAACTCTTTTCCTATATACCTACGGTATAAATGAGGAAAAGTTATCAATAGCTCTACTATGCGATGTGCGATGAAGCTGCACTTTTTTCACTGTATTTTTTCCATGTACTTTATTTCTCTGTATTTTTCCATGTACTATATTTCTCTGTATTTTTTCCATGTACTTTATTTCTCTGTATTTTTTCCATGTACTTTATTTCTCTGTATTTTTTCCATGTACTATATTTCTCTGTATTTTTTCTATGTACTTTATTTCTCTGTATTTTTTCCATGTACTTTTTCCCCCTGTATTTTTTCCCTGAATTTTGTTCTATCTACTTTTTTTCCAGATACCCCAAGGTGAGTGTTCATGATCCTTACCGATATCTCTTTATAGCAAAACCAGCATCTGAGCAAGTGCTGACAGCTTATACTTCTGTTTGTACTGTGATAGTCAAATAGAGGAGCTGCATAGTTTTATTGAGAGATCTGTACCACTACTAAGATCAACATAGAGAGTTATTAAGAGCAATCTTTAAAAAGATATGACAACTAGGTTACTAAACAACTTTTGAAAGATTTGAAAACTAGGTTACTAAACAAACTTTTGAAAGATTTTACAGCTAGGTTACCAAACAAACTTTTGAAAGGTTTGACAACTAGGTTACTAAACTAACTTTCAAAAGATTTGACAAGGTTACTAAACAAACTTAAAAGATTTGACAAAGGTTACTAAACAAACTTTTAAAGATTTTACAACTAGATTACTAAACTAACTTTTGAACGATTGACAACTACTAAACAAACTTTTGAAAGATTTGACAACAAGGTTACTAAACAAACTTTGAAAGATTTGACAACAATGTTACCAAACAAACTTTTGAAAGATTTGACAACTAGGTTACTAAACTAACTTTCGAAAGATTTGACAACTAGGTTACTAAACAAACTTTTGAAAGGTTTGACAACTAGGTTACTAAACAAACTTTTGAAAGATTTGACAACTAGGTTACTAAACAAACTTTTGAAAGGTTTGACAACTAGGTTACTAAACTAACTTTTGAAAGATTTGACAACTAGGTTACTAAACAAACTCTTAAAAGATTTGACAACTAGGTTACTAAACAAGTTTTTAAAAAATTTAATAACAAGGTTACTGAACAAAGTTTTAAAAGATTTGACAAGGTTACTAAACAAACTTTTAAAGTATTTGACAACTAGGTTTCTAAACTAACTTTCGAAAGATTTGACAACAAGGCTATTAAACAAACTTTTGAAAGATTTGACAACTAGGTTACTAAACAAAGTTTTGAAAGATTTGACAAGGTTACTAAGCAAACTTAAAAGATTTGACAAGGTTACTAAACAAAGTTTTGAAAGATTTGACAAGGTTACTAAGCAAACTTAAAAGATTTGACAAGGTTACTAAACAAACTTTTAAAAGATTTGACAACTAGATTACTAAACTAACTTTTGAAAGATTTGACAACTAGGTTACTAAACAAACTTTTGAAAGATTTGACAACATGGTTACTAAACAAACTTTGTAAGATTTGACAACAATGTTACCAAACAAACTTTTGAAAGATTTAAGAACTAGGTTACTAAACTAACTTTCGAAAGATTTGACAACTAGGTTACTAAACAAACTTTTGAAAGATTTGACAACTAGGTTACTAAACAAGTTTTAAAAAAATTTAATAACAAGGTCACTGAACAAAGTTTTGAAAGATTTGACAAGGTTACTAAACAAACTTAAATTATTTGACAACTAGGTTACTAAACTAACTTTCGAAAGATTTGACAACTAGGTTACTAAACAAACTTTTGAAAGATTTGACAAGTAGGTTACTAAACTAACTTCCGAAAGATTTGACAACTAGGTTACTAAACAAACTTTTGAAAGATTTGACAACTAGGTTACTAAACAAGTTTTAAAAAAAATTAATAACAAGGTTACTGAACAGAGTTTTGAAAAAGACTAAAGACAACTTTACTAAACAACTTTTGAAAGATTTGACAACTAGGTTACTAAACAAACTTTTGAAAGATTTGACAACTAGATTACTAAACAAACTTCCGAAAGATTTGACAACTAGGTTACTAAACTAACTTTTGAAAGATTTGACAACTAGGTTACTAAACAAACTTTTGAAAGATTTGACAACTAGATTACTAAACAAACTTCGAAAGATTGACAACTAGGTACTAAACAAACTTTGAAAGATTTGACAACTAGGTTACTAAACAAGTTTTAAAAAAAATAACAAGGTCACTAAACAAACTTTTGAAAGATTTGACAAGGTTACTAAACAAACTTTTAAAGATTTGACAAGGTTACTAAACAAAACTTTTAAAATATTTGACAACTAGGTTACTAAACTAACTTTCGAAAGATTTGACAACTAGGTTACTAAACAAACTTTTGAAAGATTTGACAACTAGGTTACTAAACAAGTTAAAAAATAATAACAAGGTTACTAAACAAGTTTTGAAGTATTTGACAAGGTTACTAAACAAAGTTTTGAAGTATTTGACAAGGTTACTAAACAAAGTTTTGAAAGATTTGACAAGGTTACTAAACAAACTTAAATTATTTGACAACTAGGTTACTAAACTAACTTTTGAAAGATTTGACAACTAGGTTACTAAACAAACTTTTGAAAGATTTGACAAGTAGGTTACTAAACTAACTTCCGAAAGATTTGACAACTAGGTTACTAAACAAACTTTTGAAAGATTTGACAACTAGGTTACTAAACAAGTTTTAAAAAAAATTAATAACAAGGTTACTGAACAGAGTTTTGAAAGATTTGACAAGGTTACTAAACAAACTTTTAAATAATTTGACAACTAGGTTACTAAACTAACTTTTGAAAGATTTGACAACAGGTTACTAAACAAACTTTTGAAAGATTTGACAACTAGATTACTAAACTAACTTCCGAAAGATTTGACAACTAGGTTACTAAACAAACTTTTGAAAGATTTGACAACTAGGTTACTAAACAAGTTTTAAAAAAAATTAATAACAAGGTCACTAAACAAACTTTTGAAAGATTTGACAAGGTTACTAAACAAACTTTTAAAAGATTTGACAAGGTTACTAAACAAACTTTTAAAATATTTGACAACTAGGTTACTAAACTAACTTTCGAAAGATTTGACAACAAGGTTACTAAACAAACTTTTGAAAGATTTGACAACTAGGTTACTAAACAAGTTTTTAAAAAAATAATAACAAGGTTACTAAACAAAGTTTTGAAGTATTTGACAAGGTTACTAAACAAAGTTTTGAAGTATTTGACAAGGTTACTAAACAATGTTTTGAAAGATTTGACAAGGTTACTAAACAAACTTTTAAAAGATTTGACAACTAGATTACTAAACTAACTTTTGAAAGATTTGACAACTAGGTTACTAAACAAACTTTGAAAGATTTGACCACAAGGCTATTAAACAAACTTTTGAAAGATTGATAAATAATTATTTTAATAATGAGTTTGGAATTTGTACTGCTACTTAGTTTATTCATGTTTTTATTATACAGGAATGTGTCAAGTTTGTTGACATTGTTTTGATTTTTAGTTTTACTGGTGTGTCCATAGAGATATATTACTAGAGGGGCCCTATTGGTTGAGTTTTGAAACATGGAAAAAGTAACCTGAGTACCTTCGACTATCAATGTAATGAAATAAACAGAAAAAAATACAGACTCTTACCCAGTAGAACGTTTAAAATACAAATCAAAACATAAAAAATGTCAAGGAAGACGAACATGATTAATATATTATAACCTTAATTCACTCTTCTGAGGAGGTTTAATAAGGTTACACAGAGCCCCTGAGAGCCCCAAAAAGATGTTTCAGGCCTCTAAATGAATTGAGATAGGCTATGCTCCCTCTAGTATATATCTCTTTGTGTGTGTGTGTGTATAACTACATTGTGATGAACTGTGTCAAACTATGATATGAAAACAAATAAATACATTACGAGTGTTTACGATTTCCACAAATTAGTTAACTTATTGGCCATATCTTGTCAATTGGCCATACTCTACTGTTGGTATATGTGTCTGGTTATATTTGCAGGGAATCGACCAAATCTTCTCTTAAACCCTATAACATGTCGGTTCAGCAAAGATCAGCCACACTTCCTGCCTCAACCAAACAGCAATAACATATCTTCCACCAGTATATTCTGCAAACTTATTTAATTTTCTTATAAACATTGTTGAAATTCTTCCACTAAAGGACTTATCTATTTGTTATTCCTCCGGAATATTGCATCAATCCACCAACTATTTTTTTTTTGTAATTTAAATTAATTTAAAAACACGTTGATTTAAACTTTAAAATCATGTTTAAACTTAAATGAATTCAACTCTATAAATGTTGAACTTAAAACTTAATTGAAAGTAAAAGATAAGTCCTTTTAAAGTCAAGAAGTTTGTTTATTTGTATATTTTACCAGTGATATCATGTTTGTAAGATATTTGTTAAAAACTTTGTGAAAAAATTATTCAAAGCAGCAGCAAATGTGTAAAATTAACTGTGATATTTTTAATTGAAAAAAAACCTGGTGCTGCAAAAATATATCTGAGGGATGAGAGTGTTTTACTGGCGTTCTTTTTAACAATATATATGTAAACAATTATTTTAATTTGTTCTAATAAAGAAAATCTCTGGTCTGAAAATTCGCAAGTCATGTGCGCCATGCTTTTCTTTTAATCTAGTAAATAATGATATATTGACTTTCCTCTTTTTAAATCTTTCATTGAAGAATAACAAGATAATTTTAACAAAATCCAACAATTTTTTTATTCCAAATTATTAATAATTAAATTATTTGCAAATTTCATAAATTACGATAAAATATTATAGACAAAGCAAGTGTTTGCAGTTTTTTGTTTTTTTTTGTGAATTTTCAAAGAAAAAAAAAGAAATGAGGTTCTCGTTTAACTTCTTGGTTGGCTTGGAAACTTCACCAGTTATACCAATTTCGTCTGTTTTATTTAAAGAAAAAACTTTAAAACACTCCACTTCTGATGCATTTTAAAATGTTTTTAATTATTTTCTATTTTATGTATTCACAGGTGCCTCAGTTTTTCCAAAAAAAAATAATATATAATTAATTATTTAAAAAATTAACTTTAACAGTATTTATTTTAATGATTGCTCCAATTTGTGTTTTTTTTTTGGCTTTGTTATGTGTATATGTTTTTAAATATTTTTTTTTTTTTTAAGTTAGTATTTGTTAAAATAAAATACAAAATAATAAAACATTTGTTAACTGCTGAATTCAATGGACTAATTATTGGTTTAACAGCTGCCATTTAATTTTAATTTCTGTTAAGGTCTAACTTTGTTGGCAGTAATGTTACTGGCTTCATGTATAGTGGAATTATTCATTGCAGATATGAAGGCAGGTTTTAAGATAATTTTATCTTATCTTTGTATCTTATCTTTATCTTTGTATTTTTTTATTACTATCAAGGATTTTAACATCTCTTTGTTTTTTAAATCCTTTCTTTGAAAAAGAAACCAAACTTAATCTTATAATGGGTGGGTAAATGACTTTTGTCAATTGCTCAATTTAAATAAAATTTCATCTTTTACTGGAGAAAAAAGTTAGAAGTGACATAATGGTAAATATTTACAATTAAAAAGGTTGTATTTACCGCAATCGAAGAACAATCGTTGTATTGAAGAAGCAATCGAAGAATCAGCTACCGTCGATACTTCACTATCTTCAGAGGGCTCGTCGTGCTCATTGAGACGAGAAGTTAATCACTGATTTAACTTTATTAGTTGAGAGCTCGAGTCCCTGTCTGGTGCTGATGGCGTTATGCCGAAACCGGTCCAGGGATATTTATATCCAACAGCAAGTATCGACGGTAGCTGATTCTTCAATTGTAAATATTTACGTTATTTCAGAATATTAAAATTAATACCGTAAACGGGGATATGGAGGTCAAAATTAGTTTTGTTTGAAGATATTAAAAGTTGTTTGTGCACCAAGGGAGTAAAGAATGCTATTATTTCCCTGAGCAGTTAATTGGTTCCTGAGAAAACAAAAGCTGAGGGAACCAAAGCATTCAGCTACCGAGTCAAAGCCGAGCTCCAACTTTTCTTTAAGTTTTATTATACTTCATAAAAATCCAGTGGATTTGGAATGGGATTCTATCCTACTATTGAAAGGCTTTACAAAACAAACAAATGTTAGATATAAAACTATTTATTTTGGTGCAGTTTACACCCACTATGCATAGAGGGTTTAATTTTTATTAATGTTAACCATAATATGTTTATTATAATTATAATAAATATATGTATTGTAAATTTTGTAAATGACAGTCTTCCATGAACATTTATTTGTATTATTAGTGAAAATATATTTTTTTATTGGGGATTTAATTTTTTTTAAAGTCTGTAATTTAAGAATATGGGTTATATTTAAGAAGTTGTTCTTAAGTGGGGTGAGACTTTCCCTGTTGTTAAAGCATATCAATAAGTCTTACTCAAACTCAAGTACTCCTCTCAAATACCTACCTGAGTGTTTTATTTATAAAGCTAGTTTTGTTTTTTATTTATTTTTTTAGATAAATTAATATGTGAGGATAGGATGAGATTGAGATAACACCTTTTCCCAATATGTATGTAACTTATTTAAGTTACAATGATTGAGTGGGATGTTAAAATAAAATCTGTTATTTTTTAACCACATTGTTTTGTTTTTCAAAGTATGTTAAAAAAACAATATATAGTATATTAAATATATTATATTATCAAGTAAAAATTTTTTCTAAACAAGTTTATTATAAACCAAAAAAAAAAAAAATAATAATAATAAACTGCATAAGCTACTGTGTAATTGTCATAAAGATTAAACTCTCCTTGTGGTGTTCGTATTAATGTAGATGGTAAATTGGACGTTTCACTTCCACTGTGGGAAGCATCTTCAGGAAGTAAGCACATCATGGATAAAAACACAATGCTCTACAAAAATGAACTGAGTTTAGTTTCAGCTCTACGAAACTAATTTCGCTTTCTTAGAGCATTCTGAACGCATCAATGATAATAATCAGTTAGAAAAATTCTCTCCACAGCTTCAATGGTTTAATCAAAACATTATTGATGCCAAAAAGAGGAATATATATATATATATATATATAATATATATATATATATATATATATATATAATATATATATATATATATATATATATATATATATATATATATATATATATATACATATACACTATACTATACTATATAAATGTATATGATCTTCTTTCTGGTTCTGATTTTTTCAAGCTGTTTCAGCTGGTTTTGATTAAATCAATAAACATTGTGGAGAGACTTTCTGTACTGATAATTACAATACACTCCACCCGCTCTATACCTAATTAATATCCATGATGTCTTACATCTCTTGAGATATGTTCCACATTGAAAACTAAGCATCATTGACACTGTCACTATTGTATGACCTTAATCTTTACCTTAATAATAATCAGAATCCTTTAAGATCCAAACATTTTCTATGGAGGTGTAAAAGATTTTTTTAAAGAAATAGTTTAGAAGCTAAGAATGATCATAATTAGACTAATTAAACTTATATTCTTAAGTTTTATTAGTCTGTTGAGATAAGAGAACAGTTTCTTAATAAAGCTATTCATTTTATAAAACAAATTTTCTGAAAAAAGTGCTAATTATGTCAGTTGTTCGATTGACCGCCATACTATAAAATAATCGGTAACTTGGGTTACTGATTATTACTCCTAGTTATTTAACTCAATCTCCTTTTATCTTTCACTGCTTCAGCTTGTATACAAATATTTATATTTATTGTGATGTGAAACCTCCGCATGGGGTGCATTTTTATTGTGTATTATTTTTATTTAGCCTTTGGGTTGTAACTTGAAACCAACGTCGGCTTTATAGTTAGAGTATAACACATGGTTATACTTAAGTTCACAGCGTTGGAAAATAATGCCAAAGAGACAATGAGGTTTATTATGGACCAACCTCATTGATTCATTAACATTATTTTTCCACACTGTCAACTGATTATAACCATGTGCAATACTATAGTAGCTTGTTAGTTTTAAGTCATTATTGTTTTCACTAAATTATATGAAATCAATTTATTAATAATTATTTTTTTTAAGAAAAAATTGTATCTGAGTTTGATGAAATTGTTTCGCTGTTTATATTTTGACAATAATTCATTAAATTATTTATATCTTACTCAATGTCAATGCTTTGTGAATTGACTAGTATTATTATTATTATTCTCGATACGAGTTCTTTTTTAAATCTTAAGTAAATAATACCAAACAAAAATCTTTTCTCTTATTATATTATGGTTCCATACTATGGTATATCTTTTAGATTTCGACGCATAATTTGAAGGACAACTCTGGGCTCTGGTTCCCACCATGAGAATGCACTACTACCAACTGTGCCAAAATTAATTGCCCTAGTTGAAGTGACATCATAGGTGTTACCTTCTACAGATTAAGTTGATTTAAAAATCTTTTAAATGGTTAACTTCACTTTTTATAGACAAAATTATTTGTTGTTCATAAAAAAGTGACCATTTGATGTTACCGAGTTTAGCACTAGAAATATATTATATATATATATATATATATATATATATATATATATATATATATATATATATATATATATATATATATATGTCTCATTTTGTACTACTTCAAACCAAATTTTTCTGAAAATATGAAGAAAAAACATAGTCTTCCTATACAGAGTTGAGCCCTTTATATGATTGAGCATGCTCAAAATTTTATAAAATTGCACAAATTTTAGTTTTGCACACGACCCTAGGGGTCGTGTGCAAAACATGAAGAGAACATTTTTTAAAGCTGATAAAATGTTCTGTAAAACAAATGTTTAATCATCATAATCGGATGACTATAACCAAAGTTATGGTTCTTTCAAAAACACCAAAAAAATTGCTAATTTATGCAAAGTCACCGAATTTCTTTGAACAAATATTGACTTCATGTGCATTTTTTTGGTCATTTAACAAATGTCATAGCTTTAGTTGTAGTTATCCGATTTTGACAAAAAAACACTCGTTTTATAGAAAATTGTATCAGCTTTAAAAAATGTTCCCTTCATGTTTTACACAGGACCTACAGGGAACCACTTATTTCAAGAAAACTGAAATTAGTTGGATTTTATAAAATTTTGAGCGAGCCCACTTATATGAAGGGCACCACTCTAGATAGGCAGTCTATGTTTTTTCTTCATAATTTAAGGTATATTTTCAAAAATTGGTTTGAAATAGTACAAAATGAGTCGCATTTTTTTAAGCCTGTCTCTTGGACTATAATAACTAAGCACGGTATTATATTTGTCAAACAATGCATACTCAGCCAAATTTTTTTTAAAATAAACTAGCTAAGTTTGATTTTTTTAACTTCTCAGTTTTAAATTATTTTATTTAACTTTTTTTTATTTTAATAAGCTAAATAAAGCGATTAAGGAATAGTTGTATAATATATTAACTCTCAAACACTGTAAAATATTTACAAGGAAGTAATGAAGCAGACAAAACTCTTAGTGTACAACTAACTTCTCCTGTTTGCCTTTGCCAGTGTTGACTTCAGTATTTTAGGGTGCTGTTAAGCATCATTACTTGACTTTCAGTTAAACTTATCCCGATGTTAAATGACAAAGGGAAACTCAATCTCAAATAAACTTTGTCACTTCTATTTTATTAATTAATTAATTTATTTTCGTATTTATTCCCCTCTATTTAAGTTTTACAGCTTCCAACATCAGGAGAGACTAGGAAGCATCATATGCTTCTTTTGCGAACCCTTGGTGTTGGGGGCTGCATGATCTTAAAACTTATTACCTATTTAACTTGTATATTTTATCCGAATTAACTTTCATCTAAATCTATTATATTATGTTATCTATATCCAATCTATCTCTTGCTGTATAATTATAACTATAATATCTTCCATATACTAAATAATTCATCTATCAACTCCCGCCAGAGTGCAATCAGTGGATTGTTTCTATTTCCAAACTTCTCAAGCCATGGTACTATACTAATTGTAACATTGTCGTATTACTCAATTTAAAATAAAAAAAAATACTGTACTAATTGTTGTCATATTACTCAATATAAAATATAAAACAAAATATTTTCATATTCATGGGAAATTATTTACCATTCTGGTGAATTCCAAACCACCATTTTGCTGAAAACTACTGTTTTCTTTGTCAGTCAACACTCTACTGTTATTTTTTAACATCATGGTTCAATTTTATTATTTTCTAATCAATTAATAGTAACTTCATTATTTAATTGGAACCAGGTTATTATTTATTTACTTTTAAAATATCTTTTTAATTTTGGGATGAAAAACAATACAACTCACCTGTTGCTTTATTTACCTTATTTAATCAAATGAAAACTGATTTTTTTTTTCAATTTACCATTTTCTTATTAAAAACTAATTTTACTTAGTGTACTTAGTGTTTTTATATTTATCGATTAATCGTGCCTGATAAATAATTAATTATAATAATTTTAAATTATTAAAAAATGGAAATTGACTCTGTACAACGAAATACCACTTTGTTGATTACAAATGTTTTAAAAGGTTGTTATGTGTAGCTGTTTCACTATTTTGTGTATAATTATGTAGTTTTAAATTTTACTGTAAAAAAATGTATTTTTTTATTGCTTTATTTTATTTATTATAATTTTAATAAGTAAGATTATTGGGTTTTCACAACTATTTTATATATTTTTTAGAATAATAATGTAGATAATTTGATTATATGTTATGTTTTACTGTAAATTGAATCAATAAAAGGAGTTGTGAGAAAATCTGAAACCTCCCTACACACACTACTGGTGTTGCTACTCAAAACTTATTAGATTAATGTTTTTTTTTATTATTTAACATTCTTTAGTAAGTATGACATGAAAAGGTTAATGTTTAGAGGTTCAATTTGAAGTGTCCCACAATAAAGTAGCATACATGCAGGATAAAAATATTTTTTTACTTAAAGTAACTATTTTAAATAGTTTACAGTTCATTTTAAATAGATCTACCCTATTAGAGAATGTATACTGCTAAAAAAAATACAATGTTTGAAAATTTTTAATGTACAGACAATACCCAATTCAGAGTTGACCAAAAGTCTTCCCCTAACTTTAAATACTCTTCAACCCATATTATCCTCTACTTTATTTACTCAGAGTGGCTCAAATTTATTAAATTTGAATGTAACGTAAGTTTCATTAATTTATATCTAATAGTTAAAACATTTAAGGGGAGGGAGAGACTTTTGGTCAACTCTGAATTGGGTATTGTCTATACATTAAAAATTCTCAAACATTGTATTTTGTAGAGAGTATATATTCTCTAATAGTGTAGATCTATTTCAAATGAACTCAAAACTATTTAAAAATAGTTACTTTAAGTCAAAAAATATTTTTATCCTGCATACATGCTACTCTATTGTGGGACACTTCAAATTGAACCTCTAAACATTAATTTTTTGATGTCACACATTACTAATAATATTAAAGGATTATCATATAATTTATGAATAAATGCCATGGTCTTACGAAGCAATTAAAGAGTCAGCTTCCAACGATACTTGCTGTTGGATATGAATATCCCTGGACAGGTTTCAGCTTAACAACATTATCAGCAGGTGGGGCAACACTCGAGCTCTTAACTAATAAAGTTATATCAGTGAATAATTTCTAGTCTCGACAAGCCTTGTGAAGATAGGGTAGAGAGTAGGAGGGTTTATATAGGGAAGTGTGTACCTGAGATAATGCTCAGACCTCGAGAAGACAAGGTGATACTTTGTACTGTTTATTTGTACAGGTGTCGCAGTTTTACCAATATTTTGTTTTTTGTCAAGTATTGTTTTGAATTTGTAAAAGTCTTGTTAGTAATTTAATATTCGTGTATTTCCAGTCTTTCGACCACGTCAAGTTTTGGTCCTTTTGTTTGTTTCTGAAGCAGTGTCATTAAGTTTAAGGTGATAGGTGAAGTTAGAATCTGATTTATCTTGGATGAATTTATCTTACGTTCTATTTATGGGTTTTTTGTAGAGTACGGTATGTTCCTCTTGTGACTTTGTTGGCAGTCCTGTGCAAGAGGACATGTATCTTGTAAACCCTACATTGGTTATATGTATATGAGTTATTGAAGTTATGTAGTCATTTTCTACCTGTGTTATTGTTGTTAATGTTACAACAATCTTCCTTATCTTCAGGGTTTGTTCAGCTCATTGAGACTCACTGACATAACTTCATTAGTTGAGAGCTACAGTGTTGCCCCACCACCCGATGATGGAGTTAAGCTGAAACTGGTCTAGGGATAGTCGTATCCAGAAGCAGGTATCAATACTGGATGATACTGCAATTGTCTTATGACTCGTTTATGTAGCTATTGAAATATGGTCTGATGTAATTAATTATGTATGTATGAAGCAATGTATTGTGTTGTGTGTAGATATGAGATGCCTATTAATAACAGACAGAGTGTAATTTGTATATGTCAATGCTAAAGTTAATGCTCCACCTGCGGACTAGCTCCGCAGGTGGAATTACAGAGAATAAGCTTATTCTCTGTGCTTCACAACTCCACGTTTCAATGATTAAATTATTAACATTATTTTTCTAAATTTTCTACTACTATTGTCCAGCGTACAATTTTAGATTATTTATTTTATTTTTTTTACATTCCATTTTTTTCGTTGGAGTACCTTTTACTCAAAGCTTTTTAAAAAAAATAAATTTATGTATAATAGGTTCTGTGAAAGTATTTCTTTTTACGATTTAAAAGTGTTGCATAATACAAGAGAGTTGATAGAATCGAGACTCAGGTGGTAAGCGTCCAGATAGTGACATAACTTGTGTCTTAGGTTCTGATGTATTAAATACATTTTGCTTTTGCTGCATCTTACAGCAACACAATTTCCTGCTCAACTAACCTTTTACTTTTGTATTATCACTTTTTCAAATAAATCCTTTCAATTTTAAGTATAATTTTTATATTTAAAAAAAAATCTAAATCATAGTGATTTTTTTTTTGTCGATTCTTATATTTTTATTTTTCTAGTCCTTTATATTTGAATTATTTTGTGTTATAACAATGAATTTTATTTATCTTTTCTTCCAGTTATGTTAATCGTCTTGTTTTTAATAAAAATATAAATATTGTTATAAGACTGAAAAAGTAAGAATCATTGATGTTTTATAAAATATAACTTGCACAAAAGTATGAAATTAAATTTTGTAGTACTGACATTTTTTTAAGTCCATTTGATATAATATTTGGAATTAATAAAAATTAATTAATTTAAAAATAAATAAATTAAATATGAAATCGTAAATTCAAAAAAAAAAATTTAGTTGCATATTAAAAAGGATGTTGTAGAATGTGAAAAAAGGTAATATCTAAAAAAATGTACAATCTTGAGCAAAAGTAAGTAAGAATTACCTGAAAATATTAAATCATATTATTGTTTTCAATTGGTACAATGTTTCCAAAATGAAGATGATTGGTACTGGTCAGCAAAGACATCGTGCTGCGAATATAGATTTGTGGTGTTAATGAAATGCATGTTTTTAAAATAATGTTCAAACTATTGAGGGCTCATTCCATGTCAAATCAACACAGGTAAAAACACCTCCATGGGATTGGATGTAGTAGCACATAACATGTGCTAAGTGTAAAAAAGTTAAAGTTTATCACATAATCATTGATATAAATTTCAAATAAATTGTCCTTTTTACACTTTGACACACGTTATGTGCTACTGTGTTCAATCTCGTGTTGGTCCCAAAATGACACTTTGTGAACATGTTACTGACAGTTTGAGCTCTTATTTTTTTCAAAATTAAACAAAATTGCTTTTTGAGGTGTTAGCATTTTATATTTGCACATAATTAAAACTTGTAACTAATTATACAAAAGTGTTTAGAATCCATTTGAAAGGTTCAAGTTTAAGTTTTCAAACGCCACCAAAATAAAAAATTGCCCTGAGCAAAATTTTAGATACAGCCATATTCGTAGTTAAAGAAATGCTGAAAGTCACATTTATTTGAAAAATAGAGCAGGTTACTGCGGCAATATGGCTGCACAGGAAGAGCCAAAAATCTGGATTTTTTGTTCTTTCTACAGTGCCTGCTCAGCCAAATTATATTAAAATCAGTGACATCAAGTCCAAAAATGTATTTTTTGTGTTGATTTGACATGGACTGACCCAAAGATATATTACTAGAGAGGGCATACCCTATCTTAATACACTGAAAGACTTAAAAAAATCTTTTTGGAACTCTCAGGGGTTTTGTGTGACCTCATTGAAACCTTCATGAAGAGTGTACTAAGGTTATAATAAATCAATCATTCTTGGCTTTTCATAATTTCGTTTAGTTTTGTTTTATAAACGTTCTATTTATAAAATTTATTGTAATTTTGTTCTGTTTATTTGATTATATTAAAATCGAAGATTCCAAGGTTACTAATGTTTAAAAATTGAACCCATAGAGCCTCTGTAGCAATAATATCTCTATGATTTACACAACTTAAAATATCATTGAGCTGAAATGAATCACTGCAAGAAAATATTATTGATAATAAATGGGTGGGCTTCGGAATCAACCATAGAGATATATTAATAGAAGGGACATACCCTATTTCAACACATTGAGAGGCTTGAAACATCATTTAGGGGCTCTGTGTAACCTCATTGTAACCAACTCATAGAGTGATTTAAGGTTATAATAAATAAATATTTCTTGGTTTTTGTTTGTATTATAAATGTTCTATTATATAAATTGCAATAATATAGTACTGTTTATTTGATTAATAATTCAGGGGTTCAGGTCACTTCTTTGATGTTTTAAAATTCATCTGATGATATCTCTTTAGTAATTATGAATTGCGGCTTTGTTTTGAAAAGAGTTTGACTTGGAGTTGTTTGTAATGTTTTTATTCGCCTGTGAGTTTAATGAAAATGTTTCGGTGTCGACACAAGCACTCTAAGCCAGGGTACCTGGTAGGGATCATAGTTTTTTACATTATTTAAGTTTATAAATAAAATTCTGGTGCGTTGGTTTTCATGTCAGGCACATTTTCATAAAAAAACTTTGAAGAAGATTACTAACTGAGCATTAAACTAGCGCAAATAATGGTGTGCATTGCCAATTTTAGAGGCATTGTTTTGTACAAGTAACATGATAATTATGTTTGATTCCTTTGAAATACAGGAAAAATGAGTAAAGAGTAGCACTTGATAGTTGAGTTACTTCTCAAGTAATGAAGCATAAACCAGAACTATTAGCAAGAAATGGATTGCACGGAAACACACATTCCAAAGGAAATTCGTTTGGCATGCTAACCTTGTAGTTGGCATGCGGATTTTGTAGTTATAAACTTATATAATGTAAATTTAACGTATCGTTTTTTCCTGGATTAAAACCCAGGTTACCTAGCTTTGAGTAAAGTAAGTGCTTGTAACGACTACAGACCATTTTAATTCAACTCACAGGTCCCAAAAACATTGAAAACGACTCCCCACTTGAAATATGCTGTTTACCAGCCGCAAGCAAACTCGGAGGGGTTTAGGTTATTTTAAGCAATGTTTTAAAATTCTTCTAATGGTACCTCTCTAGTAATAATATCTAGCGGCTTTGTTTGAAAAATAATTTTGTCTTACTTAATAAATCCTACTTTAGTAAGCTCAAACTACAAGTCTTGTGTTGTCTAATTAAAAACTGACAACTTTTGTTCTCTCCAAAATAAAAATAAAATTAACAAATGGACTGTTTTATTAATTTTTAACTTATTAAAATGCTAATATTAACCATAAAAACCTCATTTACTTTATAAAAATAATATTTTTTTCTTATTTAAAATTAGTGTATAAGAAGAATAGGCAGTGAAGGAGAGGATTTGAACCAATCTGAGAAATTGCTTTGAGACCTTTTCATTTAAGTATAGGAAACAATTTTCAAAAATGGAAATAACACTGGTCCAATGTAATATGCATTATTGAATATCTCAGATGCACTAATATTAAATGCTTTACAACAAAGTGAAAACATGGCTCTAGACTTTCAAAATGCTTTCAAATCCTAACAAATTGACTCTTACACTTTCAAAATGCTTTCAAATCCTTACAAATTGACTCTTACACTTCCAAAATGCTTTCAAATCCTAACAAATTGACTCTTAAACTTCCAAAATGCTTTCAAATCCTTACAAATTAACTCTTACACTTCCAAAATGCTTTCAAATCCTTACAAATTGACTCTTACACTTCCAAAATGCTTTCAAATCCTAACAAATTGACTCTTACACTTCCAAAATGCTTTCAAATCCTAACAAAACTCTTACACTTCCAAAATGCTTCAAATCTAACAAATTGACCTCAGACTTCCAAAATGCTTTCATATCCTAACAAATTGACTCTTGCGTAGATTTTCTAAAACTATGTATTATGCCTCACTCCTTTAAAAAACATTTTACCACAACAATCGTTCAGAGCTTGTATTTTATTAAAAATTTTGAGGAGGATTAGGTCAAAAATAATAAATATAACTAATTTATTCATTATTAAATATTAGACCTATTCCTCCTAAAAAGCTTTAATAATTTAAAATAGAGGTCCCTATAAAGTTTTTTGTCTTAGCTTGTACTTCCTTATTTAGAAAAAATTTGGTACACGAGGTACTTGGAATGGCCTCTTTTGGTATTTGGCCTAGGTACTTGGAATGTTTTCCTTATAATTTCTTTTTTCTGTTTTCTTATAATTTCTTTTCTGTTTTCTATAATTTCTTTTTCTGTTTCCTTATAATTTCTTTTTTCTGTTTTCCTTATAATTTCTTTTTTCTGTTTTCCTTATAATTTCTTTTTTCTGTTTTCCTTATAATTTCTTTTTTCTGTTTTCCTTATAATTTCTTTTTTCTGTTTCCTTATAATAAGTTCTTTTTTTTTGCTAATTGCTGTCGATAGAAGATAGATTGCAAGTAAAGGCATTATTAATACAGAAAATACAATTTATATAGTTTTTAAATTGCACCTTTATTTTAGGCTGTCACGAGTTAAAATAGGGCTTATAAATTGTAGAGGGAGTAGGAAACCACTTTTCAATACCTAGCAGGAACAGACATCTAGCTGTCTGTAGCTAGCTACAGACATCTAGCTGAGTAGTTCCTAGCTACTCAGCCATGAGGATGTCAGGCAACTCTCAGCCTTTCTACAACCACTAAAACATTCAATATTTTATACTATGCTGTGGAATGTTTTTAATAAAAACCACCAACTCCGTCTTTTCCACAAGATTTTTACTTTATTAAGGCAGAACCGGCTTTCAGCTTACGCCATCATCAGTGCCGGAAAGATATCGAGCCATCAACTGTCCAGGACCTCTGTTAAGAGTTTGGAGACGACTAACTCTCGTCTCCAAACTCTTAACAGAGGTCCTGGACAGTTGACGACTCGATATCTTTCCCGCACTGATGATGGCGTAAGCTGAAAGCCGGGTCTGCCTTAATAAAGTAAAAATCTTGTGGAAAAGACGGAGTTGATGGTTTTTACTAAAACATTGTTTAATAAATTTGTAATTATTAAAATGAGTTTTAATTATTAATTATGTTTAGAACCAAATATATTTCCATTTTATTGAAGATTAATCCTCTTTTTGAGATAGAGGCTTAAGTGAGTGCCACATATGTACCATCTATGTTTGGCTGTTGGTCAGTTGGTTTTGGATTATCTAACTTTACTTCCTCCACTGTCTAGTCTGAGCTGTAAAAGCTCCCATAGTAAAATCAATTTACTGTAAGGAAAAATTTGACGATTGAATATGTTGATTACTTGTCTAATAGTTGAGTAACCAAAAAGAACTAGAATACTTAAATCACTGCACCCATAGTGTTTCCAGAACTTTTCAAATCCATTCAATTCAAACGATTGGCCTGCTGCTAACCTACCAAATGTTTTCTTACAGTAAATTATACTATAATTCTTATATTATATTAGGAGCTAAAATTAATAAATAAATTATCCCCTCTTTTTTGCATAAATTAATATGTAATCATTGTACTCTATTTATATTTTTAAAACATTTTTTTTCTTTTTTTAGTCTTGATGTATATAATGAAATGAATTTACCTTTTTTAAAAAAATTGTGAAATTTACACAAAATAGTTAAAATACTGTTACGATTTAGTTTTAACTCATTTTTACTGTTTCACTTATTTTGTAAATATTATTTTATAATGTTTAACAAAAAAAATATTGAGTTATTGTATAAATAAAATTTATTTTTAAGTATATTTCTATGTAAAAATTACTGTTTTTTTTACTATATAGATCACCTGGTAAAGCTTTCAAACATGACTATTGCCCTCTAGGCACTTCGGCCTTCTAGAATCTTTTTAGGAGTTTAAAAAAGAGTAGAATATGATCAGGGACCCAAATATTCCACACATTTTTGACAGACAAAAAAATATTTTAAACATGAAATTAATAAATACATCCATCTTTGGGTTTGTAGAAAGGCTTTAGGTCTTTGAGTAGGGCAGATATAAGGGACCCTTTCTACAAACCAAGAATAGATGTATTTTATTCTTCTAGGGTGGGTCCCTTATAATACTCTTACCCTATTGTAGATAGTATGATAAGGGACCCTCATTTGACTCTTCATTTAAAGTAAAATCAATTTATTTGATACATTATCGCCAAAGATTATTAAGTATACCACATAATCTACATAATAAGGTATACTACATAATAAAGTATACCACATAATCTTTGATTATTTCCTTAATATCCCTTATATATTCCCTACTCAAAGCCCCGATGCCTTTCAACAACCCTGATAAAGGGTATACTATATTCTTACTCTATAGTAAGTACTCTGTATAGGGTACTCTGTTTATGCAGTTTATATAGTACGAGTTTATAAAAGTATCTTGAAGATGACTAGAGTAATAGTCGAACCGGTCAGTTTTTCTTTTTTATGTATTGTGGTTTGACAATTAAATATATATTTTTTTAAACTTAAGTGTATTAAATGTTCTGTATAACGAAAATTCAGAAACTAAAAATAAAAAGGAGTTTTTTAACTTCCACAGAAACGCGTACTGATGGCGGTAAGTATAAATTTCATTAATTAGTTTTGTGTTTTTACCAAAGAATTTTCAACTACTTATGTAAATAATAAATATTTATTATCATAAATGTTTCAGGATTCCACATTCAGTGAAAGATCTGGTTCCCTGTAGGTCGTGTGCAAAACATAAACAGAACTTTTTTAAAGCTGATACAATTTCCTATACAACTTACAACGAGTGTTTTTTCGTCAAAATCGAATCAATACAACTGAAGTTATGACATTTGTTAAATGCACAAAAAGCCAATATTTTTCCAAAAAGATTCACTGGTTTTGCATAAATTAACCATTTTTTAGTGTTTTTGAAAGATCCGTAACTTGGGTTGCAGTTATCGGATTTTCATAATTAAACACTCATTTTAAAGAACATTTTATCATCTTTTAAAAATGTTCTCTTTGTGTTTTACACCCGACCCGCAGGGAACCTTTTTGCAAGAAAACTGAATGTTGTGCGATGTTATAAAATTTTGAGCATGCGCAATCATATGAAAGGCTCCACTCTGGATAGGCAGACTATTTTTTCTTCATATTTTAAGGTATATTTTCAGGAAAATTTGGTTTGAAGTAGTACAAAATGAGTCTCATTTTTTTCAGGTCCGGCTCTTGGACTATATAGCCCTGATTAAAAATTTAAAAAATGGCACAAATTTTAGGTTCCTAGAAAAATAAGTGTATTTTAGGTTCCCTGTTGTTCATGTGAAAATCTTGAAGGGAACATTTTTCAAGGCTGCACAACATTTTCTATAAATCAAGTGTCAATTGACCAAAATCAAATTACTAAGTTATAGCCTTAAGGCCTCCTTAAAAACCCTTATACCTTTAAGGCCTTAAAGAACTCTACTTACAAAAAAGCTCAAGCCTCCTTAAAACCCTTATACTTCTAAGCAAAACTCTTAAGGCCTCCTAAAACCCTTATACACAAAGAAACTCTTAAGCCTCCTTAAAAACCCTATACTTCTACACAGAAAACTCTTAAGGCCCCTTAAAAACCCTTATACTTCTACAAGAAACTCTTAAGGCCTCCTTAAAAACCTTAGACCTCTATAAGAAACTCTTAAGGCCTCCTTAACCTAATACTTCTACAAGAAACCTCTCTTTAAGGCCTCCTTAAAAAACCCTTATACTTCACAAGAAACTCTTAAGCCCCTTAAAAACCCTAATACTTCTACAAGAAACTCTAAGGCCTCTTAAAAACTTATACTTCTACAAGAAACTCTTAAGGCCCTTAAAACCCCTTAGGACCCTTTATAAAGGAAACCCTTTAAGGCCTCCTTATCAAACCCTTAGACTCTATGAAGAAAACCCCTTTAAGGCCTCCTTAAAACCCTTAAGACTCTATAAGAAACCCTTAAGGCCTCCGATAAAACCCTTAGACCTCTATAAGAACACCCTTTAAGGCCTCTTAAAACCCTTATACTTCTAACACAAACTCTTAAGGGCCTCCTTAAAAACTTAGACCTCTATAAGAACCCTTTAAGGCCTCCTTATAAAACCCTTACCTCTATAAGAAACCTAATACCTCTTAAAAACCCTTATATACTCTACAGACACTCTTAAGGCCCCTAAAAACCCTTAGAACCTCTATAAGAAACCTCTTAGGCCTCCTTAAAAAAAACCCTTTGACCTCTACTAAAGAAACTCTTAAGGCTCTTAAAAACCTTTGAACCTGCTATAAGAAACCCTTTAAGGCCTCCTTAAAACCCTTATCCTCTACAAGAAACTCTTAAGGCCTCCTTAAACAACCCCTTATACCTCTACAAGACACTCTTAAGGCCTCCTTTAAAAAACCCCTAAAGACCTGTATAAGAAACCCTTTAAGGCCTCCTTATAAACCTTAGACTCTATAAGAAACCCTTTAAGGGCCTCCTTATAAACCCTTAACCTCTATAAGAACCGGCCTCCTTATAACCTTAACTTCTACAAGAAACTCTTAAGGCCTCCTTAAAAACCCTTATACTTCTACAAGAAACTCTTAAGGCCTCCTTAAAAACCCTTATACCTTATAAGACTTTAAGGCCTCCTAAGAAATAAGAAACCCTTTAAGGCCCTCCTTAAAAACCCCTTAGACCTCTATAAGAAACCCTTTAAGGCCTCCTTAAAAACCCTTATACTTCTACAAGAAACTCTTAAGGCCTCCTTAAAAAACCCTTAGACCTCTATAAGAAACCTTTAAGGCCTCTTAAAACCCCTTGCCTATAAGAAACCCTTTAAGGCCTCCTTAAAACCCCTTAGACCTCTATAAGAAACCCTTTAAGGCCTCCTTAAAACCCTTATACTTCTACAAGAAACTCTTAAGCCTCCTTAAAAACCCTTATACTTCCTACAAGAAACTCTTAAGGCCTCCTAAAAAACCCTTAGACCTCTATAAGAACCCCTTTAAGGCCTCCTTATAAACCCTTAGACCTCTATAAGAAACCCTTAATACCTCCTTAAAAACCCTTAGACCTCTATAAGAAACCCTTTAAGGCCTCCTTATAAACCCTTATACCTCTACAAGAAACTCTTAAGGCCTCCTTAAAAACCCTTATACCTCTACAAGACACTCTTAAGGCCTCCTTAAAAACCCTTTGACCTCTATAAGAAACCCTTTAAGGCCTCCTTATAAACCCTTATACTCTACAGAAACTCTTAAGGCCTCCTTAAAAACCCTTTACCTCTACAAGACACTCTTAAGCCTCTTAAACCCTTTGACCTCTATAAGAAACCCTTTAAGGCCTCCTTATAAACCCTTATACCTCTACAAGAAACTCTTAAGGCCTCCTTAAAAACCCTTATACCTCTACAAGACACTCTTAAGGCCTCCTTAAAACCCTTAGACCTCTATAAGAAACCCTTTAAGGCTTCTTAAAAACCCTTATACCTCTACAAAAAACCTTAAGGCCTCCTTAAAAAACCCTTAGACCTCTACAAACACTCTAAGGCCTCCTTAAACCCTTAGACCTATAAAAACCTTTAAGGCTTCTTAAAAACCCTTAGACCTCTATTAGAAACTTGTAAGGCCTCCTAGGTCAGAAAGAATATGTAAGAAGAGTGTCTTTGCATACCCCCATATAGTTCATCTCAAAGACATACATTATTGTTGACTGGATCCTGAGTTGATAGCAACTAACAGTTGTCTCAGAAGGAGTAGTATAAATGAAAGACAGTGCAAAAAGACTACAATTTTTATTAAGTGAATACAACTTAAATGCATTACAATAATGTTTTTTTTAAAATACAAAATAAATGTGAGACAAAATAAACATACAAATATTAACAGATCTTGTAATTTTTTATGCGATAAAAAAGTCATTTTTAGCTTTCTCTCTAATTGATTAATTATCTTCATTATCAGGTTGGGCAACATAACAAGGGTATTATAATTTCTACTTGACACTTTAGACGCTTTGATTTGAGTATTTGCTCAGGATAAGATTTCATCAGGTGAAAACAAAAACTTTTTTGTCAAATATAGATATAGTTTAAAAGGTAATAACGTCTTCCGAGACGTTATCTTATAAGAACTTCATTTCAAATCTCCGCCTAACAGCCTGGTCAATGCAGTCATACTTATTAGATTAAAAATTTCACTTACATATAGTATGTACTGTGAAGTTTAACAATTAGTTGGAGTAAAAACTTTTTCTCTCTAGGGAGTAATAAGTGTTTTCTATAATTAGGGTAAGAGACCTCAAATCTTATAAGAAGAGGATATTTTTTGAAAGGGACATTTACTAAATTTATAAGAGGGGCCAACCACATTTTTACAGGGGGACCACACCCAACATTTTTAAGGACTAAAAAAAACAAACTATTTTTGGCTCAAAATCTATTTCAGGCCAAAAAGAAGTTGTTTGGAGTAATAAAAACAAATACTACAAAAATTATGAAAAAATAATATAGCTATAGTTAAATTAAATCAACATCTGGAGATAAAATCTTGGATGGTATTTCCCGTCGCAATAATTACCTCCCTAGGCTTACGCCTTAGGAACCAACTAACTGCTCAGGGAAATAATAGCATTCTTTACTCCCTTGGTGCATAAATAACATTTGTTTTTGAGGATTTAAAGACCTTATTGCATAACCCAACCTGATATTTGATTTTTTTTAAATCATGATACTTAATTTGTTTTATTTACAACATAATGGCAGAAGGTAATTATGACCAGAAATAATTTTCAGTTTGAGGCGCCCTCATGACGCCCACACCACCCCCCAGTCTCCTGTAGTTCATGGCTCCGCACAGCCTCCATTGGTTCTGTTCAGGATCATATACTTCTATTGTTTTTAAATAAGCTGTTCCGTCGAAACCACCCACTGCATAAAGCTGACCGTTGACAACAGCCAGTCCAACCTGAAATATTTATCAGGATTGAGAACAAAATAAAAGACCCGGAGATAAAAGTTTAATTTGTAATATACCAACAAACAAAACACAGTTGAAAGTAGAGTGGTTTTAAAAAAAAGGATTTTGACCTTGTGAGTGAACAGTTTAGAAATATACCATTGTTAATATAAAGGTTTTCTTTTTGTTGGAAAGAACCTGTAGAACCACCACCTTCTTGTATTTTGTACAGCCTGTAGATACTGCTATAAATAAATTTATAAGACAACAGACTATATGGACGGTCAAGGACAGCAGTCTTGAATTATTTACTTTTACATAGTAAAAGGCCATTGATTGATGAAATAAATAAATAAACACTTTATTTATATGTACTTTTTGAGAAAAATAAAGAATTATTATTATTATTTGTTTTTGTGCAATATAAAAATATTATATAAAGAACTATAAAAAAAAATATGCTAAAATGCATTCTGTTTTAACTTGGCATTTCTTTAGAAGGACACTTAGAATAATACTATATATAGAAGGAGCACTACTGATAACACGAAAGCCAGTTCACTGGTGCACCTAAGTAATGCTGCCACCCTAACAATATACAATTTTCTAAAAGAAAGTTGGCAATACTTCTGGTTGCTGAATTATTATGTTCTATTATTAATTAATGATTGATTATTCATAAAATACTAATATAAATATCGGTGCATTACAATATTTTAAGCATTTTAAATTGTAGTTTAACGTTTTTAATTAAAATTATATTAAAAGTAGTCCTCGTCAACTAAATGTAGATTCTTGTATTCCGCCACCCTTTTTTTTATCTAAGATCGGTTTTATTAAATACTCAGCAGATGTTTTAAGTTATTATATTTGTTCTTTATAATCTTTCTTCATTAATAGATATTTATTACACATATTTAAAATAATATTTTGTTGTTAGGGTGGTACCCCTACTTAAGTGCACCAGTCAGTCGGCTTTCGTGTTATAAGTAGAATTACATTGTGTTTACGGTCCTGTGTTCCTTCTATATATAGTATTATTCTAAGGAAGGACAGCACATAAAAGAATTTCTATCACTTGGGTAAAATTTAAAATCCAAGAGGTCTCAGACAGACTTTCTGGGAGGCAGACGAACGTGTTAATCATTACACTACCAGAACTCCCACTGATATGCTTGTTAAGTAAACTTTTATGGCATAGAATAGTGAAAACTTAAAGCTACAATTACCCCTGATCTTCTGGAAGTCATAGCTACAATAGGTGACCACGTATTGGAATGAGGATTGTATCTTTCGGCAGAACTAAGTTCCATACAATCGTCCCTTCCACCGACAGCATAGATAAGGTTGTTATAAACAGCACAACCAAGGTGCTTCCTCCGGGTAGACATGGGTGACATCGCAAACCATTTGTTTTGTCTAGGATCGTACCGCTCAACTGAAAGCAAAACATGTTATTTCAAGAGTTAGTAGTAGTTAATCGCAGACATAGAGATATGTAACAATCGGAGTCAAACCCTATCTCAATACATTGGGGAGCTTAAAGCATGTTCACAACATCCTTTGTAACCTCCGACTAAAGTAATATATAAACCAAGTAGGGAAACTCTTATACTAACCCGTGTAACAAAAATTCAGATATGCGTGATCAGCTGATGGTTGGCTCAAAAATTAAAAAATAGCAATATTGGAATAACTGTGTGTGAGCCTTTTAGGATTTACATTTTTTTTATTTACTTTTATTGGCAGCCCTGATAACATTAGGTGAGTTTTAAATTTGATAATGTTTTTGTGCTTTAATATGTACGTGATAATTTAATGATTTTGTACTAAATTCTGTGAAATAATTGTTATAATAATTTAGTTAAAGAAATAGAGAAACTATAGTAAAGGTAAACCACATGTTTTTATTAAGATTTTGAAGAAAATAAAGCTGACAGTGTATTGCCCTAAATACAACTTAAAATTACAATTGCTTTTATTATATTAAAAATTTGTATTTAAAAAAGTAACTTAAAAAGTTAAAGTTGTTAAATAAGGCACGGTCGAATATCCATGGCCTTCTAGAACGTTGCATCACCAACAAACTTTTTTTATAACTTTTTTTTCAAAACTTTCAGTAATTAGCCGGATTTGTGATAAATGAAGCCTATTTCCGTAATCTGCACGCTCTTTTGGTTAATCTCAAGGAGTATTTACATTCACTCAACGATTTATTTTTAATCTAATTTGGTACATACATAACTACTGTTAGACGTCAATATTTTGTGTTATATTTTGACATGTCATATTTGTTAACATTGACGTCTAACAGTAGTTATGTATGTACCAAGTTAGATCAAAAATAAATCGTTGAGTGAATGTAAATACTCTTTGAGATTAACCAAAAGAGCGTGCAGATTATGGAAATAGGCTTAATTTATCACAAATCCGGCTAATTACTGAAAATTTTGAAAAAAAGTTTGTTGGTGATCCAACGTTCTAGAAGGCCGTGGATATTCGACCGCGCCTTATTACTTAACTTAAAATTACTTAAATGGTGAAAAACAAATATCACTCAAGTTAAGAAAAAAAGGTACTAAGTTAAGAAGTGCACACAAAAAAAGTTGGCTATTGAAAACCTGGTTTTCAATAGGGTTCGTGTCCTCCCAAGGTTGATTTTCGTACCATGTTTGATTAAAATCAAAATATAGCAAGTTTACAAGAAAGTGTGTACAAATACAATTTTAAACTCACAATGGAAGTTTAATGACATTTATACGTAAATACAAACCTGTATTTAAAGGACACTGTCCATCGGAACCACCGATGGCATAGAGGTATCCACCGAGTACAGCCACCGCTACACCAAGCCTTCTGGTTGTCATGGCTGCAACTTTACTCCACTTGTTTTCCTTAGGATCATACCTGAAAGTAAAATAACCAAGTATTAATAGGGATGTGTTGGTAGAAACAGTGCTCCACATGGAAACACCCTCTACATGGACCTGAGCAACTTCTGTCATTTTTAGTTCCTCCTATTATCCACATAGCAGCGCCACGAGTATTCTACTTATATTCTACAAATATTTACCAGAAATAACAACTAGATCAAGCAGTTGTTGTTGTTGTAATGTTTTTATGTTTTACTCAATTTTTTTAATATTAACTTTTGGTTTGATGCTCTTAACTGTTGTTTTACATACGTGGTGGAATAACTATATCACTTATTATTCACCGAGGATGCCAATCATCGCTTGTGCGAAAGCTCTGATAAAATAAATTTATCTAACAAAACTCGGACTCCTGTCTTCATTATTACTTTTCCTAATTAGATCAAGCAGGTTTCTTTTTTAACTAGTTTTTATAGAGCTTAGTAGAAAAGTTTAAATTTAAAAAGATTTTTAGTTTTTAACATTTACTTCCTTTTTAATTAATCATATGTTATCACTGTTGATGGTTTGATGATGATTAAGGTTTAGCACCGATGATGACCTCTAGCTATGGCAATACTTTTTTACCCATCTAGAGACCATCAACAATGCAATTCATAACTCTTTGCTTTAGATTTAACACTGATGATGATCTTTAGTTAAGGCAAAGTTTTCTGCCTACCAAGAGGTCATCATCAGTGCAATTCATAACTCTTTGTTTTAGGTTTAGCACTGATAATGACCTTTAGTTAAGGCAAAGTTTTCTGCCTACCTAGAGGTCATCATCAGAGCAAATCATAATTATTTGGATTAGATTTAGCACTGACAATGGCATCTAATTTAACTTTTTATATTTAAGTAATTTCTCTTTTGTAGCACTTTTATATTTCATTATATTTATGAATCATACTTACCGCTCAACGTGATTAAGACACTGAACCCCGTCCTGACCCCCCACAGCATACAGATACCCATCTAACACAGCCACTCCGACACTGGTCCTACAGGATGTAGTGGGCGCTACGTCACAAGACCACTGGTTTGTTTGAGGATCATATCTACAGCAAAACGAAAACACACAAATAACAAATGCAAATTTTGTATGGACAATTTTGCAATGTTTATTTCTGGAAATAAACACAGAACTAATTTTTTTAAGAAAAATTTCCTTTGTTTGATTTACCTTTCAATACTATTTAAATAAGACTGTCCGTCGTGTCCTCCAACAGCATACAAGAGATCATTGAGGACAGCTACCCCCACCCCACATCTTCTCTTAGACATAGCGGCTACCATCTTCCAGTCGAGAGACTGAGGGTCGAATCTCTCTACACTAGCGATAGCATCTCCGCTACACCATCCACCAACTAGACACACACAATTTAAAATAAATAGTTTTACTTAAAAATTTAATACCTCTTTCTGATTATATTTTAATAGAAAACTTAAATGATATATAGAGACTGAACCATAGCCTTATTTATACAACAGTTTTTAATAATGCTTTGTTTTATTGCATTTTTATAAACCACTGTTTACATCTTCAGTAGTAGTAGTAATAGGGTGGGGAGGCAAAGCCAGCCAAATAGGCCACGTTGTTGGGCCCTTCTTGCCAGCCCCAATCCCTTAGCCTACACCACCTCTACCAAGAATCTCTTGTAAAGGTTGATATATTGTAGGATATCTCTCCAATTAAGAGAAGAAAGCTCCTCTTCATACAAGAGGCCTACGCCAAATATGCGGGTACGAAGAGAAGTATAGGCCTCACACTCTGCAAGCAGGTGAAAGGCTGTCTCCTCATAATGCCCACACATGGAGCAGTTAGTCTCCGAGATTATGCCTAAAGTATTGACATGTTTATTTAATCTAAAGTGATCGGTCAGAACACTAACTAGGTTCCTAAGGCAAGGCTTGCTGAGGTTAATTATAAAATTTGTATTTTTTACAATTGGCCCAGTAATGAACATTTTTGCTTGTCTGCAACCAGCAAAGGCATGCCAGTTAAGTTTTAGGGTGTTCATTAGCCAGCTATAAAAGAGATAGCTTCATCTTCAGAAAACTGAAACATAAATATGACCAAAACAACAAGCACTGACCATGCTCCATGCTTATTAACTTTTATGATCCAACAAAACTCATGGATATACTTGTCGTATTGAAACAAAACTCGGTGTACTCATTTAAAACATATAGGTAATCACTTGTAACAAATTTCAACTTAATTGCATTATTTTTAAAATGTATACAATTAAATAAAAAAAAAATTGATAAAAATTGAACTAATGCTGATAATGAGATGAAACTTGGCACATATGTTGGTCTTATACATGGGTACTTGTGTGTTAAATTTCAAATTAATCACAATATTTTTTGGAGTTTTAAGATTTTTTTAAAATCTTAGTCAAAAAATTATTTCCCGAAAAGCACAATTAAACCTACAGATTGATTATTGTACCAAGTTTCAACTATTTAGCATAAATACACAGGGGAGCTATGATATAGAACAAGAATGGCCTAACTCTTAACCTTCCTATTCATATTCCAATGCTATTATAATAAAGGTCCAATGCTTGGGTACATTGTTATCATTACAAACACTTAAATTAGTTATATGTAAACACTTTGCTCAAACATTAAACATGGCAATAAATTAAAACTATTAACAGCCTTAAAGTGATGCAGAAATTCACACAGTAGGGGAGGAGGGGGAGATACAGTGATCCAACTCACCAGGCCTCTTTTTTAATTCGCTGTTTCTCCACTAGAGGCAGGACAGTTCACCTTGTCTCCCATAGATAAAATAATTATTTCTTCATTTTCAAGATTAAAATTATTTAAAGGGATCTCTAACAATGTTAAAACTTATATTAATTATTTTAAATGTAAAACATAAATGATGTGTTATTTTTAACTAGACCTGATATCATGATAACCATGACGTGGAGAAATGAAAATTAATTTGCGTGTTCATCGTGTTTTTATTTGTCCTTCTAATGGAATAAATGCAAAATGTATCTTATTTTCTAAACAAATAATCTTATAAACAACTAAAACAGTTCATACATAAGTTAAAATGGTCTTGTTCACATTCTTTCTAAACATAAATATACATCTCGATTTAAAACAGATAGTCCAAGAGCCAGGCCTAAAAAATGTATCTCATTTTGTACTACTTCAAACCAAATTTTTCCATAATATACCTTTAATTATGATGAAAAGCATAGTCTGCTTATCCAAAGTGGAGCCCTTCATTTGAATACGCACTCTCAAAATATTAGAAAATCTCACAATTCCATTTTTCTTGTAATAAGTGGTTCCCTGTAGATAGTGTGCAAAACATAAACAAAACATTTTATAAAGCTGATCAACTTTCCTATAAAACGAGTGTTTTTTCGTCAAAATCGGATAAATACAACTACAGTTATAAAATTTGTTAAATGGCCAAAAAAATTCACAAAAAGCCAATATTCATCCAAAAAAATCGCTGACAATTCCCATAAATTAACCATTTTTATAGTGTTGTTGAAAGATCCATAACTTTGATTGCAGTTATCCGATTTTGACAATTAAACACTTGTTTTATAAAAAATTTGATTAGCTTTAAAAAAAATTCTATTCATGTTCAGCACACGACCCACAGGGAACCACTGATTTCAAGAAAACTGAAATTTGTGCGATTTTATAAAATTTTGAGCATGCGCAATTATATGAAGGGCTCCACTCTGGATAGGCAGACTATGCTTTTCCTTCATAATTTAAGGTATATTTTCAAAAATATTTGGTTTGAAGTAGTACAAAATGAGTCACATTGTTTTAGGTTCGGCTCTTGACTATTATAACAATATTGAAAACTAAAGCTCGGTGTGATAGTTGATGCAACTAACCTCTGTTTCAGGACCACCTCAAACACAGGGATCACTGTGTCCCTGCGCCACCCACTCCTATTGCATGAATTTATACATCACTTCAAACAGCCTCATCTTATTATAAATTAATCACCTTAGAGCACAGGCTTCACCCAAAAAAGCAAAGTTTTTAGAATGATCATACATTTCATTATATTTTTTAAAATTATTAAATTAAGAGAAATGATTCGGACACAATGAACCAACATAAGAGATTTAAGTGCTAAGAGAAAAAAGAAAAGCTTATGAAAATAATAAAAATTGTACCAGCATATAGGACTTCTCCTCTCCTGGTGGGTTTCCTAGGTCTGGTTCTCGGTCCTTGCATTAAGGGTCTTTCTTGAGGTAATAACAGATAGTTCTTGGCTTCATCCACGAGATCTCTGCAGGCTTCATCACTCCTAACCAGCAGATCACTACCTACAGTTCCCACCAGGAACTTAGGACTAAGAAGTGGCAGTCTTACGTGCTGCAAAACCTAACAAAACAAACCCCACCGCAATTACAACAGTAACTACCAGGCAAGTAGACCACATTGTTGGGCCCTTTTTGCCAGCTCCCTAAGATAGTGTTCTACTACTTTTAATTTCAAGTGTAGGTATGTTTCATCTAATCTAGACAGAAGAGCCATGAATTTTTATGGTTCCTCTCAAGCTTTTTTCCAAGCAATCATACATATTTGCAATGACTCATAATATAGTCTAGTGAAAACTAGGAACAACACGTGCCCTTGCTGTTAAACCAAACCTCCATACACTTTAAACTACAAGGCAGACACACAATATAATAATGCATATATTGCACATATTGGCCCCCCAGGGAGAGTATTAGTCCCCTAGTAAAAATGTTTGTCCTCTAGGTATAGTATTAGTCCCCTACAGAAAATATTTGTCTCCTTGGTATATAGCATTAGTCCCTAGAAAAAATGGTCTCCAAGGAAGAGAATTGGTCCACTAGGAAAAGTATTGGTCACTAAGGTAGTGTATTGGTCCACTAGGAAAAGTATTGGTCACTAAGGTAGTGTATTGGTCCACTAGGAAGTATTGGTCACTAAGGTAGTAGTATTGGTCCACTAGGAAAAGTAGGTCACTAAGAGTGTATTGGTTCACTAGGAAAAGTATTGGTCACTAAGGTAGTGTATTGGTTCACTAGGAAAAGTATTGGTCACTAAGATAGTGTATTGGTTCACTAGGAAAAGTATTGGTCACTAAGGTAGTGTATTGGTTCACTAGGAAAAGTATGGTCACTAAGATGTGTAGGTTAACTAGTAGTGTAGTGTATTGGTCCACTAGGAAAAAAGTATTGGTCACTAAGGTAGTAGTGTATTGGTCCACTAGGAAAAGTATTGGTCACTAAGGTAGTGTATTGGTCAGGTAGTGTATTGGTCACTAGGAAAAGTATTGGTCATAAGGTAGTGTATTGGTCTAGGAAAAAGTATTGCTCTCCAATGACTGTGGCTGCCAATCAAAGGCAGGAGAATTTTTTCATGAGCCCTAAACATGTTTTTATAATAAAATTTCAAAAAGTAGTAAGCAAGTGTTTGATGACAAGATTAAAAATGAGCACATTGTCTTTAATTACAAACAGTAATGTAGAGAGTAAGATTAAAGCCGTTGGAGTACAATATATCACTAGATTTTATAACTAGCATAATTAGTGGTCATCATCGGTACCTGAGGCAGATGTTGTCTTCGTTCCGATACATTGCACATAACCCAAGACATAACAGCATTGTAAACTTGTTCTTCTGATCGAACATTTAGTTCATCGCTGGATATAATATCAACTAATTGACTCACAGGTAGAAGTAAAAACTCTTCACTTTCCATAACCTTGAGCAGAACAAAAAAAAGTTAGTAATACAGTTAAAAACAATGGACACAGACAGCTAAGTATTTATTCAATTGTTTATTTAAATAATAAAAAAACAATCCCTTTGGATTAGAAAAATACAATTTTTGTTATAATCCATAAAATTTTTGGGTACCTCAGAACTTTTTGACTCGCTTCTCTTGTATATAATTCTAAATATACCTAATCTAACCAGCGAAGCCAGTCCTTTTAACTATGTATTATTATAACTACACTCATTCTAGCGAGCCCTTTCAAAAATGTATTATTAAAAATATGCATAATCTAGTGAGCCCTTTCAAAAATGTATTATTAAAAATATGCACAATCTAGTGAGCCCTTTAAAATGTATTATTAAAATATGCACAATCTAGTGAGCCCTTTCGAAAATGTATTATTAAAAATATGCACAATCTAGTGAGCCCTTTCGAAAATGTATTATTAAAAATATGCACAATCTAGTGAGCCCTTTTGAAAATGTATTATTAAAAATATGCACAATCTAGCGAGCCCTTTCGAAAATGTATTATTAAAAATATGCACAATCTAGTGAGCCCTTTCGAAAATGTATTATTAAAAATATGCACAATCTAGTGAGCCCTTTCAAAAATGTATTATTAAAAATATGCACAATCTAGTGAGCCCTTTCGAAAATGTATTATTAAAAATATGCACAATCTAGTGAGCCCTTTCAAAAATGTATTATTAAAAATATGCACAATCTAGTGAGCCCTTTCAAAAATGTATTATTAAAAAGGTGATTTCAAAATGTTATTAAAAATATGCACAATCTAGTGAGCCCTTTCGAAAATGTATTATAAAAATATTCACAATCTAGTGACCCTTTCGAAAATGTATTATTAAAAATATGCACATCTAGTGAGCCTTTCGAAAATGTATTATTAAAAATATGCACAATCTAGTGAGCCTCTCTTACTAAGTATTATTATAAATATACCCAATCTAATGTATAACACACAGCTAAAATCAGTTGACAGCCCACCAAAATCTCAATGCTTTCAACCCCCCTTTTTAACAAATAAATCTCTAAATCTCCCTTCTCTGGCAACAGTGTAAGTCAGGTTATGTTTTGAATTTTTGTTATTTGATTTTATCATAGAGATATATACTAGAGGGGGCACAGCCTATCTTAATACATTGAGAGGCCTGAAACATCTTTTTGGAGCTCTCAGCGGCTCTTTATAACCTCATTGAAACCTCCTTCAAGAGTGAGTTAAGGTTATAATAAATCGATTGATTTTGGCTTCCCGTACCTTGTTTGTATTTTGAACACTCTCCCACATAAGTTATTGCAATTATGTACTGATTATTTCATTCTATTTATAATTGAAGGTAGTCAGGTTACTTATTCGATGTTTCAAAATTTAACCTAGAAGGCCCCTCTAGTAATAATATCTCTATGGATTTTATTTTATATCGTATTTTTTATTTTAAAAAATGATTTATTAACTTTAAAAGTAACAATATTGTTGTGTCTTTTAAAGTAACCAATTAAGTATTGATTTAACTTTGTTCAGAGTTAAAGTTGCTAATTACGTAATGCTCCAGGAGGGGAAAAAAGATGCGAGGTTACAAATTTTTAAAACCAGCCTTTTTATGGTTTTATTTGCGGAAAAAGTAATTTTTGTACCAAGGTTGGCATAAGGTGGAGGGAGAAGGGGCATAGTCTGTCTAAACCAATAGAATATATTCCCTCACAGATTTTTGGCGTGCTGTCAACTGATTTTAGCCGTGTATTATACTATAGCAAGAGAAGCAAGTATTTTTTTCCATATAAAATTCTAAATTTAAATTTCTTGAAGACTGCAGTCTTAAATATTAATTATTAAATAAATATTAATTTATTTAATAACCTTTACATATAATCTTCACGACGTTTCATTGAGCGAAGCTCAACATCTTCAGGTGAAATCAAATGAAACTAAAATTGTAATGTAAACAATTTTTTTTATAAACGAAATATAAAGTTTAAATTAATTTAGAAAATGACAGAAAATGTCAGTAAACCAAAATATTAAGGAGGCAGGGACAATTTATTAAGATAAAGTTGATTTGTAGACGGAGGCACTGTATTTTTAGGGGGTCCTTTTAAATTTAAAATATTTGAATAAATGCTATTTATATTTGTTAGTATCCTGTTTTTATTCATGGTGTTGGGTCAGTTTTAAATTCTAAATTAATTTAAATTTTATATTTCGTTTATAAAAAATTTTTTTACATTACAATTTTAGTTTCATTTGATTTCACCTGAAGATGTTGAGCTTCGCTCAATGAAATGTCGTGAAGTTTATATGTAAAGGTTATTAAATAAATTAATATTTATAAAGGACTGCAGTCTTCAAGAAATTTAAATTTTTAAATATATCATACCAGTCCAAAAATTTTACTATTTCATAAAATTCTAAAGATATGACGATATGATATCTCTTTCTAAGCAAGGAATTTACTCCATCTATCAAGCGAAGCGAGTCTGTATTAAATATTTGTATTTGATTTATTCTTCTGATGTGAGTTCTTGATGCAACACATTACTAGTATATATTACTTTAGTGTGTACATTACAGATTTATGGGGGGGGGGGGTACAAGAACAATTTATAGGGGGTCCACCAAGTTCCATTTATTTGTCATTGGGGTCCATGGCACTAAGGTGTTTTTGGAACCCTCACTGTATATCACATTTTATCATTAATTTAAATGCTTATCAGTTTAGAATTAGTTTAAGTTATGTCCACAGAAGAGGCACTGATGACCATCACAGTATTGACCATCTTATTAAAATAAAATATTTTCAAATCTACAGTCTATTGTTTAGTTTAAAAATCCCCAAGGTCATAAGTATTTTGAGGATTGACCTATCAGAGGAGCCGCTGCCAACCTCTCACTTAAAAAGAGAAAAATAAATCCCTACCACAATAACCGCTGTAGGGAAAAAACCTTCTTCCCGGCAATCGTTCACTTTGTTTATGGTTCTTCTTTTGATAAGATCGTTTTGAAAACTACTTTCAAATGAATCTTAAAATGATATTTTAAAATAAAACTATACAAAAGAAATGTAAAAAAACATCGCCAAAAAAATACGGGTAAAATAGCCTGATTTGTTTACATAGTTTTTTCCGCTCCCTTCTTGCAGGGATTTTTTTCTTAAGAATCAGTGGTGTCTAAACTGACCTGTCAAGATTTTTAAACTAAACGATAGACTGCAATGACTTCAAACAGATAACTCACTTCTTGGAAATTATGTTGAGTAAATTTATCGGCTATTCTAAGGAGTTCTCGACACGAGTGAGTGTCAGCAAAAGCTCTAATTCCTAAACAATTGGAAGGGTCAAGTTGTCTTTTCAAAAATTCACAGCAAATATCTTGAATTTCGGCTAGTTGTAGAAGACATGCTATAGACACAGAAAGAAACTATTGTCAATACATAAACTAAACTTTATATGAGAAATATTGTCTTTCAAAATAATTATAAAATCATAACAATAAATAATATTTTTAAGCTGGATGAAATCCATTGTGAATGTTATTTACAATTATGGAGTCTTCGGAAGCAGGTACTTACCCTATCATCAGGTTTGTCTTAGATAAAAACAGTGTGTGAGTTATATGCAGAGTGTCAGGATTTTAACTTGACTTAAATAATAAATAAATCTTTATTTCGTCATATTAGATGAGAATAAATTATATTACATACAGAATAAAAAAAGCTTAAAGAGATACAAACTATTCTTAAACTAATTAAAATCAAAGTACTCCTTGAGACTGTAAAATGGTTGAGTTATTAATATATTTTTACTTTTCCTCATTTATACTGTAAGTATATAGGAAAAGTATTGTGTTTGCAAAAAATAAATCAGAAACCGGGATGTCACCTGAATTATCCGTTTCAGGTGTTTTAAAGACCTCCAAAGTGGTTTTCACAAAGTTGTCAGTCTGTATGTTTGTGTGTGTCTGTTATCATCGTAGCTCCGAGTGTATTTATGCTAGAGAGTAGAAACTTTCTAACAAAACCAATCTATAGGTTTATTTGTGCTATCATATTTTTTTGCGATTGAATTGAGATTTGGCATGCATGTAGCCATGTATAAGACTAAAATACATGCCAAGTTTCATCTCATCATCAGCATTAGTCCCATTTTTATCAAATGACTTGTGTAGATTTTTTTAAAAGTTGTAGAACACTGGAAAATGATGCAAAAAGTGTGTGCCTTTACATAATAGATAAGTACACACGAACTGTTCAACTTCTACTTTGCAAAAGATGTGGCTAGGAATTGTAAGTATATTTCAATTTCTAGTTTATATATATATATATATATATATATATATATATATATATATATATGTATATATGTATATATGATTATGTCCATATTGCATATAACTATTTGCATTTAGTTTAACAAACACTAATTTGTTAAATAATTGTTATTACTCCTAATTTCTCTACATCCAGCCCTAGTTATAATCCTTAATACATTCTTATAGAGTAATACCAAAGATATATAATTTGATACTACTGAGTTTTGCAAAACATGAATAGTTGACACAATATAATAGTGAAAAGGCACCTAGGAAATGTAACAAGCAATCCCTACTAAGTTAGACGTAACGAAACAGAGTGGGTTTGGCATGACATTATGTCG
This sequence comes from Microvelia longipes, assembly GCA_018340805.1. Taxonomy (NCBI): domain Eukaryota; kingdom Metazoa; phylum Arthropoda; class Insecta; order Hemiptera; family Veliidae; genus Microvelia; species Microvelia longipes. Next base: position 52,815,171 of record JACMZG010001863.1, read on the forward strand.
AGCCATCAATGATGATGAATGTCGAAGTTCCCAGATGTAGCATTACATTTTGCTAGATACATTTCCTAGGTGTCACTCGCACAATTATATTGTGTAATACCAAAGAGTTTATATTAACATGACCCCAGAGAATTATCCCATATGGCATCCTACTTCGGATCATGGAAAGATACGACATCTTTCTATGATTACTTATCAGTGACAACCCGCAAAATATTAACCAGTAGAGACCTGCTTAATTTTCTTAAAACAAATATGTAGATAGAAATTTTATTCTGTATGTTCTCAACATGAGGTTTCCATGAAAACTAAGAATGTAAGGTGGTACCCGAAAATTCTACTGGGTTGTTACCCTCACATGTAATCCTGTGAGTACTAAAGACCACAGTCTGGGTTTTGGTCATATTCAACTTAAAATGATTTGAAGTAAACCAATGTTTAATTTTCTTACTACTATTCTCAGCTATAAGTTGATGATTGCCTTGGTAGGCAATTGCCTACCAAGGCATCAACAATCTTAGAGAGACCTTTAAAACTTATCTACCTGGGGCCTCCAAACATCAATATAGGGATTAAGGTTTCATATAAACCTCTCACTACCTATGAATACATCGTAGGTACCTATGAATACCTATGTCATCTAGAGGGAGCCCACTAAATGTCAGAGTTTAGGAACATAAATTATACAAATTGAGAGAAGTGATAAAGCATTCAAAAAAATTATTTGAAGAATTATTGGATGGAATTAAATGGTGCAAAAATCATAAAAAAAACAAAAGCATTGGAGAAATCAAAAAATAAAAGAGGCAGCCTACATAGCTATATCTGCCAACCAGCCTATAAGCCAATCAAGTATACAGATCAATCCAATATGGATAAAAAGATATAATAGAGTTAAAAAGGCAGGATTTGAAATTAAGAAGATCTTGGTATGGGGTATTGGTAAGTATCTAGTGGTTTATAAGGAACCCTAATCCTTATAGATAGATTGGTGGAGGCCCCCGGTAGATATGTTTCAATGTGCTACTCATATGTATTTACTGTATCATATGTATCAATGACCTATGTTACAATAGGTCATTGATACTTGCCTACTGAGTCAGGTTAAAATCTTTCTGAAGACAATTTAGCTGATGGGAGAAGTACCTGGTCCTGAAGCGTTGTTAATTGTAAATAACATCGACAATGGATTACGTCCAACTAATTTATCTCATAATTCACCATTATCACAAACTTCCTCATCTAAATTTTTAAGCTGATCATAGTGTGCTTATTGATATGTAGAGTTTGAATAAACGGCAACCACATGGCTGCCGTTAATTGATTGATTAAATACTGTAATCTATTAAATACATAAATAATACAAAGAAATATCTTTCTTACCAGCAGGAAGTAAAGTTTGAACATTAGATTCTTCTACTACTATATGAGATGTGTAACAGAAGTCTATTAACAATTCCATAGCATGTTCATCTATATCACGGATAGTTACTTCTGTTTGTCGAGACTCCGCTAATTCACCCGTAAACATTGCCCGGAAGTACGGACTGCATGCTGATAGTATTACTCTGCAAAATATACATTTAATGTTATTAAACCATTTGTCGATGGGAATAATTTATATATAATAATAATGATGCCTGTTTAGAGCCTTGCGGCTCATCATGGATAAACTCTGCAGGCATCGTCTCAGTTGGTACTGGCAATAGTTTTATTTTATTATTATTGGCATTGACCTGATGATCATACAGCCATAAATGCATCACGTTTGTTTTTTAAATTATCATTTATAGCTTAGTAAATTTACAAGAAGGAATGATATTTTTTGACTGGCAATAGTTACACCTAAAGAATAATCAAAAGTTGATGATAGTATACTTAAACAAATCTTAAATAAACTGAGAGCATAATATGGGAAGTGAACTCCAAACCGTGGTGTCGAAGGTCAGTATAAAGACCTTTCGTTAAATACTAACGCTTTAACAAACTCGGTAACATAGTAAAATTAATGCCAGCTATTGGTCAATCGCTTATAATAGAAAAGTTTCATGTGCTGATAGTAGTGGTCGGCATAAACCCCATGAACCGAGACTTGTAGTCTTTTGTGCAAATACCCTATAGTTGGATTTCTTTTATACCCTCATGTGAACTCTTTATAAGAGATGTTTCCTTTGATTAGCTCAAGGATTTTGTCATAAGGTTCTATAGTTTTGTTTAATGTAGATTTTTTATTATTCAGATACATGGAGAACTTGTCGGGATACTAATGTAGTTCCAATTTATATTAATTTATTTATATGTTACAAGAGTTCTAAAATCATGTTTGCCTTCTAACCAGTGACATAGCAGCAGTCATATAAATAAATATGTATCTTTAACTCAGAAATAATTAAAAGATAACTTACCGATGAGCAAATATTTTTCTATTGCCAACATTTAAAACAACATCACATAATTCACGGTGTCTTCTTAAGACATTGAGTTCATTTAGGGTAGCACGAGGATGTTTATCAGATGTATGAGCAAGTCTAGCAGGTGAGGGGGCTCTCTCGGATGCTCCAACACCAGCAAGCTCCGCCATTCTGCGGCCAGCTTGCAGCCGCAGTGGCGGAGATGCCCAACCCCACACAGATTCAATCTAAAAAGATACAAAAATATAAAAAACCAAATATATTTTATCGTCAAGCGAAGGAGGTAGGGCATAAAAAAACCTCAGCCAAAGATTAACTTCCCCCACTGCCCGCCCCTGTAATAGTATGAATTAATTCTTCATAAAACCATGTTTGAAATTATTACAATTTGGAGTCCTAAACGGTTTGATCTTTTGAGAGAAAGAAATAAGAAATTAGCAAAGAAATGTAAAAATGAGGGGTCAGTGGTAGAGACGGTGATCCGACTCCCACCTTTTTCCCTATGGGTGAGATGGACCAGCTTTCAATCAAGGGGGAATCTAGTTCAACCACTATGCTGCAAGTCAGCGCTAGTTGTTCCTCCAATCTGCTTTGTTGATTTATATTCGTTGCTTAACAAAGAGCATCATTAAGATATAAACCAAATTAAATAAAGCCACTTGAACAGGTTGTTATAGTTGGTGAAAATTAAAATGATAGAGGGATAACTAGTGCTGTGAGACTCTACGCCGACCCCTCATTTTTATTCAACTTTAAAAATTAGTTGTTTGGCCCTCATGGACTTTGAAATTTCAAAGATAAAAAACCAGGTGCATGAAATGTACCCAGCTACTTGAGGATATTGGAACAAGGGTGGGAATTGTTTTCTTATATCGTAGGATAAAAAAATTCTTGTTAGTCAAAACACCCGATGATGAAGAAAAATAAACTTCACAGATATTTCTTTTTCAATACACCCAACCCCTATAATAACTAGTTAAGCAAGGGGGGAGGATATTTACTAACATTTTACTGTGTTTAATCATCTGAGACATTTTCTATGATAATGGATCAGAGAAGTCTTCCTTTCAAACCCGACACAATAAATGAATCTTTAGAGAACTAGACTTACCTTTGTTAATTTTAATGAGTGTTGATATGATAAAGCTCTTAAAAGTTAACAAAATATTGCTAAATTAATAATGATTTCCTGATAAGCTCGGACTCACTCCTAAATAAACCAAGTCTAATTACCATCTCTTGGGAGAATAAACGTCTAAACAACTATTGTCAACTCCAAATAAATATCATGCATTACACTTTAAACCAATTAATATCACTAAATAAGTAACTAAAATCCTAAAAGATTAAACAACAAATTTACAAAAGATTAACAAACAAAATGGCATTCGAGTTCACCAAAAAAACAATAAAAACATAATGAACAGCTGATTAATTTGACAAGGCAACACTGAGAAAGTGAAAGAGGGAGTTGTTTCACGCATGCCCATTTGTAATTTTAAAATAAAAGTGTATGAGCGATCAACTTTCTTGGCTCAAGCAACAGATAACTGTCATGGCTCTTCTTGTGTAATTTTTTATTTATTTTTTAAGTGTATTTCAGTGACTAATTGATGAATTATTTGTGATAATTATTTTTCAATGCAATAACCTTAGTGCTGATTTAGTATTATTTACTACAACCATGTAGATTGTTCCTCTTGTTGGCCCTGTCTGACTTATTGTTATGCTGTTTTCTCTCTGTAAGTGATAATCAATGTTATCATGAGTAAACTGTAATTCAATTTCAAATAAATTTATATAAGTTTATGTATTATGACACATATTTTTTTCTGGAAAGGGACTTCAGGGCTCAATATCAGTCATGATTCAGACAAACCTTTACCAGAAGATATTATTAAAATTGAAAAGTTTGATAACATATTTTATCTGTTAGATTCTGATAAGAAAGTATGGAAAGGATTAGTCAAAGACGATTCTATTGTGTTAAAGTTAAGTGATATTACTGCCATCGATATCAGTGCTTCCCCTGATTGGCTTTACTATGTCAACGATGCCGGTAGAGTTTTTAGAGCTTCAAGTGAAGTAGGAACGTGGGAAGAAGTTATTCTTCACGAAGATGAAACGAGTTGTGTTCACGGTTACATTACTACTAGCCACCGGGTCGTGGTTAAGCAGATATCTGCAGGAAACATGGGAGTACTCTTCGTGTCTGATGGAGGTGAGTTATGGGCTACTGGCAATCACCCGCAGCTCAATATAACATCTGACGAAAGTATTAAAAAAGTTACATTCTTTGAAGGAAGGCTCATATCTCATATTAGCTGTGGGAGTACTTTTAGTGCTGTTGTCGCTCATAAAAGAGACGAATTAGGACCAGGGAACAATGGAAGTATTCACAGCGATAACAACGAAGTATTTTTATCAACATGTCCTCAGTGTACTAATGATATAGTGTCTCCTCTCTCTATTCAATCAGAAGGACCTCTCGGTGTTAATTTTCTTAAATCCTCAGAGTCGTTTAGTGGTTCTTCAACTACTAGTAGGAATAATGAAGATAACAAAAAGAGCGATGTTTGCATCAGTTCTTCATCTGCCGATTCATTCCAAATAACAGAAAACACAGAATGCGAAGTGACTCAACTCAACGATAAAACTCTTGAGAACGGGGAAGAGAAGGGTGAAAAAATTGGAATGCTCATGATCAATACTGAAGCTGCCCGACAGTTTCTTACTAAGCAACTCTCTGTACTTTCTTTCTCGACTAACAAGGAAGACTGGCTTGCTGATGTCGCTATACCTACCAGAATCATTAAAAATAATGTAACTAGCATGGCTAGTTATGTGTACGATAGTGCTAAGAAAGTGGGCGACAAGGTTGTTACACTATCAAGACACATGAGTGGTGGATCCGACAATATAAGTGAAGTTTTTGAGCAGTTTGAAGAACTCAATGCAAATGAGGCTGGAGTTGGAGAAACTTTAAGGTTAATCATTTTCAGTGTTGTTTTAATTAGTATTAGTTGTTTTATGAAGTTTGTGAGCCGTTAGTTGCAATTTTTTTTGGTGATGGCCTGAGAAAGAAAGGGACTTTAGGGTGTCCCTTCTAATACTCAGAATTGAGTTGATGACATTCTCTTAGGACTAAATCACATATAAATATTTTGAAAAACATAAAGGTTATATTAAAAAAATACGAAGGGCATATTTTGGGAGCAACTCAAGGCTTAATTTATGTAAACAGCATTTGTCTTTCCAGCAGCATATAAACAATTTTTTTAAATTTGTGAACAAATAACATTAAAATGTCATTCCATGAACATTTTTAAAAGAACTACTTACTGTTCATTTTTATGATTTGTATTACCTCAAAGAGACTAATACTTAGATGGAGGATACAACAGCCCTTATTATTCCTTGGGTAGCTATTTGCCGTAACTGTACATTGGTGACGTCATTTTTTTTTTTATTTTTCCTAATAATTACAATCCTAATATTAGATAATTTTTCCACTATTTTGTCTTAATTTAAGTAAATTAAATTTAAAATAAGTTTTAATTATTATCTATGCATGTATTCTTTAATTGTCTGTGTTGAATAAAGGACCCATTCCATCTCAAATCAGGCAGGGGGGTGTCAGGTCACCCTCCCCCATTTTCTTGAAAACTTGGTGTGATGTTCTATTCAGGAGTGAAACTAAGTTGCCAAAACGGTTTTGCTGAAAAAATTTTTTTTTGTTAGATACGGGGGGTCAAAGTTTGAAAAATCACCAAATTTCGTTCTTTTTAGGAAAAAATTATGTTTCATAAAAACCGTCATAAATAAAGAACCAATAGTGATAAAATGGAGTTCTTGATCTCATTTTGAAGGGAAAGGATAGGTCTATAATGAAAATTATGTATCTGAGTTCCTACATATAGTTTTGACTGGTATTTTCTTGGCTAAAAACGACAATAAAAAAATCAATTTTCACAAATTTTAAGATTTTTTTGGCCCCTTAAAAAAGTGCTGAAACTTTATATGGGTGCTAATGTTTATCGTCTATAATAGCAGTATTCAGGTAATTTTTGTCAACGTTCTAGGAAAAACGGTATGGCTTTGAGAAGGTCTTGAAAATGACAATTTTCACTTTTAGAGGTGTTTTTGAAGCAAAGTTATGAAAAAAGGCCATCTTTAAAATTCTTGAAAATTGGCCAAAATGTCCTTCATATAGTCTACTTTAAGGATCTCTATTAATATTTGTACATATATTTTCTCAAAAGTCCCTAGATGCATTTATATACGAGTAAAAAATGTGTCCCACAAATCTTCCTATTTAGTGACTTTGTACATATGATGCATTAAAATAACATAATTTAAATACTGCTTTGTCGTATTACTTAGAGGACTCCAAAGACTGACTATTTTATAATGGACATCCATCCAGAAAACGGGAAAAATTAAAAAAGTAGGCTTATTCTCATTTTAAAGATGACAAACTCAGAAATAAAATTAGGGATGTCAAAGTTTTGCTCATATTAACCCAAGGTTAAATATCAACCCTTAAGGGAATATTGCACTTGACTATATTGTTGTAGACAAGCTAAGATAAAGAAAACAAGAATTGCTTAATAGCCTTGCAATTCAAAATTGGACAGTTACATTGCTAGGTGTAGTGCTAAACTACAATTGGAATAATGGTCAAATATGTATTTACTCTTTAACAGCTTGATTGAATATCATCATTCACCTGTGGTTTCTGAGTCAGAACACATAATGCTATCAAGTCTTTAATGCTCTAAATCAAACCCCACAGATTTTATTTTTATTATGAAGCAGAAATCAGTTTTAAATTACAGCAATATAGACAAGTGTAATATTCCCATAAGGGATGATATATAACTCATTTGGGTATCAATGAAAATTTAGCATCCTTTTCAGCTCTCGTTAAATAGCATTATTTAATTTTTCCCGTTTTCTGGATGGATGTCCATTATAAAATAGTCAGTCTTTGGAGTCCTCTAAGTAATACGACAAAGCAGTATTTAAATTATGTTATTTTAATGCATCATATGTACAAAGTCACTAAATAGGAAGATTTGTGGGACACATTTTTTACTCGTATATAAATGCATCTAGGGACTTTTGAGAAAATATATGTACAAATATTAATAGAGATCCTTAAAGTAGACTATATGAAGGACATTTTGGCCAATTTTCAAGAATTTTAAAGATGGCCTTTTTTCATAACTTTGCTTCAAAAACACCTCTAAAAGTGAAAATTGTCATTTTCAAGACCTTCTCAAAGCCATACCGTTTTTCCTAGAACGTTGACAAAAATTACCTGAATACTGCTATTATAGACGATAAACATTAGCACCCATATAAAGTTTCAGCACTTTTTTAAGGGGCCAAAAAAATCTTAAAATTTGTGAAAATTGATTTTTTTATTGTCGTTTTTAGCCAAGAAAATACCAGTCAAAACTATATGTAGGAACTCAGATACATAATTTTCATTATAGACCTATCCTTTCCCTTCAAAATGAGATCAAGAACTCCATTTTATCACTATTGGTTCTTTATTTATGACGGTTTTTATGAAACATAATTTTTTCCTAAAAAGAACGAAATTTGGTGATTTTTCAAACTTTGACCCCCCTTATCTAACAAAAAAAATTTTTTTCAGCAAAACCGTTTTGGCAACTTAGTTTCACTCCTGAATAGAACATCACACCAAGTTTTCAAGAAAATGGGGGAGGGTGACCTGACACCCCCCTGCCTGATTTGAGATGGAATGGTCCTAAAGTGGTTTAATGAGGCGTCACTGGAAAATGCCCACCGTTTGTAGAGTGCGTGCTACAACAGGGGTTGTAGAGGGGTGGGGGAGTATCTAGTCTCTCTTTTGGGAGACTATAGTAGGAGTAAGTACAGTTATGGCACCTAGTGGAAGCTGTCTCACTTCCAGACCCCTTATCACGGTGCTATTCTGCCGATGTACACCCTCTAAGTATTAATATCTTTGTATTACATTTATGAAGCTTTTGTTTATGCTTTTGAATGAGTTTTAAACTTTCCAAGAACAGCTGGAAGGATTAATCAATTTATTTGATTAAATAATGGTTTAAATGAACTGTTAGGTTTAGCATAATTCATAGCTCTAATATATTAAAGTAGAATCACACTGGTACTGATGATGACCATTAAGGTCAATAGCTGGCTATGTATTATTACTACATGCTTGTGGAAAAACAAATGCTGTTTACTTTATTAAGTATATTCCATGTCTCTATAATTATTGGCTTAAAGCCTAATTTTAATGTTTCATTATTTGATTTAGACAATTTTTTATGCAAGACTATGTTAAGATATGTTTGTTTGTAATAAGGATCTTTGCATTGATTTCGATTATTTACTTAATGTAAGTAATTACTTAGTGTTATACTTTCCATGCAGGTCCATATGGATCTTGCGAGATTGCTGATTTGTTTAACCCTCTAATATAGTTGTTTATTTATTTAATTATTGATTTATTTAAACTGGCGAAATTGAGACAAAAGTCTCCTCTTCCATTCCGCCAGCACTCAAACAATACAATTTATTTATAGTAAAATACAACTTACATTAAACTAACTTAAAACATGCGGCTCTTATAACTGAGCAAAAAACGAATTAAAAAAATTATAACAAAAATATAATAATTTATAATAAAACATGCTAATTAAAAATTAATTGACATTTTAAATAAACTTTATAAAATTAAAAAATAAAAATAAAAACTTTTAATGGAGCATCGAAATTATGAAATTGGACTAAACTTCACTGCCAATATTTATGAAATTAAAAATTGGTAACTACAAAAATTGGAAAACAAATTTATATATATGTATACACATACATATATATTTTTTCTTATGACAGGAATAATGGAAACCTAAATGAAAAAAGATAAATTAATAACATTCAAAAACAATAAATGCTTGTTGTTATGACATGATAAGACTGAAATAAGGTCCGTTATGGACCTTGGCAAATGTGCCAAGTTCCACCCCATTTTCAGCATTTGTATAATTTTTATCAAATGACTTGTGTACGTGTTTTAAAAAATTGTAAATAAAAAAATTGGGTACCGTGTACCTCAGAACTTTTCCTCATTACATTAGATTCGCTACGCTCATCCTCCCTGCTTCGGACTTGCATCGCTCGTCCTCAGAAATACCGCTCGCCAAATTTATACTGCAACATGCCTTTGGACTCACTTCACTCATCTTCAGATAGTAAATGCATCCGGAGCATTCTCAGCGGTCACCTATACAGCACTGACCATGCTCAATGCTCCTTAATTTTTATGATCTAACAAAAATCATGGATATACTTGTTGTATTGAAACAAAACTTAGTGTACTTATTTATTAGGTAATACACTTGTACCAAATTTCAACTCAATTGGACCTTTTCCTAATTTTTACAATTCTTTAAAAAACGTACACGTGTTTTAAAAAAGTGTTACACGTGTTTTTACGTGTTTTAAAAAAAGACATTCAATTAAAATTAAACTAATGCTGATAATGACATGAAACTTGGCGCATATGTTATTTTTATACAAAGTCACATGCGTGCCAAATCTCAATTTGATCACATAATTTTTCCGTGTTTTATGATTTTTTGAAATTTTTGCTGAGTCATTATTGCAGGTTAATGATGTCATAAAAATTATTTTCTGAATAGCGAAACTAGAGCGGTAGACTGATTTTTGTACATTTCAACTCTCTGGCATGAATACACTGAGCGCTACGATGATAACAGACACACACACACAGGCATAGAGATATATCACTAGAGGGGCCTTTTTTTATTATCACATTGGATTATAATTTTCATCAAATAAACAAAACAAAAAAACAGTAAATTATATAATAGAATGTTTAAAATACAAATCACAACACAAACAATCTGCGGTAAGCCGAAAACAATTGATTAATTATTACTTTAACTCCCTCTTGGAGGAGGTTTCAATGAGGTTACACAGAGCCCCACTAAAAATGTTCAGGCCTCTCAATGTATTAAGATAGGCTATGCCCCCTCTAGTATATATCTCTATGCACACAGGTACAGACAACTTTGTGAAAACCACTTTGAAGGCCTTAAAAACACCTTTGATTTTGATACTTTTGTGAAATTTAGTACAATTGTGTTACTATATGTAAGAAATGAGTGTACTAAGTATCGTTTCAATATGGCAAGTATGTCTCTGGTTTTTTTGATAAACTATAGACATAAAAGTTAAGCAGCATCAAGTGAAACGAGTTTGAAGCAGTGAGGTTGTGCGTAATGAATCCATTGTGGTTAGGAAAAGCTCTGAGGTACCCCATACCAGATTATTTACTCAACTTTTGTTTTCAACATTGCAGTCGATGGGAATGGTCAGGGAGTGAAGGGGGCGGTTCCGATGAAGGTGGAGTAGCCATGATAGAAGGAGGCAGTGCTTGGCTAACTAAAGGCAAATTTCTTATCAAAGCTGAAGTTTGGACCTGGGGTTCTGCTAAGGAGGGTCAACTCGGGCTGGCTGATACTTCTCCTAGAAACAAGTAAGACAAATTGAAATAGACTTAGCATTGTTTTAAAAGCAAAATTATTTGGTGTCTTAGATAAGATGAGGGGGGTTATCTCTGAGACTTTTTCAGCACACTGTAAAATCAGTCTTTTGTGTCCTGTGGAAAGCAGTCTTATAGATTTGATGTTTGTTTTATAAAAGAAGTTGTGTAAAATTCATCTTTATTTCTTTGAGTTTGTTGTGTATATTACATTGTTGAATAATTTTCAGACCTAGCTTAGTTAACTCTGCCAGTCATATGGGAGTCGTTGCCATTCATAGCGGAGCGTCACACTGTGTCGCCTTATGCCTCGACGGTAGAACTCTAGCCTGGGGTTTAAATCAATCCTGTCAAGTATCTGGACCCTGTTCACAAGGTACACCTCAGCCACAAGTTATATCAGCGCCTGTGCCTGGACCCAAAGCCCTGTCAGTAGCTGTGGGATCTGATTATTCTGTTTATTTAACACACTCCGGTACCCTGATATGGAGAGGTGTTGTGGATTCCAATGAGTAAGTCCCTTCCAAATCAAATAATTAAGTTTTAGTACTTATGCTGAGTTTTTGGAGCCTGTACACACTTATTTAGTTTAATAAATAAAGCTAAACCTAGTAAAAACCTAAATAACCTGTTTCACGAGGTTTGTTCGGCTCATAACTCCTGTGTACACTAGAGTAACTTGGAGTTACAGTCTATCGTTTAGTTTAAAAATCCCCAAGGTCATAAGTATTTTGAAGATTGACCAATCAGAGAAGCCGCTATCAACCCCTCACTTAAAAAGGGGGAAAATCCCTACCACCATAACCACTGTAGGGAGATAACCTTCTTCCCGGCAATCGTTCACTTTGTTTGTGGTTCTTCTTTTGTTTACATCGTTTTGAAAACTACTTTCAAAACTATTATTATCATGAGATTAATGACATTAATCTCAAAAATGATATTTTAAAATAAAACTACACAGAAGAAATGTAAAAAAACATCGCCAAGTAGATACAGGTAAAACAACCTGATTTGTTTACCTAGGTTTTCCCACTCCCTTCTTGTAGGGATTTTTTTTCTTAAGAACCGGCAGTGCCTAAACTGACCTGTCAAGATTTTGAAAGTAGTCGATAGACTGTAGTACTTTGTTGAGGTACCTCCTTGATTCTACTCCAAACTGCACTACAATGTGTTTCATAACGGATCTCGGGCAAGAAGAATCTTACTCTAAACTGCACTTTGTACTCCTCCTAAAAGACTGAGTAAAGTAGAGTAAATAAAGTTCTGGTGGGAAATCACTCTTATCACATATGATAACAATAATTTATGAGTTATCGATGTGTTTTAACAATATTAAATAATTTTATAACTCTATTTATGCTATTTTAAATTAATAAAACGAAATGTAAGAGGTAATTTTTGTGTTTTAAAATGTTTTGTGCGCATTATAAACTATAAGTGATAATAAACTGCGTAGGCTTCCGTGGTTATTGTCATGAAGATTTAGGTCTTCCGGTGGTGACCACGTTAATGAAGAATACGATGTTTCGCTTCCACTGTGGGAGGCATCTTCAGGGATGTAGGACATCATGAATAGAAACACAATGCTCTACAAAACTGAACAAATGAGTTCAGTTTTGTAGAGCATTGTGTTTCTATTCATGATTTCCTACATCCCTGAAGATGCCTCCTACAGGGGGAGCGAAACTTTGGATTCTTCATCTACATTGACGAGGTCACTCTCAACCCAACAGTTTAAATGTTAGCAACAACTTAAATATTAGCATCAATTTATAAATTTACTAGCGAATCCCTGCTATCGAGTGAGGAAGTGGGTGGACAGTGGAAGCGAGTCTGTTCCAATGGAGGCCTCACTGTTGCCGTTAGCTCCCAATGTTGCCACACCGTCAACTGTGATCTCACTTTAGAACAGAGATATCTGGAGGAATTGATATCTGTTTCCAACAGTGTTGTCAGGCCACTGATGAGGAGATCGTCTTTGGATGATAGCATAGCTAATCTAGCATTTGCTCATTCAGATGTATTACATTTGACAGCTCTTATAGGTATGATATTATTTTTATTATTGTTTAGATTACTCATTTATTTCTGTCTCTCATACAGAGGTTCCCAACTCATGGAAACTTGGGGATCACTTCAAATTATTCCAAATCCACCTTGGCCCCATAGAGTAAACTAATTTTAACCTTCTTCATTCTTGGTCGTTTTCAAAATAGTAGTACTTAAAAATTGCAACCTTGTTGCCCCCACCCTTTTATTTGTTGGAAAATTTTGTTTCACTATTCTTCGTTTCCTTATCCTTTCCAGCCTCATTCACAGCTTTACCCCGAATATCTTTGGGACTCAGGGGTTCTGATGCCTCGAATGTTCCCTCGACTCCAATTTTATTTTAATTTAAAATTTTGTACTCTGAACTTTATAAGTACTATTATTTTGAAAACGACCAAGAGTAAAAAAAAATTAATTAATAATTTACTCTATGGCACTTTTCATCACACATTTCAAATAGTCTTAAAAAGGCAAAATTTTGATAGAGAATAACATTTTGTTGATTTATCAAAATTAAACTTAGTTTTCTAAGTTTGGCCACTTTATGAAAAAGTATACAATATAATTGTGCGAGAGACACCTAGGAAATGTAACAAGCAAATGCAATGCTACATCTGGGAACTGTTCCATCATTCGACATTCGTCATCATTGACGCCTCGACATAATGTCATGTCCCACTCTGTTTTGTTACGTCTAATTCATCAGGGCGCCGATAGAGCTCGAACTCTGACCTTCAATGAATTCCGAAGAATATAATGTTAAGTATTTACTAGAGACGAGCGGTGCTCTCTTACCGCCATCATGCATGGCAAGCAAAACATATATCATTTGATACTACCGAAAAAGTATACTTTATGGGTACAAGATTTCTAGTGAGGTCAGTACCTAGATGAGTGATCGCTTGGAATAAAACGGATGTTATTACTGCCCGAAGACGAGCAAAATGAATCTGAAGTAGAGAGGATGAGCGTAGAGTATCTGATAGGTTTAGAGATACCCTGTACCCTATTTTTTAATTTCACATTATACATTTTATTTATTATTTATTACATTATTAGTTAATACATGTATAACTATAAATAAATCATAAAGTTTTACAAAATGTAGGCGCTAAACTATTTTAGATTATTAACTTCAGAGACTCAAAAAAGGTAATCCTTAAAACAGGAGGCTCTTAGTCTTTTTTACTATAAAATTTTTTCTAATTTGATTCACGCATTATTAATTTATGTAGTTAAAATATATAAAAATTAATAAAAGAAAATATAAATAATATTAGAAATACTAATAATAATAATACCAATAGTAAAGTAATATAAAAAATACATTACTAAAAGAAAAGAAAACAATTTTTGCATACTTAAAAATAAAATAAAATGTATGAGATAGTCAGCTAGATCTTAGTAGTAGTAGGAATATGGGGGGAGTGGTAGTAACTACCAGGCAAGTAGGCCACGTTGTTGGGCCCTTTTTGCCAGCTCCCTAAGATAGTGTTCTACTCCTTTTAATTTCAAGTGTAGGTATATTTCATCTAATCTAGACAGAAGAGCCGTGAATTTCTATGGATCCTCTCATGCTTTTTCAAGCAATCATAAATATTTTCACTGACTCTTATAGTCTAGTGAAAAGTAGGAACAACACGTGCCCTTACTGTTAAACCAAACCTCCATACACTTTAAACTACACGGCAGAAACAGTATAGTATTATAACAAATCTACAATGAGGGTCCTAAATTTGCCTATACCCAGTTTCATTTAGGGTAAGGATCTTAACGAGTACCTGACAACACACAGGTTCGAGACCACTGGCTTTACTTCCCTTCTGAAGGATGTAGTAAGCAAAATTTTTATCCCTCATAAAAATCCTAGTGGCCCGTGCTGGGATTGAACCCATGACTAAAGTCCATTCATTCTATGTATTGGCCGCGTATTTTAACCACTACACCACGGGTGACTCTAATCTTTAATTTAATAGCTAAAAAGTAATAAACAAACCAAGCACGGAAACAAATGGGGTTTTTGTCAGAAGGGTATGTATTTCACATTTTGTCTGAAAGGGCTTAAATTATGCTATGGGCCATTTTGTTGTACCTGGTAAATTTATGTATCATTGTTATTATTAATTATTGTAGCTCCCAGTGAATTCATGCTAAAGTGTTGAAACTCTGTACGAAAATCAGTCTATAGTTGTAGTCTATAAACTCGGAAGTTTAAAGCCCATTCATTCTGTGTATTGGCAGCGTACCTTAACCACTACACTACGGGTGACTCTTTCAGCTAGATCTTAATTTCAGATTTGAACTTATTGAAGTATTATAGATCATGTGTTTATGTTGCAGTGAATGCATTACATCGTTCAGTGCCGTCCCATACTGTGTTGTCCAATCATCTTGAGTTAATACTGCGTGTTTATTCCACATATTTCTCGGCTCTATCGGATGTGATAGCCGTCAGTGGTTTTACTAATCTATCTCGTCTCGTAGATCTTCCCGATAAGTTGGCTACATCTTTAGTCGACAGGTTGCCATCCTTGAAGAAAACATCTCCGGAAGCCTTGTTGTATTGTGCTTTCAACCAGCCTTTATCTCATGTTCCTATTTATAAGGTAAGAAATAATTTGTTGGGAAAATCAGAACGTGTTTATTTTATTTGTGTATTGTAGAATAAGTGGCAGTAGCTGATATAACTCATCAAGAATTTAACTTCTTGTTGTATTTAGAGAAATAAAAAACAATACTGCTAAGTTACTCCTAGTTTCATAATCTAGCTTTTGTACTTTTCCCTAATTTATTTTACTATTTCTCATTTATTTTACTATTTCTCATTTATTTTACTATTTCTCATTTATTTTACTATTTCTCATTTATTTTACTATTTCTCGTTTATTTTACTATTTCTCATTTATTTTACTTTTCCTCGTTTATTTTACTATTCCTCATTTATTTTACTTTTCCTCGTTTATTTTACTATTCCTCATTTATTTTACTATTCCTCATTTATTTTACTATTCCTCATTTAACTTACTATATATACCGGTAGCTATGTACCATAGCTATACCTACTACTATAATAGTAGTAGGTAATAGTAGGAATAGTATTGTGTTTGCAAAAAATTCGATACCAAAATGTCACCAGAATTATCCATTTCAGGTGGTTTTAAGTCCTCCAAAGTAGTTTTCCCGAAGATGTCGGTCTGTATGTGAGAGTGTGTTTCTCTGTTATTTTGTAGCTCCCATTGTATTTATGATAGAGAGTTGAAACTTTGTACAAAAATCAATCTATAGGTTTAGTAGTGCTAATTGGAAAATATAACTGTTTTAATTATAGTTATTTATGCACCAAGGGAGTAAAGAATGTCATTATTTCCCTGAGCATTATGTCGGTTCCTGAGGCAAAAGCCGAGGGAACCAAAGGATTTAAATCCTGAGGCGAAGCCGAGGGATTTATTTGTTTAACTCCCTGAGGCGAAGCCGAGGAGTTATAGCTATTTACGTGTGGAAATTATTGCGAGGGAATAATGGCATTTTACTCCCAAGGTGCATACAAGATTTTATCTCCAGACATCGACATTGAAAATAAAGTAAGAATGTTTTTTTCATTTCTTTTTTCAACTGAAAATTATCTTACCTTTATCATAAGAAACTCGTCATTAGGTGAATTATGCAAAAAGTCTTCAACTTGGTTCTTAGTAAAAACATTTGCTTTCTTTGCAACATAACCTTCGTTTTTTTCTTTTTAATAATGCTATTAGTGATGCATATCTTTTGATATTAATATTTTCTCTCACAAGCAAAGATGATTGATCATTGAATACAGCGACCACAGACTGACGCTTGTTTGTTTTTCATTCATTATTAAAATAAACAAGCAATGCATTTTCACTTTCTTGTTGTATATTATTATCATGACACCAACTTTTAAAATTGTTACATGCTTTGTCATATAACTTTTTCGATTTCTTTGTTAACAAGTTTTCTTTTACCAATTTCGCTTCAATAGCATTCAGGAGGTGTATTGTTAAAAGTTCGTCAATATCGCACACAAATATTATCTGACATAATTGAAATATTAGAGTAGAATATTAGAGCAGTTATAAGTAATATTTTTAATCTAATTATAAAAGTTAAGACAGGTTAAACAGTTAAAGCTAAGGTTTAAAACTAAAAAAACTTTGATTTAATGATATTTTGTCAAAAAAAAAAAAACAATGAGTATGCAAATCTTAAAGTGATTTTAAAAAATCAGGATAGCCAACTTAATTTTTTTACTTTTAAATAAAGAACTAGTTTTTATTTTTTAAATTATTTATTTTTATATTATTATTAGCATTACACTAGTTCTACTTAACATGATTGTAAATGTTATATTCTTTTTTTCATACATCTTATTCTTGTAAATCTTTTATTTATAGGTATCTTAGTTTTTAAATAAAAAATTATATATTATTCAGTTAAAAAGGGAGTAAAAAGTACTTTTTACTCCCTTGGGAGTGAAAAGTGATTCTTTACTCTCTTAAATCTAGTCATTAAATTTCGTATTATATACCGTCTGGAGATAAAATATATTTATATTTATGTATTAATAATTCTTTATGACAAAATTTACCTGGAATAATAACAGCAAAAATTTTGAAGAATAATAAAAACAATAAGAAAATGATGTGATCAATTTGAGGTTTGGCTCCCATGTAGCCATGTATAAGACTAACATATGTGTCAAGTTTCATCGCATTAGCAGCATTAGTTTAATTTTTATCAAATGACTTGTGTACCCTTATTAAAAAATAGTCCAATTGACAAGTATACACTTGTCGATTGGACTATTTTTACTTAATAAATAAGCACACTAAGTTTCGCTTCAATACGATAAGTATATCGATGATTTTTGTTGGATCATAAAAGTTTACAGGATCAAAGATGATCAGTGCCTGGATGGATTACTGCTAGGAATGAAATGGATGTTTTTACTATCTGAGGACGAGCCAAGTGAGTCAGATGACGTGTGGCAGTATAAGTTTGGCAAATTTTATTTTCTGAGGACGATCGATGTGACTCCGAAGTATCGGATGTGTTTTGAGGTACCCTGTACCTGATTTTTCCTCTCTTTTCAATGACTCTTCGTTTATTTATAATTATTTTTTCTTCAGTGAAAATCTGTATAGGTTTGTCTGAGATGTTTACGGTTGCAGGGGATGGTGTGTAGGGGAGGAGGTAACTGCATTGAGCAATGGAATCAGTTGATTGATCTTCAGGAAGCTAAAAAAAGAGAAGCTGAAACAACCAAAAAATTTTGGGAAACTGCTCCTCAAAATCTTGATTTTCTCAGGTAAATTTTTCTTTTTAGTTGTTTCAGGAAGAAAATTATGCTATGTACACACACACACACCACACACAGAATATATATATATATATATATATATATATATATATATATATATATATATATATTATATTATATATATATATATATATATATATATATATATATATATATATATATATATATATATATATATATATTATATATATATATATATATATATATATATTATATATATATATAGAGTTAATATGGAGCCTAAATAGGTTAGGTTGAGTCCAAGGATAATTGATACGTTTAGTTTATTTGCCATTTGCCATGTGACAAGTAACCCTGTTGAGGTTTCACAGGCTCAGAATGTTGGAAGGATGAAGGAAAGCACATGAAAGGATTTTCATTCCTTGAATGGAAATCCTTGAGGCCCTAACCTGGATAGAACCCAAATTTTCTGAGTGACAGACACACAGGCTAACCACTCCACTACCGAGAACTCTTAGTTCTCTTCTTCTTAATCATTATTATTTTTATTTGTTCTATCTCATAAATTGTTCATAGGGTGAGTAAAGTTCCCTTATTAAGTCATCAACTTTATTAAAGAGCTTTGATTTAGTTTGCACTAAGGTTGCAACTAAGGTTAACTTGCCACATTAGGACTGCCCAGGCTACAGTCTATCGACAACTTTAAAAATCTTGACAGGTCAGTTTAGGCACCACCAATTCTTAAGAAATAAAAATCCCTGCAAGAAGGGAGCAGGAAAAACCTATGTAAACAAATCAGGTTATTTTACCTGTATTTTCTTGACGATGTTTTTTTTACATTTCTTTTGTATAGTTTTATTTTAAAATATTATTTTTTAGATTAATGTGGAAGTGGTTTTCCAAACGATGTTAATAGAAGAAGAACCATAAACAAAGTGATCGATTGCCGCGGAGAAGATGATTTCCCTACTGCCGTTATGGTAGTAGGGATTTTTTTCTCTTTTTAAGTGAGGGGTTGGCAGCGGCATCTCTGATTGGTCAATCCCCCAAAATACTTATGACCTTGGGAATTTTTAAACTAAACGATATAGTGTAGAGCGGAGGTGTCAGATACATCTGCCAACTAATAAAAGATAAATGTAGGCAAAGTGTACCATCGTTTTTGAAAAGATGCCTTTCAACTCCTCTCGTGCCCTCTCCATTTCTAATGGTATGCCATGGCTTTGCCATCTCTACTTACTTATTTCTTATATGAAGATCTAACTTTATTTAAAATTTTTTGTTAGGGAGACTGATGAGACTATTTAAAAATTATTAAACTATCTATTGAACCAACAACCACAATAATTATCTAACTTTCATGTTTAACTAACTTATTAATTTGTGCAGGGTATCAAGCAGACGTTTAATTAGAGATTCCCGCTCATACATATTAACGTTACATAACGCTAATAGATTTTCTAGTCATTGGTTTGTTTTATTCTCGGATACATTTGTCCATATTACGGGTTCTACTCCTCATAGATATCCTTTGGAAACATTGTGGGTGGAACAACCGACTGACAACGATATCCCTCCGGTAAGAAATACTTTAATATTTTGATTGAATGGTTTGAAAGCCAGGTCTTTAAAAATTGTCACTCATTCTAATGTATTTAAAAGACACTATAGGGAATACATATAGAAAACACACTCCTTACTCCATATACTAAACTATATTTCGCCCCCTAGTCATCGGGGCATATTCATGTCTAAAACATACGAATATGAAGAAGAATTATAACATACGTTTTTTAAAAAAAATTAAATACCTAATTAATTAATTTTATTAAATACTTAATTTATTAAATACTTAATTAAAAAGAATGTTAAAAAGTCACTCATTCTGCTCTGTTTTAAATCAATTATTCTTAAACCAAATCAATTGTGTGAGACACAATATAATTGTACCAGAGTAAAATTTACTTCCATACACGAGCTTGAAACATAGTCTGCTCATTGAGTGTAGACAACCTCATCCAATGACCCATTTATATTTTTTATTGTCTTCATAATTTAACATAAATATCACTTATTATAAATTTATTTGAATAAATGGATTTTTGTTTAATAATCAGTAGAATTATTTAAATAAAACAAACTGCCAATCATGGAACTAGACTTCCCTACTAATAGACTAAATTATTATAGAAGTGAGTATTTTCTTTTAAGCCAGAGTTTACGAGAGAAGTGCACATCCTTTCATGTAAGTATCTTGGGAACAGTGCTATGCACAGATGTAGTTAGGGCCTCTTAGTAGTCTAAACATTTCAAAACATCGTAGGAAACACTGTTTATTAAACAAATATTTCTTATGATCCTTAAAATATTAGAAGTGACTAAATCATTAGTTGTTTTGATGGAGATTTTGTGATATAGACTCACCGTGATGTTTAATAAAAAGAACACACCAGAATTAAAACAATTAATATATTGTCAAGCAAAATAGTTTAAATTAAAAAATTATAACTGACCGGTTTCGACTTTACATCATCATCAGAGCTAAATTAGTTACTTAAGTTACTTATTTAACTAAGTAACTAGAATTATAAATTTACCTTACCTACTTAATTACTTTACGTAATTTACTTACGTAAATTAGTTACTTAAGTTACTTATTTAACTAAGTAACTAGAATTATAAATTTACCTTACCTACTTAATTACTTTACGTAATTTACTTACGTAAATTAGTTACTTAAGTTACTTATTTAACTAAGTAACTAAAATTATAAATTTACCTTACCTACTTAATTACTTTACGTAATTTACTTACGTAAATTAGTTACTTAAGTTCGACTTCTCTGCTATGTTATTATAACCTTAACTTACTCTTGGAGAAGGTTTTAATGAGGTTACACAGAGCCCCTGAGAGCCGGTTATAATAATCAAATAAGGTTGTAATAGATCAATTGTTTTCAGCTTCCAATACTTTTCTTGTGTTTTGATTTGTATTTTTAACTTTCTACTAACGTTTGTACTGACTATTTGATTATACTATAAGCGAAGATGGTCAGGTTACTTTTTCGATGTTTCAAAATTTAACCTATAGGGCCTCTCTAGTTATAATATCTCTATGTACAGACTGTACTGCTTTACTCAACTCTCAAAATTCTAATGGTATTTACACTCCAATGGTAACACTTCAAAAATATTAGTGGTAATATTTTTCCCTGATAAGCTTGTTGGTCTAAAAGAATTGGGGAATTACTTGGTATCTTGACTTAGGAGATCTTAAAAATCTCACCGGCACTGATGATGACCTTTAGTTGGTTGAAAGCCGGTTATACTTTATTTTAAATAAATAATACATCAGTGGAGAAACTTATTTTATTATCTGATCATGATGACTCTCTAACGCTCATACTTTGAATCCTATTAAAAATCTAGACTGAATTGTTTCTTCCTCACAGTACTTTTTCTACTTAGCAATATGTATGTTGTAATATTGTTTATATGTATAATTTTATTTATTTTTTATTTATCAGAATAGTTTAGTGCTTATAATGCCGGAAGACAGTTTGACTGTGGTGGCAAGTGGTCACGGAGACAAGGTCGACTGGTTCATGTCTTTCAACTCAGCAATAACTCGCCACCTGAAGAAGCAGAATCACTCTGCCAGAACTGCTTCTCATCAGTTTGTCAAGCATCCTCAGTACAAGGATGCAGTGTATACAGGTTGGTGCCTTGTCATAGTCCTGGAGCCACACCTGAAAAACGCCACTCATTTTATACTGCTTCAAAGCAATTTTTTATATACATGTATACATCATATACCTTTAATGACGAAGAAAAAACTTAGTTTACCTATCCAGAATGAGGCAAAATGAACGATGCTTTTGCAAAGGCCATAACTTTGGTTTTAGTTATCCAATTTTGATAAATCAATACTCTATTTATAAGAAATTTAGTCAGCTTTAAAAAATGTCCTCTTCAAGTTTTGCACACGACTAACAGGGAACCAATTATTTCTAGAAACCTATAATTTGTGCAGTTTGCAAAAATTTTGTGGGCAATCATACTCATGTCCTCCACTCTGGATAGGCAAACTATGTGTTTTCTTCATCATGTAAGGTATATTTTAAAAAAATGGTTTGAAACAGTATAAAATGAGTCAGGTTTTTTCAGATTCGGCTCTTGGACTTTTATTGTTGAAGTCTTTTAAAGAGTAAAACAAGAAGTATTAATTTAGTCTGCAGAATAGTTTGTTGTATAATAATGCCAAATAAATTAATATATAGTTTATTTTTAGTAAACATATTAAAGCATAAACAGTCGTCAATATTTCACAAATTATTAATATCAATACAATTTACAATAATATTACCATCATACAATATACATTTATAATGAAATATCTGAATAAAAAAAAATTAATCTTAATCTAAGATAGAACAGACAACCTCAATAATTACAATTTAATTACCTAATTTATAAAACTTTGGAAATATTTTTTTTAAAGTACACTGCTGGGGAAGCGTTTGATTTTTTTCAAGTGTTCTTTAATTTTCAGGCATTCTGGGGATATTATAATATCCCCGAATTTAAAGTTTAAAGGAATATGTTGTTTTTCTATGCAGGTCGTTGGTTGAATGGTAAGCTAGAAGGAGCTGGTAAGCTTGTGTGGTGCGATGGCAGAGTGTACCTGGGTCAGTTCAGTAACAACCTGTGTCACGGATATGGTCGACTCGAGGTGCCAGGTCAGTATACATACGAGGGACAGTGGAAAGACGGTATTCAGAATGGATATGGAATCACTAGGTAATTATTTTTTCTTTCCTGCTAGTTATAAGCTCAGGGGTGGTTCTCTACGCCAGATTTATGAAAAATTTGGTCATAATATTTACAGGACAATAGAGTAGTCCTGTATTGTGCTTTGATTTGTATTTTTAACATTCTCCTATATAAGTTATTGTAATTTTGTACTGATTATTTGGTTGTATTTAAAAACAAAGGTGGTTAAATTGTTTCACAATTTAACCTATAGGGGCCCCTCTAGTAATAATATCTCTATGCTTTTACATAAGTGCTCCCTCTTAGTATTAATTTCTTTGAATGTAAATTATTGCAAACAAATATTTGGATTAATAAAGGTTTAAATTTTATAAAAGGGTTTCTTCTGCTGACAGTTGAGTTAAATAGTTTCTACTGCTGACAGTTGATTTAAATAGTTTCTACTGCCTGGATGGGTTACCGCTAAAATGTTTTAATTGTCTGAGGAGGAACGAAGCGAGTATTTTATTTATCTGAGAGTAAAGATAAGTTGCTGAT
Source organism: Microvelia longipes (assembly GCA_018340805.1). NCBI lineage: Eukaryota > Metazoa > Arthropoda > Insecta > Hemiptera > Veliidae > Microvelia > Microvelia longipes. The sequence continues at coordinate 52,838,808 of JACMZG010001863.1, forward strand.
TTTTGTATTTTCTGTAAGGTAAATACTTAAGAAAGAATGACTTGACCATTCTTTTGCATTCAGCAATTTTAACTTCATATTATCTTCCAGACTTTTAGTGTCTATGGCTTTTTGAAGGAATGTGGAATCATCAGTGTAGACAATATGTTGGTAGATGATAAACAGTGAGTCATTGATCAACATTGAAATACGAATGGATCCTAAGACCGAGCCTTGAGGGACTCCATATTTAACTTTCACTAAATTTAACTTCTGTAAATTACTGCAAATGGCATTCAACATCTATTAATACTAATAAATAGACAGCTAGACCAGCTCCTTCTAGCTGTTTACTATATTAATTTTTTTATGCATGTTTTACTTGTAATTGGGAGAATTGATGTATTCCGTAATAAAGTTTATTTGTATTTGTATTATTATAATTAAGATTATTTACACAAAAGTCCTATATTTTTTTAACATATAATAATTACTAAGCTTTCGACTAAAAATTAGTCATCATCAGAGTTTAACATAATATAAAATATAAAAGACAATTTAAAAACTACTTCATATTGCACCTTGGTATGGGTAGGTATAGGTGCAATATAAAGTAGTTTGTAAATTGTGTTTTTTTATTTTATACAATGTTAATCTCTTATGACTAATTTTTAGTCAAAAGCTTAGTTAATTATTATATATTAAAAAATAAAGGACTTCTGTGTAATTAATCTGTTTTTAGGTACTTCTTTAGATAATTACTCCCCCAGATGGTTACTCCCCAAAAGGGAGTAACCAAGGATTGGATGTAGATAGTTACTCCCTAATAACAAAGTAAGAAAAATAAAGGTTTAAGGGCAAAAATGTATGTGAAAAACAAAGAAAGAAGAAAATGGGCACTTTCATAGAAAAGGGACCCTCAAACAGTGGTCCTTTTTTATATAAGTTCCCTTTGGGTGACATTATAGACAAAGTATTGAATATAATAAATTTATTAAAAATAAACTGGAGATATTTAACCTCTAATCGGACAGGATGTGAAAATACATGGACCAATGAGGGACCCAATTTCTATGAAAGTATTAGAAAAGGAATATTAGAATAAACGTATTGAAATAAAATAAATATTATAAAGAAAGAATACATATATATGTGATAAACTCATAAATAAATAGGCAAATATATATTCAAAATTAAAATAATAATTATGAAATATACTTAAATTGATAATAAAGCAATAAATAATTATAAATAAATAATGTGTAAGTAATTATAAAGAGTTGAAGTAAAAATATAAAACGCCAAAACCTAAAACTACGATAAATAGACAACAGAGAAGCAAATTTGATACAAGCAGAATTCATAACAGAGCTACAGAAACATGAAAGTAAAGACATTGAAATGTTTTACTTACTTTGAAAACACTTGCATAATTATGATATCAATTCGATTTTACTTAATTCAATAAAACGTTCACAATGAGATTTCCACGGTCAATTAAAAATGAACTGTGATTTTTTTTACAGAAAGACTAAAGATGTTAACAGATTTAAGGATGTTGAAAATATAAATAGATAGTTGACAGATAGAAAAATAATTAAGTATAAATTGTCATGTAATGTCAAATATATTTCATTCTTACTCAGGAATCCAAAGCGTTTCATTTTTTAACAATTGGCGATCGTGACAGGACTTAGTGAAGAACCTAATTCAATCAAGAGAAACGTTTTGTTAGCTACATCTCTCTTAAGGCTATAAAAATATTGGAGGTGTAGAAGAAGTTAAATTTAATTTATTGAAAATATTGCACAGTAAGTAGAACATTTGCAGTTTAAATTGATAATTAATAAAGATGAAGCTGATAGATGTTTATGAGATAGAACGGCGTATAGTAAGAAGAACATTTGAAGAACAGTACCAATTATTAGTGAGGGGAAAAGCAAACATTGGTGCTGTAAGTCTTATTTTGGAAAACAAGTACAATAGATTGTGGGATCTTGATAATAAAATACATAGCTTAAGAGAAAAAGGTTCCATACATGAAGAACTTAAGTTTAAAGAAAATTTAACCTTACTAAAACTGAGAGCTAAATTAATAAAAGTGATTGACAATACATATGAAAGAGTGTCCGTCCAAGAAAAGGCTCAGCCTAGTAATGAAAATTATACAGAAGTAGAACGTTCGGTCGGTAATATAGAATTTAACGAGAAGTCTACAGATTTGTGTAAAGATAAAAAAGAGGCCATTGTTAAGTCTACCGTGAAAGACAATATGTCATTATGTATCAATGAAGTCAAGAATAAGAGTACTGAACATGGTTATGCGCAAGATTCAGTACTTGGATCTTCTGTAGAACATGCTGAGGTCATAAGATGTTATTTAAATTTGGACAATTGGATTAGTGTTGGTACTAATTCAAAAGAAATTGAAACTAAATGTTCGGAATCAACTAATGAAATAATCTCAGTGGAGGAAGATAATAATGAAAAGCAAGTTTGGTGTGATACTAATAGTAAAGAAATTAGTCATCATAGTGAAGAAAACGAGACAATAGCTGATCAGACATTAGCAGATGAAGTAAAATTAAGCGCTGACAAATTTGCAGTAAGTTGGGAGTTAGATAGAAAGAGTTCTAGGTCAAAAGATTGTTTAGATGTAGGTAGTATAGGTAGAAGGATTTTGTCAGAAGGTAGTGTATTAGCAAGGTTTGATTTGAATAAAGTTAGCAATGTGACAAAACATTATGATGATAGTTCAGTTAGAGAATACATAGCAGATTCGTTCAAAAATAATTTAGATAGTCGTGGAGATCGAAATAGTGATAGATTAAGGTTTGTAAGTTCTGAATCGAGCTCAGGTAGAAGTGGAAACAAAGATAGTAAAGAAGTTAGGTCAGAACGAAGTAAGTCAGTAAGAAGTAAGTCCTTTAGTATAGGTTGTGAAAACATTAGGCCTGAAAGAAGTCAGTCAGTTAGGTCCTTTAGTATAGGTCGTGAAAACATTAGGTCTGAAAGAAGTGAGTCAGTTAGATATGTAAATAAAGGTAGTAAAAAATGTGGGTCTCAAAGTAGAAAGTTAGTCAGTTATTTAAAAAAATTGAGTAAGATAGTTCATTTTGATCATTTCAGAAATAAGTCAGTTAATATATCTCGAAGAAGTCAAGGTAGAAATAAAAGAGTTTGTAATTTTGTAAGTTGTAAGTCTTCTATTACCACTAAGTCTTTACGTTATTCAGTTAGATATAATAATTTAGTTTGTTCAGTTAGTTGTCTAGATAGAGGTAGACGCACAAGTAGGTATTTAATTAAGTATTTCAGTTGTTCAGATGTAGAGAGGGTAAAATATGTATGGTTGGTAACTAAGTCTGTTGTAGTTAAAAATAATAATTTTTGTGGAAAAAAGTTACCTCCACAGATCTTCTATTCTCCAGGTTTGACTATTTCGTCATTGAGATTGTTGGATGAAAACTAAGAACATAGTAGATAGTTTTTTTATGGTTCTTGTTCTATTAGTTGTTATGATGTCTTGGTGTTAGGAGTGCTCACTTACTTGTAGGAAGTTTAAAAAATGAAAATTAAATGTTTTGGTCTAGGATAAAAAGAAAATTTTGGAGTTCTAGTTTGTATTTAGTTTTGATTTTACTTTTAGTAACTTTTATGATTTAAAATTTAATTTGCGCTAGAAATCTTTGTATATTATTGTTGGAAGTTTTTTGTTTACATGACAACTTGATAGTTTATTTTAAAAAAGTAGTTACTTTCATTGATAAAGTATTTTTGGGAAATATATTGAAATATAATAAAGGTTAATGTGAACAATATAGTGTAATCGTAGGAACATCTGGGTGTGGAGGATGTTGAAAATATAAATAGATAGTTGACAGATAGAAAAATAATTAAGTATAAATTGTCATGTAATGTCAAATATATTTCATTCTTACTCAGGAATCCAAAGCGTTTCATTTTTTTTTTTTTTTTTTGTTAAAATTGAATGAAAATGTCAAACAAAAATTTCAAATGTCATTAAATAATTGTAAATATGGAAAAAATACATAACTTGGTACAAATAAAATTATGGAGCATGAAGTTATGTAATAAAAGATAGCGTTGTACGGGCAACTATCTGAAAAGGTTACTCCCTTCATAGCGAGGTGGGGAGTAACCATCTAAAGAAGGTTACTCAAAGACCTTCTTTAATGGTTACTCCCCTTAGTTAAGATGCCATATCTTATATATATCTATTCTAACCCCAACAAAAGCCCCAATGCTTTTCTACATCCCCATAAAGATCTACATAAAGATTAGTAATAAAATCAAAAAACTAAGGGGAGTAACCAAAAAGGGAGTAACCAGTCTGATCTGTCAAAGGGAGTAACAATCTAAAGAAGGTCACATAGATAAAAAAAATCAGTATAGTACTCCCCTAAAAGGGAGTAACTATCTAAAAAAGTGCCTATTTTTATTTATTATTTTTATAAGTTGAGAAAAAGAAACTTTTTAATTATAATTATTGTTAATTTTCTACTTATATTGTCTAGAATACTAAATTACATATTATAGTTCTTTGCATTTTGATGTTAAGGTATGACAATGGAGACATTTACTCTGGATACTACAAGGATGGGTTGGAGAATGGTCATGGTATGAAGAAATGTGGTAAATTTCCAATATCTGATGCTTCTGTTTATGTTGGAGAATGGCAAGCTGGTCAGAGACATGGTTATGGAGTTATTACTAGCATTGGAACTGGTGAGTTGCTTTAACTATTATTGGTTGATGTAAATCAACACCCTAGATATTCAGGTATCATCTCTAGACTAGATATTCAGGTATCATCTCTAGACTAGATATTCAGGTATCATCAACACCCTCTAGACTAGATATTCAGGTATCATCAACACCCTCTAGACTAGATATTCAGGTATCATCAACACCCTCTAGACTAGATATTCAGATATCATCAACACCCTCTACACTCTAAGTGTGCTTAGAGTACACTTGGATCATAACGGCTGCAACTACCACTTGAGGTGGTTCCCGCAGGGGTTATCCCTGATGAGCTACAAGGCTCTTAACGGGTATTCTCATTATTATTATTATTATTTAATGGAAAAAAATAATCCTATTTTCTAAACAAACAATCTTATAAACATCTATAAAGAAGAAAAAAATGTTCATAAATAAGTTCAACATTGCCCTGTTATTACATTCTTTATAAACATGTCTCTTTATATAAACATATTATTTGTTATGTCTGCCTCCGTGGCCGTGATCATAAGGCATTAGATTTCTGCACTGGAGGTCCGGGGTTCCCAGCCCGGGCTATGCTCTAAGATTTTATGTATAGTATTTGTATTAAAATGATTTCGCCAACTTTAATTAATTCTTAGAGTGTAGTAGATGCAACCTAAAATGGTGAATACCCTGATGGGCCGAAAGGCCCTAAAACGGGCCTTTTATTTTATTTTATTATTTGTTATTGTTTTTTGTTGTTATTGTTTGTTGTTGTTTTTGTTGTTCGTTATTTGTTGTTATGTTGTTATTATTTATTGTTATGGTATTATATATATACATAAACATGTTATTTATATTCTTTATAAACATAAACGTCTCCATTTAATACTTATAACAACATTGGAACCGAGTCCGGTAGCTCAGTGGTAGAGCGCTCGCCTTTTGACCTGGAGGTCGAGGGTTCAAATCCAGCTGGATTAGTCAGTGAAAGTGATGGCGGCGACACGAGTAACGTAAGTGACTAGGAACAAAGTGCTCGGTTCTTGAAGACAGACGTCTCCTAATAGCACTGCGGAGTTTTGACTTTCAGGTCAGGGCTATAGAATGAGTTTGTGCACGCTGACATCTGGGTGCTGGGTCCTTTGTCGGGTGGCGCTGGACTGGCCAGAGCGGTGAGCCTAGCTTGGAGTCTGGTGATGCTAGTGGAACTGATGAGATTGGTGGGACTGGAAGGACGAGGTCAAGTGAGACTAATGTGATCAGAGGAGCTAGTAAGACTAGATGAAACAAGCACACAGTGAACTAGTAGTCGGCGCTAGCCAGAGCGGTGAGCCTAGCCAGAGTCTAGCTGGTCTAGATGAACTAGGCACACGGTGAACTAGTCGCAGACACTAGCCAGAGCAGTGAGTTTGGATAGAGTCTGGTCGGGCTGGATGAACTGGACACACTGTGAACTGGTTATATGTGCTACCATGTACGGAGGGGGGCTTCCTCGATGATTGGATGTGCACAAACTCAGGGGCTAATGTTGAGTGAGATTTGAGTGAGGGGAAAACGCTAAATGACCCTACGGGTTAAAGCGTAAAAAAACAAAAAAAAAAAACATTGAACTATTGTTGTTTATGCAAATAGCCCCTGTTTTAGGACCACCTAAAACCAGGAAGTTGGAACACTGTGTCCTTTGCCCCTACTCCTGTTGTATGAATTTTGACATCACTTAAGTTTTAATATTTAGTCAAGTAATAAGATGATTTATTTTATTTTAGGTGAAAAGTACTTAGGATGCTGGACCAATAACATGAGGAATGGTTCTGGGTTGATTGTTAACTTGGATGGAATTTACTATGAAGGGACTTTTGAAAAAGATGTTCTCACAGTAAATATGCTTACATTTTTACTTTTTCATCGTTTATGCAAGTCATTTATATACATAAAGTATTCGGAGAGTCATTCATATTGTTTTTACACTTATAGTTTGGACTAAAAATCCATAAACGCGGTTCACTTGAATTATCCGTTTTTGGTTTTTTAGACCTTTTGAGTGGTTTTTACTGTTTTTATCCGTTATCATTGTAGCCCCCAGTGTGTTTATGCTAGAGAGTTGAAACTTGGAACAAAAATCAATCTTTTGGTTTATTGAGCTATTCCCCCTCTACTTCCAAAATTGGTATTAATATATCGTTAGTGTTACTTAAATCGAAGTTTACATACACTTAATATTATTCCATTAGTCAAGACTTTTAAAGCGATATATTATTTATCCAGATTGAACAATTTCTAAAATATCCAAATTGGGAAGTGGGGGGGTATTTTTGTTTTGGAAAATTTGTCTCTGGGGAAAAATTAAACAATTTTATGAAGAATGCTTTCTTTTTTTTGAAAAGTCAAAATTAAGTCTACTTGAATCTTTGCTCATTTTTCAAAAATTGCAGTTTTTGTGTCTTCCATTAAAAATAAAAATATGATTAATCTTAGTTTGAAAACACGCAGCAGCTTTTATGAAGAATGTATTGTTAAGTCCATTTGGGGACACCATGTATATGTTTGTGTCCCATAGAGTAATATAGTATAACTATATGCTAGGTTATTAAAGCTGGTTTTGTTGTAAATATTGCAGGGTCATGGAGTCATGGTCCTAGAAGATGGCAGCCACTATGAAGGAGAGTTAAAGGAAGCTGGATATTTTGCTGGCAAAGGTGTCCTCACATTTAGTTCAGGAGACAGGTTTGTCATTTATTTTTCAATAATGCTGATTTACTGGCCTTAAAGATGAACTTTAATGGGCTGAATTTTTTCTGATCACTTCAAAATTATCCTTGAATTAATTACAATAAATACACAATTTATTTTCAAACTAAAATGTATATGTTAGGTTTTTAATTCTAACCATTAACCAGTAGCTCAATGGTAGGGTGCTTTCCTTACAATCTAGAGTTTGGAGAGGCCAGCCAACCCAGCCTTGATTTTACATGGTTTTCTTTGACTGTTACACTAATGTGGGGTTGGATTTGGTCTGAGACAAGTCTGAATCTATGTTTCTGTTGTCTCCAGCTCAGGTAAAGAAGTGCTGCGAACTATCGAGGGATGGGCGAGTCACCCGTGGTGTAGTGGTTAAGGTTCTCAGCCAATACAAAGAATGAATGGACTTTAGTCATGGGTTCAATCCTAGCACGGGCTTCTAGGATTTTTATGAGAGGGATTATTTTTTTTTACGTCCTTCAGAAGGGACGTAAAGCCGGTGGTCTTGAGCCTGTACGTTGTCAGGTACTCGTTAAAGATCCCTTACCCTAAATGAAACTGGATATAGGCAAAATTTAGGACCCTCATTGTAAATTCATTATAATACTATACTGTTTCTGCCTTGTAGTTTAAAGTGTGTGGAGATTTGGTTTAACAGTGAGAGCACGTGTTGTTCCCAGTTTTCACTAGACTATAAGAGTCAGTGAAAATATGTATGATTGCTTGAAAAAGCATGAGAGGAACCATAGAAATTCACGGCTCTTCTGTCTAGATAGATAAAATATACCTACACTTGAAATTAAAAGGAGTAGAACACTATCTTAGGGAGCTGGCAAAAAGGGCCCAACAACGTGGCCTACTTGCCTGGTAGTTACTACCTCTCCCCCCATATTACTACTATGGAGGGATGGGCACTTCCAGACTGAACATTGTGAAAGTAAAGACATGGATTTACTGGCGTCTCTGGTCTCATAATTAACATATGTGATTTGGAATGCTGTGTTTGGTTCTGGGAGACACCTCCTAGGAATCTGCCCAACTTTGACTTTCAGGTATATGGAATGATAGACTATGTGTGGAAGAATAGAAGACCTGGAAAAGTACCAAATAGGTTCAAGACCTACAAAAAATAAAATAGAAAATCAATACACAATATATTTTTAATCAAATATAGTTTTATAAATGAGCAGGTCTGTTTATTGTTGTCTGTTTGTTATATAAATCTGTTTATTGTTATCAGTTGATTATATAAATCTGTTTATTGTTATCAGTTGATTATATATTTCTGTCGCTTTGCCCCTTTTCGTAAACATTTGTATATTTGTATTTCAGGTTTGAAGGGACTCTGAATGGATCCTGGAACCAGAAGATTAAAATCAATGGTGTTCTGCATAAGAATTTGCCTTCTCAGATGGAACCACACCAACTGAAACCTCAGTGAGTTGTAAATCGATGAGTAATCACTTTCAAAATTCAAATTGATGTTTGAAATTTTAAAATTTATATTTATAGTTTTCCATTTACTGGCTAATAGAGTGGTTTGCTGGTAAGCAGACTAAGCATTTACAAACACTTGTTAGCTGTAATTAAACTATTATTTCAACCTTCTTAAAAAATTGTTTTCCTTTAGAAGGGAGTGAGAAAAATTATTTTCCACTATACAACGTTAGGAGACAAATGTAAGATCAAGAGTTGACTGTATTACTCCCTGTTCTTGAAATACTGTATCAAACTTAGGGAGGAAAAATTTTCAATATTCCTCTGTGTTTTTTCCTCCTTTGGTACACTTGGTAAAGGTTTTGCCTTTAAATGTAGAACAGATCACAGTTGAAAATAAATACAGTTATATCAAATTTTGGTACTTCTTTAAATAGTTACTCCCCCAGATGGTTACTCCCCAAAAGGGAGTAACCAAGGATTTGATTCCTTATAACAAAGTAAGAAAAGGAAGGTTGAAGGGCAAAAATGTTTATTAAAAACAAAGAAAAGGGAAAATTAATAGGAAAGGGATCCTCGGACAGTGGTCCTTTTTCCTTTTACATACTCATGGGGCGACAGTATAGACAAATTATTGAATATAATGAATTTAATAAATAAATTGGAGATATTCAACCTTTAATGGGCATGATGTGAAAATACATGGACACATGAGGGACACCTTTTCTATAAAAGTACCACAAAAGGAATGTTGGAAAAAACGTATAGAAATAAAATAAATATGTAATAAAATCATAAATAAATAGGTGAATATTTATTGTGAATAGAAATAATAATTATAGAATAATAAAGAACTTAAATTAATAATAAAGTAATAAACTGTAATAGTAAGTAAGTACTGTACTGTTAGTACAGTATAGTACTAACAGTATATACTATACTAACAGTATAGTACTCCCCTAAAAGGGAGTAACTACTAAAGAAGGTCACATAAATAAAAAAAAAACAGTATAGTACTCCCCTAAAGGGAGTAACTATCTAAAGAAGGTCACATAAATAAAAAAACAACAGTATAGTACTCCCCTAAAAGGGAGTAACTATCTAAAGAAGTGCCCAAATTTCAACTCAATAGGATTATTATAATTATCTCTGGGTTTAAACAGCTTGGGATTAATGACTGTATTTCATCTCTTGTTGGTGTGCCCTGCATCCCTTGGTAGTGTGTAAATATTTCTATAATTGCTTACAGATCATTTGGTCAATTAAGTGTATCGGCAGATTTAAAATGGAAAGCAATATTTAAGCAATGCTGGATGGGAATACTGACCAACGGGGAGGGGAAGCAAGAACTGGACACAGTGCAAGCCTGGGAGAACATAGCCATTTCTCTGTGTGGTGCCCGGCGGAGAGATCATAACAAGCACAGTGGCCACGACTCCTTGTACACCATACCTGACTTCTTATCTGCCTCACTCGACTCTGTTATTTATGCCAGGATTCTAGAATATCTCAATTTGGTAAGAGTTTTATTTAGAGAATTTCACAGGAGAAATAAAAGTATGGCTAATGGAATTGTGATGTGCGTAAGAACTCATAACTTTGTAAAAACATCTCAGGTGGACTTTAAAACATCTGAAACAGATGATTTTGGTGAAATTCCGGTTTCAGAAATTTAGTTCAAACACAATGAATAAATAAATATAATATTTATTTTATAAATTGTACAAATGACAAGTAAAAAATATGTCCTTCGAAATAGTTTTTATTCAACTAATACTTTTCTTTTATTCCTATGGTAGAAATAAGAAAAAGTAAAAATCTGTGCTTATACTCTGTTCTCTTTCCTTGACCTTTTACAGTCTCTTGTTTTCATCTATTTAATGCTTTTAATATATTTTGAATTGCATGTTAGCATTTATGATTTTTTTTAAATTTACGATATTTTACTTTGCATTTAACATTTATCGGTGGTAAAATATAGCAAAAACCTCTAGATTTTAAAGAACCAACTTTGGTGAAACTTTGCAAGTAAGCTCATTTTACATCCCTCTTCAAAAGTTATATGATGAAAATTTTTAAGGGGTGAAAACTACCCTTTTATAAATAAAATTGAAAATATCATATTTTTGCATTATTTAAATCTTAATAATGTTTAAATATGTCGAACAAAGATTTACTTTGAATATTAAAATTTATTTTATAATATATAAGTATTTGCAACCCTTAAAAACTACCCTTTAGAGCAAAATTTCCAAAAAAATCATTCTGTGAAGCCTTAAATTATTTAATGATGCATTTTATGGAGTATTGGAATGTATTTAATGTACATAGTTAAATTTTGTTACTATTTAATAGTTTCAACCCTTAAAAAACCACCCCTTGTGATGAAATTATATAAAAAAAATGTTTTTTCATGTATACAAACTTTAAATATCTATATATGGTAAATACCATCAATTTTGCTAAGTTTGTAATATAATGCATGTATTCAACCCTTAAAAACCACCATTTAGAGCAATATTTAAATAAAAAACATTTTTTGAAGCTAAATAATTTAATGATGCATTATATGGAGTATTAAAATCTATTCAATATTCAAAGTTAAATTTCTTAACTATTTAAATAGTTTCAACCCTCAAAAACTAGAGATATTGATACATTATTTATTTATTCCGAAAAAAATGACAGAAAGGTGTAAATGGTTTTTTAACAATAACTTCTTTAATTTTAAAAATATTTCAATATTTTTAAAACAGCTCATTTTGAAGGGATTTTCAAGGGCTTACAACCTCTGAAAATTTGAACTTTTTGAAGCCCTCTATTTTAAAAGCATGCCATTTGTAGGGCTTGAAAAAGGTACTTCCCACACTTATGTGCAAACTATAAACTCTAATATCTCAGTTAATTTTTATCGCAGAGAAATTTTTAAAAAATGGAAAATTTCCAGGACAAAATTTACTAAATTTTTCCATTCCTACATATTTTTCATAATTGCATTAGTTTATGAGTTATTTTGAAAAAATCAAAACATTTCATGAAATTTTTTTTTAAATCTAAGCATTTTAAATAGCTGAACCCCTCAGGATCCATTGTAAGTACATAAATAAAGATAATTGTGCAACTGTAAAGATTAATTTTCATTTTTGTGGAAAAGACATACTAAAGAGACTTTTTTCTTCTTTTTGTAATCAGGCAATTATCTTTCATCCAAATAACTTTTACCATAGCTCATTTTAAAGGCCTTTTTAAACACTTTAAAAAACATTATATTTTTTTTTAATGTTGATAGTCCAAGAACGGGATAATAAAAAATTAATTAATGTGGCGACGTTTCGGCCAAGCTGGCCATAATCATGCCTTAAAAAGAAATATACTTTTTTTTTTTTTTAAACAAGTTCTTTATTGGCAAAAGTATACAATATTTATTTTGTGTTAACCGGAGCCATATTTTATTTATTGATTTGGGGTGATTTGTGCCTCTTTATTTTTATTTATTAATTTTGGTATTAAATTTGGTTATTTTTTGGGGTGTGAGGGGGTTTGTTTGGGTTAAGGATAATTTCCAATTTTTTGGTTTGGGTATTTTGATTTTTTTTTTTTTTTTTTTTTTTTAGGATTTGCAATACAACCTAAAATATGTATAAAGAATTAGAACTACTCAACCAAGCAAAATACAGTCGGATCTCTATATAACGAACTTAAAGGTTCAAGTGAAAAAATTCGTTATATAGAAATTTCGTTGTATAGAAATTGAAAAAATAAATAACTCTGTACTATTTTATGATATTTTAATGGATATATAGGATGAATAATAACCTCGCAGTTGCATATTCAGCAGCTTTTTCTTTTATTAGCGGTCCTGTCTGTCACAGGCATATTTTTGTCCCTTAACATTGTCACCCACTGTAAAATTGCGTCATCAATGTCTTCATACTTGCATACTCGAGAACTTTTTTTTAAATCGCCACTCGATTCGTATAACCTAAGTATAGATTCCCGATTTTTTAAAATTGTTGATATAGAACTAGGAGCGATTTTATACTTTAGAGACAAGTCTTTGTTTTTGACTCCATCGCCAGAATCTTTTAATAAATAGATTTTTTCAGAAAGGGACAGCGATTTCCGTTTTGACATTTTAATAAACTCGATTTACGAACAAATAAAAAGTTTCACAAACGAACTGATCAGACCGAATACAAAATTAAAACTAAAAGATTTTTAGTTCTATGCTGTGTTAATCCTAATTTCACAGGAAAATTTTAAAAAAAGAGTTCGCAAAATTAAATAAGGCAGGGCGAGAATCAATAAATACTTGTTCTGGGAAATTACAGAAAAACAGAAGTGCCGTTTTGGTCAATTCCTTGAAAGTTTGCGGGTCTTGTCTTTATCTTTATTTCTGGAAATTTTGTTCGTTATATAGAAATTTTTTTCGTTAAATAGGAACACTTTTAAACACAAAATTCAAGGGAACGTAAAAAAATTCGTTACATAGAGACTTTCGTTATATAGAAGTTCGTTATATGAAGGTCCGACTGTATATCTAAAAACACAATAGTTACCTTAAAAAGAAAACGCAAAATCCACCCTGTTGTAAATATAGGGTTTTATCCTATATTTGCTAGTGAGTCCTATATAGCGCATTTTTTTTTAAAAAACTACTCCTTTTGAAGTTATTTAATGATAAAAGGTTCGATTTAATGTTGATTTGAATAAATGATCACCTGCATCAGGCTGTAACTCAGGATGTATTGTTGCAGTAAATATTTTTTTTAAAAAAACCATTTGATTGGTTATTTCAAAAGGCTTCTGTTTTATTCTAATAATATTTTTCATAAAATGTGCAGTTTTAGAGTTATTTTTAAGTACAAAAGTAACAATTTCAATCGTGAATAACTCTGAAAGTATTGAAAATTGAACACTCTATTGAACCCGGGGTTAGTAGTAATATGGGGTAGGGGTAGCAACTACCAGGCAAGTAGGCCACGTTGTTGGGCCCTTTTTGCCAGCTCCCTAAGATAGTGTTCTACTCATCATTTCATCTAATCTAGACAGAAGAGCCGTGAATTTCTGGTTCCTCTCATGCTTTTTCAAGCAATCATACATATTTTCACTGACTCTTATAGTCTAGTGAAAACTGGGAACAACACGTGCTCTCACTGTTAAACCAAACCTCCACACACTTTAAACTACAAGGCAGAAACAGTATAGTATTATAATGAATCTACAATGAGGGTCCTAAATTTTGCCTATACCCAGTTTCATTTAGGGTAAGGGATCTTTAACGAGTACCTGACCACTGGCTTTATGTCCCTTCTGATGGAAGCGGTACGCAGAATTTTTATCCCTCTCATAAAAACCCTAGAGGCCTGTGCTGGGATTGAACCCATGACCAAAGTCCATTCATTCTGTGTATTGGCCGTGTACCTTAACCACTACACCTTGGGTGACTATCCCGGGGTTATTTGAAGCCTTGTCGGGGTTGCCACCCCGACAAGGGGTGGCACTCACCCCCTGGGTTAAAGCTCACATCGGCACCATATAATTTTTTCCTTGACATTTTTGCTTAGTGTGTTTCTAATTTCAAGGCAATCCAAGTGGTTCTTCATAATTTAGACCTAAAACTGCTGATGAATGGACTATTGATATATTTACAATAGTAAAAATACCAATAGTTCTTGTATTTGTATATTTTATTACGACGTGTTACATACACATAAGTGGCTTTTGTTATAAATAAAAATAAATAAGTAAAATACATTTATTGGGTTTTCAGGCTTTTGAGTGCAAAGAACACCCCCTTGGCCGGACGTTAGCAGACCTGGTGGAGGCGTACAACACAACATACGGGGGCATACTGGTCCATCCTCTGCTGCTAGAACATGCAGTGGCCGAGCTACATTCAGTCACCCTAAGACTTTACCAAATAGTCAAGCAGCTCTTCCCTGCCCTTCCTCACCCTTCCATCAGCCCAATATATCTTCCAGACAAGTAAAACTTTCTTGTAAACTAAACAACAAGTACAATTTGTAAACTACGGAGAGTCTATTGTTGTTGCACACTATAGACTCTCCTTAAGGGACTACTGATGTTAAAAAATAATAAAAGAAAAGAAGTCTGTCCACAAAACAAAACTTTATTGGCAAAGCGCTTTCAACCTAACTATAATACGACACACGGCTAAAATCAATTGACAGCCCGCCAAAATCTCAATGCTTTCAACCCTCTTTTTTTAACAAAAAAATCCCTTCTTTTAAGTAACAAAAAAAAAATTCCCTACTCTGGCAACACTGTAAGTCAGGTTATATTTTGAATTTTATTATTTGTTTTTATTTGATATCCTATTTTTTATTTTTTAAAAACTATTATTCATAAGTAGGAATATTGTTGTATCTTATAAATTTACCAACTAAGTGTTGCTTTAAATTTGTTCGGGAAGTATAAATTAAGTGGAGTTAAGTTGTTAATTACGTAATGCAATGGATCATAATAGTTCTATGATAAAAGTTTGACGATTTAAATGAATCGTCAGCTATAATTACTTTTTCCCAAAACAAACTGTTTTCTTTGTGTCAAGTTTGTATTATTGAATGCGTGTTGTTTCATATCATAAAAATAATATGATACAATATGCATCCATGATTTAAAAAAGTCAAGACTGTCATCTATTATAAGACATGCCATTTTCCAAAAAAATGCTGTCTTTTGGTTGACAGACCACAGACCCTGCGCTGTACTCAAATAGCAAGAAATGCTTGAAGAATACGTCAATGTCCATGCGTCAAATATAGGCACTCAGATCATATTAAAACTCCGCAATAATTAGATGAATTGAACAGATTGGAATGAAACAAACGAACTCAAACAGATCAATATACACAATGAGGGGAAATAAAAGCGTCGTGAGGTTACAATTGTTTACAACCAGTGTTGCCTTTTTATGATTTTATTTACGAAAAAGGTATTTTTTGTACCGAGGTTGGCATGAGGCGGAGGGGGAAAGAGCGTGGTCGGTCTGAACCAATAGAATTTTTTCCCTCACAGATTTTTGGCGCGCTGTCAATTGATTTTAGCCGTGTGTCATATTATAGAGGCCATCATCAGTGCAAAACCGTTGAGATGTTAAAGAAGTAGAGAAGTGAGTTTATGTTTTCTTACTAGGTATTAGAGTCTGACTCTAATACCTAGTAAGAATACATAGAGAGTACATGGTTTTGCACTGATGATGGCCTCTAGTTAGGTTGAAAGTGCTTTGCCAATAAAGTTTTGTTTTGTGGAGAGACTTCTTTTCTTTTATTATTTATGCTGGACTCAATTCACACTCATTCTACTATTATACTGATGTTATGTTTTTCATATTCCCTAAGTTACTCCATTAATATTTGACATAACATTACTTAGATGAAACGCTGCGGTTCAAAATTTTGATATCATGCTTAGAAACGGAGACCTACCGGAGTTGACAACTTTTCTAGTTTTCACAACAGCACATATTGTGCCGTTGTAAAAACTCAGCAATAGGAGTCTAGTTTTTTCAAAGTTTTATTTTCGAGACAGTTATTGCTACACGTACAAACAAACACAATCATACAAGCAAACAAATGTAAGAACTCACTTACATTCGTTCAAATATTTTTATACAACAAAATCAGGTACGGGATACATCAGAACTTTTCCTTATTACATCTGATTCATCCTCATCCTTCCTACTTTGAACTCGCTTCACTCATCCTCAGGATATACAATTTGCCAAATATATACTTTAACTGGTCTTCAGACCTAGGATATACAATTTGCCAAATATATACCTTTAACTGGTCTCAGACTCACTTCACTCGTCCTCAGGATAAATTTGCCAAATATATACTTTAACGGGTCTTCAGACTCACTTCACTCGTCCTCAGGATATACAATTTGCCAAATATACTTTAAGGGTCTTCAGACTCTCACTCGTCCTTCAGGATAACAATTTGCCAAATATATACTTTAACGGGTCTTCAGACTCACTTCACTCGTCCTCAATATACAATTTGCCAAATATATACTTTAACAGGTCTTCAGACTCACTTCACTCGTCCTCAGGATATAAAATTTGCCAAATATATACTTTAACTGGTCTTCAGACTCACTTCACTTGTCCTCAGGATATACAATTTGCCAAATATACTTTAACGGGTCTTCAGACTCACTTCACTCGTCCTCAGGATATACAATTTGCCAAATATATACTTTAACGGGTCTTCAGACTCACTTCACTTGTCCTCATATAGTAAATACGTCAGTTTCATTCCCAGTGGTCACCCATCCAGGCACAGACCACCCTTGATGCTACTTCACTTTTATGATTAAAAAAATCATATGGAAATGAAACTTGGTTGCAGAATGGTATAATTGGATAATTTTTCCATTTTTTTTTAACTTTTTAAAAAAATGTACACAAGTCATCTGACGAAACTTTAACTTATGCTGATAATTAGATGAAGCTCAGCACATATTGCTGAGTCATAATTGCAGGTTAATGATGCCAAAAAAAATATATTCCGCATAGCACAAGTACACCTATAGTCTGATTTTTTGTACAAAGTTTCAACTCTTTAGCATATTTACACTGGGAGCTATAATGATGACCGAGATTCAACTTTGTGAAAACTACTCAGGAGGTCATAAAAACACCTAAAACGGATAATTCCGGTGACATCCCAGTTTCGGATTTTTCCTACACTTTTCCTATGATATAAGTAAGGAAATATACCTAGGTGTACACGAGGAAAAGTAAAAAGTTTGATTGCAGCTAAACCCCTGGGGGGGCTCTAAAAATATATGTATTTTTTCTTATGTACATTATTTAATTTATGTGTTCACTTTATTCATAAAATATTTCACTTTTATTTTACCCCTTAACTCCTTCCCGCCCCCCTCTATACTCCCTCCCTCTTTATTTTTTTTTAAATTGTGTAAATAGGATGTTTTTGCTATCTCCAAGGAATGATAATTACAAATCTAACTAATGCATATTTGTTTCTTTTTTTTAAGTTTTTATTAATTCAAAAACATGTTATAAATTATTAAGTAGCATGCATACCTAAAAGATGGTTGTTCAATTCTTTCAACTCAGAATTTAATAATATTTTAGAAGTTATTGAGTAACATATATATGCAGGGAAAGACAACAGTTGTCTGTCCTTAGTGCACCTGGTATTGTAATTTTCCGAGGCGTGCCTGGTTAATGGTTGAATCCCAGTTAAATGAGAATTAAATAAGGCAGCTAAGTATGACTTAAAATATTTGAATATAACGACAAAGCTAGGAAATAACAAATTAAAATAAATTTTTGCATAAAAGTAAATAAATTCATATATAAATAAGTTAATTTATTTTTTATAATTATCAGTTATTTATCGTAAAAACTGATAAGTTATCGTTTGTTTTTTTATCTTTTCTTAGCTTGTTGAAGAACTTGTAACTGTTGAAATTTATAAAACCTATTGAGTTAATTTATTTTTTATAATTATCAGTTATTTATCGTAAAAACTGATAACTAAGCAAGTTATCGTTTGTTTTTGATCTTTTCTTAGCTTGTTAAAGAACTTGTAACTGTTGAAACTTATAAAACCTATTGGTGATATGACATTGTAATAATTGATTTCAGTGAGGAGGTTGTGAGCCCTAGAATCCTGTTGCACCCTATGATCCTTCCTAAAGTCTACAGTTCTCTTTTTGTCCTCTACTCTCTGCAGAATAAAGCTGAAGATGACACTTACTGGAGGAGACTTCTCAAGTGGACATCCAGACACCTCTCATGGCTTTTCTTGCCACAATCTTTATCATAAGATAAATAAGAACATCTCTTATCTTCATTGGCATAGATAAGTAAGAACATCTCTTATCTTTATTGGCATAGATAAGTAAGAACATCTCTTATCTTTATTGGCATAGATAAGTAAGAACATCTCTTATCTTTATTGGCATAGATAAGTAAGAACATCTCTTATCTTTATGATTATTCACCTTTTACTTTACTGTTTATACTGCCGGTGGAGTGGAAGTTCATACCATGACTAGAGTTATACTCTAGCACTATATCTTTCTACATGCTCACATGACTAAAAATAATCTAGAGGGAGAAAATTCTGTAGCGTAAAACAAACTAAACACTCAAATTAACAAATGTTCTTGTATTTCTCTTAATACACAGGTTAGTAATTGTACACAAAAACTTATAAACTTAACATGACGAACAAGGACAAAAGACCACTAACATGCTCACACTCATCATCCTGACTCAATTACACGTAACCAGACTCATTCACACACTACAATTCAATGCTTGTAACACAGTGAAAGTGAAGAAACAAGTCCCTACAGCTGCAAGAGTGGGGATGTAGGTAGGGTTTTTTTTTTGTAGCGTGCTCCAAAAATTATTGCACGCTTAGTTTAATGGTAATACAAACTTACGATCAAAGAATAAGGTAAGTCTTACATTAACTTAATATATTTAATTTTAACATATATACAATATTGCACTTTTCAGTTTTCTTTTAATTTCATCTATTCTATTCTAGCAAGTGCTGTTTATTCAACTAGATCAGCAGCATTTTTCCATAATTTTATACTTACTTATCCTTATGCTCCTGCAAGATGTAATCTTTACTTGTACTTATATTACAACTATAGGTTAGGTACATTCTTATTACTCTATAGGTAAGTAAGGAAATTCTGCTTGACTTTAAGGAGTTTTCAGGAAGTAATTCTGCATTGATATATATTACTCATGAGTAGTTATTTCAGATAGATAGATGGATAGAAGGGCATGATGTATTAGGGTGTTTATATATTAATATTAGGATATTATTATTGTAGGTAGGAGTGAGTGAGGTTATTTTACCCACCCATCCCCACTTCTTATCTTATCTCTTCCATTTAAGACGAACTATTTTTTAACTAGACTTTTTATTATGGGTGAAAGAAAAGAGTCTCTCCACAAAAATATTTGATTGGCAAAGTGCTTTCAACCTAAAATGAGGCCATCATCAATGCCTGTACAAACAAGTCAAACAACTAAAACTAATCAATCAAATAAAAAAAAAGTAACATAAATACAAAACTAAATAAGAAAGATCGCAACAAAATAAATAAATAAATAATAACAGAACAAAAAATATAGGGAAATAATACGAATAAATAATAAAATAAACAATTAACTAATCAACAAATAAATAATTAAATAAACAATAAAAAAATACCTTAAAATAAAGAATAAAGTATTTTTTTATTGTTTATTTAATTATTTATTTGTTGTTTATTATTTATTATTTATTCGTATTATCATTCAACAGATTGACATTCCGAAGAATGCCTCTCTCCCTTCTCATCATAAACCACAGTTAACTGACGCCTATTTTCTAAATAAGATTTGATAAGGTCAAAAGCCACTCCTTTCAGTCCTATTTTTTTACACTTCTCTAGCAGGACAAAGTCATTGACTAGGTCAAAGGCCTTGGATAAGTCAATTAACAAAGCAACGACCTTTGACCTGCCATCCAATTTCTTTCTAACAGTGTCTGTAAATTCTTTTAAAGCAGTTAATGTTGAGCTATTCTTTTTATAACCATATTGGCAGTCAGTTATTAAATTATACTTTGTGTTTTAGGAACTTTTCAAAACATTTTTATCTACTAGCTGACCATTTTCGTCATCAGGTGTCTTTATTTTGAATTAACTTGATATTAAATAAGCTTGATTGCATTTCCAGCTCCCACCTGTTGGTATAAAGTCATTTGATTGATTTGACTTAAATTACTTTAAGGGTTTGTTTATCAGAGCAATGGGTGGAATCAGCGGTGTTAATACTCATTCAATCTGTTTTAGAAAATTTTGGCAAGGAGAAGACGGTTTGCTGAAGAAAGAGAACATGTTTGGAGCAGCAATCGAGACTCTCCAGCAACTTAAGACTACCTTCTCTCCGATGGAGAAACTATTTGTTCTGAGAAGGACTTTCCATGAAATACCCAAGGTAAAATATTTTGTCGTCTGGTAAATGAGTGAAATTTTCAGTTGACATAGACTTGGTTTTTTTATTTTTATTATTTTTTTTTATTTAAAGCTTTTATTTCACATTTCTTTATACATGAAGAATAGTTACAATTTTAATTACAATAGTATTAATTTATACATTCATTAGTTAATAATATATTCATAATTAAAATATAATAATAATAAAAAAAACATGTGAAATCCCACAAGGAAGTCCTGAGTGTAGGAGACATTTTAAGTATTAAATGTAAGAGGTTAAATTTGGCATGCAAGCTTATGAGGAAAAATACATAATTATAAGTTGTGGAACATTGTTTTTTTCAAAATTTTAATAATTAAGAATAAGGATTACAAGTTAAGAAAAAAAAATAAACTTAATTAAATAAAAAAATTACAACTATTTTTTTTTTTTTTGCATTGGTCTACTAGGACCATACCGCCATGGTATATATATTTTATACTTTTAAATAATAAAAAATGTTTAAAATTTTGATAGAAAAAAATGAAATAATTTACTGGTTAAAAGAACTTTTAATATCATGGATTAGTTATTATTAATTATTTACAATCTTGATAAAAGAAATTTTTCTTTGCTTGGAAATTGTTTATTTTATTATGGACCTTTGGAAATTATTTTTATATTATTTTTAAGATGTTGTTACTATAATAATAATTTAATTTGTTATTTTATTACTATTTTGTACTTAATATTGTATGATATATGTATAATTTTAGTTTAAGCTAGATTAAACAAAACTAAATTTTAATTTTTAGTTTACTAGCAAAAAAGTAAATTTTTTTGTACACTTCTATTGACTCTGAAGATAACAAGGTGTAGTTATAGTTAAACGGTTGAGCGACACTTTTAGTATCATGTAGCTAATTTAACAGTACAGCACGCTCGGCTGAATAGCGAGAACAGTGCATTATTATATGCTCAAGATCCTCAACTGTATTACAAAAAGTGCAGTTTGGATCATTTTCTAAATTTATTTTGTTTAAATAAGATTTACAGATACCATGGTTTATACACAGTCGAATCGTAAATGTTGAAAAATATCTACTTGTAGCTTGGCCTTTAAACCAAGGAACTTGTCCGACTACAGGCTGGTGAGCTGTATAAAAACTACTAGCTTGTTGGTTATTTTGCCAAACTTGCCAACTAGATAGAGCTGATGAATTTATTCGCCTATTAATATCTGTATATGGTACTTTATACTGCAATCCATAGAGAATGGCTGACTCATCATCGTCACAACTCTCCTTCGCTAAATTATCTACAGTTTCGTTAGGCGTAATACCTGTGTGACCCTTGAGCCAGACCAACTCTATGATTTTATTTTTTAAGGAGATAGAGAAACATAAGTTTATTATTTGACATGTTAAATAATTATTGAGAGAAGAGAACGATTTATTTTGAACAGCGGAAACTAAACTTTGATTGTCTTAACTACAACTATTAATTATTCTAAAAGTAAGTTAATTTGAGTTTCTAGGAGCCATTCCTTAATTTTATTTTTAAAAGTTTTTGTTTTATATTTTTTGTGACCTTCAGGTATAGTATTGTATAATTTTATACTATAACAGTAAATTGATTTTAATTTAATATTTTTATGACTACTTTCTGATTTTAGATTATTTTTGCATTTATATTTTGTGTTATGCAGCTGCTATACATAATACAGCTATATGTAAAATACAGCTACACCATGTCTAAAATACAGCTACACCCTGTGTAAAATACAGTTGCACCATGTGTGACCATGGCATGTGCAAACTCAGAGACTACAAGAGTTTAAATTTGTGCATATATTGTTTAGGCTGTGAAAAGTGTAACTAGTAGAAAATTTGACTGGGGTATGAATGATTTGCTGCCTATCTTTCAGTACATAGTAGTCAGATCTCATATACAAGCTCTCGGCTCTGAAATCAACTTCATACAGGACTTTATGGAACCATCCTTACAGATAGGAGAGCTAGGCATTGTTTTCACGACTCTTCAGGTATATTTATTTTAATTATGTTATTTTAATGCATAAAGAGTTTATTAATTTTTATAAACTTTTTTACAAAAATGTAAACGACATTAACATAGAAGGAGTGACACATTAATATCAAGATCGAGACGAAATTTCGTAAGTTTATAAAACTTACAGAACACAGCTGTTCTAAGTTATAACGACATTGTCTCAATTTATTTTTGAATTTGAGATGCCGTTTAGCTAAAAGATAAATGTCTCATTTATTGTCAGTCAATAAATTTGGTCTTAAAAGCGGTATGAAGGTGACTGCCTTATATCTGACTGCTGATATCTGACTTTCTCATATTCCTCTACGTCAATACATTTATTGTTCATAATTATTGTTAATTAAAGTATAACACACAGCTAATTAAGTTATAACACAGCACTAAAATCAGTTGACAGCACACCAAAAATCTGTGAGGGAATGGATTCTGATCCCCGCCTCTTCCCCCTCCACCTCATGCCAACCCCTTTTTATAAAATATTACTTTTTAATTATCATTAAAAGGCTTTTAAAAATTTGTAATCTCGTCGCTTTTTTCCCTCATGGTGCTTAATGTAATTAACAACTTTAACTCCACTTAATTAATACTTACGAACAAAATTTAAGCAACACTTAATTGGTAACTTTAAAAGATACAACAATGGTTTTACTGAAAAAGTTAAATATTTTTTTAAAATTAAAAATATTATATCAAACACATTGGAAGTACACATCCACAAAACTGTACAATGAACTACCAGATAACATAATTTTTAATATAACGAAAGAAAATTACAAAAACAAAATTAAAACTATTCTTATTGATAGACAATATAACACATATTTAAAATCCTTATAAGTCGAAATTTAACAAAAAATTATTTTAGTGGGAAATAGAAATATTTCTTATGTAGATATATATATATTTAAAAGAACATAGTACTGAAAGATAGATGACTAGATGTTTCTTTAAATTAGTATAATAAAACAACATCCTCTTTGCAGCACAAGACTAATATCTTACAGCAGAGAGTATTTTCCTATATGCTGATTGTAACTGATCTGCAATATTTATGTAATAAATGGATAAATTTGCATGTTTCATAAGAATGTTGAAATTGTCATTACTTTGAATCATAGAGTCAGTTATTTTGTACTTAAATTTATTTAAAATAAAGGAATATTATAAAAAAATGATAAAATTCAAAACAATTCTGACTTACAGTATTGACAGAGTAGGGATTTTTTTGTTACTTAAAGAAAGGGATTTTTTGTTACTTAAAGAAAGGGATTTTTTTGTTACTTAAAAAAAGGGATTTTTGTGACTTAAATTAAGGGTTTTTTTGTTACTTAAAAAACAAACATTTTATCAAATTTTTTGATTAAAAAAAAAGAGGTTGAAAGCATTGAGATTTTGGCTGGCTGTCAACTGATTTTAGCCGTGTTTTATACTATAGTTATAGTTTTTCCAGGTTGACATTGAATAAATAATAATATAATTCAGATTGAGTATGCAAGAATGCTATAAAGTTACAATATTAAATAAGTAAAAGAAATGATAAAAATATTGCTAAAAATAGTTGGTTTTGAATAGAAGCGTTAGGTAAGAAGTGCCGTGGGGTGGGTAAAATAACCTGACTTACTCCCACCTACACATCGCCCCCTTGCAGCTGTAGGGACTTTTTCTTCCCTTGTAGTGTGTTAAAAGCGTTACATTTTCTCCCTTCCAGCTTATTTTTAGTCACATGACCATGTAGGAAGATATAGTGCGGCGAGTATAATCTTTATTTTTTAAAATCATTTCTTCTAGGATAAATCTTAAAGAAAAACTCTTTTGCTAATTAAAGGGAAACAAAAAAGAACATTTTCTTGATTACTTCGACCCTGTGTTATAATGTTATGAATGTTTTTCAGGCCTGTTTTAAACAAATCCTACTGGAGAAGATAAATATTTCCTAATGAATACTTACCCGCTAGAACTTGTAAATAACATTTTAGTATTGTCTAGTACTGTGTTAACAAAAAGTCTGTCTTGTAAATATATGTATTTGATAAATGTAGGGTTGTGAAAATTGAAATTCTTTTATACAAAAGTTCAATTAAGTATTGAGTTAAAATTGTGTCGGGTAAGTGACACTTAACAATTTTCATTTTTTAAGGGACCCCCTGTATACACACACGCATATATATATATATATATATAATATATATATATAATTATATATATATATATATATATATATATATATATATATATATATATATTTATATATTTATATATATATATATATATATATATATATATATATATATATATTATATATATATATGTGTGTGTGTGTGTGTGTGTGTGTGTGTGTGCGTGTGTGCGTGTGTACAGAGGTCAATTAAAAATAGAAAATTGTTATGCGTCACCCACACGACTCCAATTTTTTTCCCCGGGTGCATAGTAATAAGCTAATGACTTTGTTTCTGAAATTGGAAAGTCACCGATTATTATGGATGACTTTAAGTAAAAGGTATCCAACAGAAGTTGGGGCTTCTACTTTTTCTCAGACATTTAATGCCAAAATAAATATTTGCTACAAAGTTTTTTTGGACATGAAGCAGAGTTTTAAGTATATAAGACTTTGTCTATAGTAATAGACAATGTACTTATATACTTCCGCAAGTCTTAAGACTTGCGCACTTTCCATTTGATTAATTTTAAAAAGTATTATAATTCATTAAAGAATCTCAATTTTCACAAACCCTAATTATTAATAATTGTTTTTGTTAAAAGATAATAACATTTAAAGATTTATATCAATGTAATGGTGTAATGATATGTGTGTAAAACCATGTTTAGTTTCTTTATGTTTTGTCGATGTTCCTTGAATTTTTTTTATTATTTTTAAAATAAACTAAAAAATTTAAACTGTACTGAATCAATTTGGTTTGTTTCTTTTGAAATTTTAATTTTTATGCTTTAAATATATTAAGTTGAACACAAGTATTCTTTATATCGTGATATAATTGTTATATTCGTGTTCTGCAATATTGTGATACCTTTATTTCATACGTGTTCCGCGATATTGTGATACATTTACTTTATTTATGTTCCCCAATATTGTGATACCTTTATTTTATTTATTTTCTGCAATATCATGATACCTTTGTTGTATTTGTGTTCCGCGATATCGTAATACGTTTATTTTATTTATGTTCTGCAATATCATGATACCTTTGTTGTATTTGTGTTCCGCGATATCGTGATACCTTTATTTTATGTGTGTTGTGCAATGTTGTGATACCTTTGTTTTATTTGTGTTGCACGATGTTGTAATATCTTTGTTTTTGGGTAATTCAGTTATTATTTATAAGTAGCATATTTATCTGTGAATTATTTGATTTTAAAATTTTAGTAGCTCAATTCCACCAAGTTAATTTCTTGGACTGATAATCAAGATAAGATTTTTTAAGGTTTTTTTTGTCGTTAATTTATTTAACAATTAAACATGTTTGCAACGTTTTGCAGAGTCAAGCACTATCAGGTAAAACAAAATGTATTAAATATAAGGTTAAATTAAAAAACATTAACATTCTAGGCCATAACTATTTAACAGGGAAAATAATTTAGAATGAATTATATTTAACAGAAATCTGTCAGTAAACAATAACATTTGAGCAAACAATACATTTTTTTTGTAGAAATGTAGAAAGATTTTACATTAAAACTGATCTAAATACCACGAATAAAAAACAATATAAATAGTATTTACTCCAATTTTCTAAATTTAAAAAACCATATCCCTTCCAGTTTCTAGTTTGCTCCTGCCCAGGAGGGTCCAGCTTCAGGGATAGGGTGTTTCTTAGCAGCTCCAGTTCCCTAAGGTAGCGGAGAAAATAGTAACCTTGTTCGGTTATGATCAATAAGACTCGTGTATTTTTATTGTGACAGAAAAACTCGAGTACAATTTTTTTTTATTTGATAGTTAGACATTTGTTATGGCAATTTGTTTATTTTATGATTAATTATTACTTGCCATCATGTACGTTCTGTGGATGTTTTTAAAAAAAGTTTCT
Organism: Microvelia longipes; assembly: GCA_018340805.1. Taxonomy (NCBI): domain Eukaryota; kingdom Metazoa; phylum Arthropoda; class Insecta; order Hemiptera; family Veliidae; genus Microvelia; species Microvelia longipes. Next base: position 52,865,799 of record JACMZG010001863.1, read on the forward strand.
TTTTACTATTATTTTCTGAATTTTTTTATATCCGATTTTTTTTATTTTATTAGATTAAAATAAAAATAAACGAATCTCCTTCAACCCCCCCTGTCAAAATGACTTTAATTCTAAATTATTTTCTGTGTTTAATGGTTATTGCTCTGGTATGTTAATGATTTTCATTTTGTGTTTGATGCATTTTTTTACCTAATGATGCTGACCGAAGCATTATACATTACATGTTATATTATACATTACATGTTATGTTATACATTATATTACAATATGCAATTATACATGTTTGTAGCAAAATGTTGTGAACATGTATAATTGTTAAATCAATTAATAAAAAAGAACTGCAGTCATCATTAATCTTAATTATCCAATTTCAAAAAGAGTTATAATCTGTTTTTACTTGAAAAAGAAAATGAAAAACCATATAAATATATTTTTATGTATAAGCTATTGAACTAACTGTAGTATATTAAATAGTTTTCGAAGCTCTGCGCCGAATCAACTGAAAAAGGATTGCCAACATCTTTTTATAGACAGAAAGGTTCCTACTTCTAAACTCAGCAACACTGAATGGTCTCTGTGACTGATTGTGATTAAAGAGAGGCTGAGTGATTAAATGATCAGTAATGCTTTACTTCATCAGTAAAAGGTAACTTCTCGTAACGTTTATATCTCTATGATCATCATACATCAACTAGGACAATTTATTCTTGTATAGTTGGTAGTAGTGTATTTCTGCCATGAATTATTGGCCATAACCAATCAGAGCCGAGAGATATTCTGCAATCTGTACATCGAATACTATTATTTATACCATAATTTAATCTTTAAGTTAATTATTTTATTTGTATTTAATTTTTTTAATAGTTTTTGTCCAAGAGCCGGACTTGAAAAAATGTGACTCATTTTGTACAACTTCAAACAAAATTTTTCTGAAAATATACCTTAAATGATAAAGAAAAAACATAAGTCTGCCTATCCAGAGTGGAGCCATTCTCTCTGAATATGATATGATTGCTCAAAATTTTATAAAATTGCTCAAATTTCAGTTTTCTTGAAATAAGAGTTCCCCCTGGGTTCGTGTGCAAAACATGAAGAGAACATTTCTTTAAGGTGATAAAATGTTCTACAAAACAAGCGTTTTATTATCAAAATTGCATGTCTACAACTAAAGTTATGACTTTTAAAAATGCCAAAAAATTGTTAATTTATTCAAAGTTAGCAAATTTTCATTGAAAAATATTGGCCATTTGTGCATTTTTGACCATTTAACAGATATCATAACTGCAGTTGTAGTTATCTGAGTTTGACAAAAAAACACTCGTTTGATAGGAAATTTTATCAGTGTTAACAAATGTTCTCTTTATGTATTGCATACGACCTACGAACCACTTATTGAAAGAAAACTGGAATTTGTGGGATTGTTAGGCAGACTATGTCTTTTCTTCATAATTTAAGGTACATTTTCAGAAAAATTTGGTTTGAAGTAGTACAAAATGAGTCACATCTTTTAGGCTTGGCTCTTGGACTATTAGTTGGTTCAAGAAAAGTTTTTTCCTACAAATTATTTAATGTTGTTAGTTATTTATATTTTAAATTATTAATTATTAACGAGTTTCCTATTGTTTCTTCCCTTTATATTAATTTTATCTAGTCTTTTTTGTTTTTAATTAATATAAATTTTTATATTAGTATAAAAATCAGTATTGTTGTTATTTTAATTAAATGTTTACTTTTAACTTTGTATTATTGTATTTATTTTAGAAAGACTTTTAGCATTTCTATTCATATGTTTCAGCATGATGAAAAATGTATGATTAAATACATAGAGATATATACTAGAGGGGGCATAGCCTATCTTAATACATTGAGAGGCCTGAAACATTTTTAGTGGGGCTCTCAGGGGCTCTGTGTAACCTCATTGAAACCTCCTCCAAGAGGGAGTTAAGGTTATAATTAATCAATTGTTTTCGGCTTCCCGCAGATTGTTTGTGTTGTGATTTGTATTTTAAACATTCTACTATATAATTTACTGTTATTTGTTCTGTTTATTAGATGAAAATGATAATCGAATGTGGTCAGGTTACTTTTTCGATGTTTCAAAATTCAACCAATAAGGCCTCTCTAGTAATATATCTCTATGATTAAATAATAATAACCATAGAGATACATTACTAGAGGGGCCCTATTGATTGAATTTTGAAACATCGGAAAAGTTAACTGACCACCTTCAGCTTTTGATATAATCAAATAAACAGAACAAAAATACAGATTCTTAGATAGCAGAACATTTAAAATACAAATCAAAACAAAAAACATGCGGGAATACGTAAACAATTGATTTACTATAACCTTAACTAACTCTTGGAGGAGGTTTCAATAAGTTACACAGGGCCACTGAGAGCCCCAAAATGATATTTCAGGCCTCTATTTCAAAGTATTGAAATAGGCTATGCCCCATCTAGTATATATCTCTATGATAAAAATAGTTTATTTTTAAAACAAAATTATATTGTCTAACCACAATAAAAAAAATAGCAAAGACCAATCATGTATTATTCTATTTGTTTGACTGCCAACGAAACTAATTGCTCTGTTATGAGTTACCCTTTTTAGTTAATTAAATATTACTTTTATGTTTAAGTTTACTGAATACTCACGGGCTGTTAAGTGCCGAGTGATTCCTCCCACCTTTTTATGTAAAACATTTTTAATATCAATTTGGTTGTAAAGTTAAGAATATAATTTGTGCTCGGCTTGCGAGTGTTTTCTATTAGGAATCCAAATATTAGCGTTAGAGGAGTTCATCGTGATCAGAGTAATAAAATAAGTCTCTCCACTAATGTAAATATTTATTTAAAATAAATCATAATTCAACCAAACGAAGGTCCTCATTAGTTTTTAACGAACAAATTATTAACAAGAAATTACAAAATGCTAAAATAAAAAATTCTGAAACTAAGTTAAATATGTAACAGACAAAAACGAAAAATTAAACTCTGAAATAAGATAATAAAAGATTATACTGGTGAGATATAAGGAAGTTAGGTTTTGAGTCTTTTCCAAGGATGTTGAATAAAGGGGATGACGCACTAAGTCGAATTGCCATTCAACAAAGTGACCCCATCGAAAATCAAAACATAGAGATGAATGCAACACGAAACACACGTCAAAAACCAACTGCACATGCTTGGTACGAACTGCGCATGCTTATGATCCTTATAACAGCGCAGGTCTTAAAATTTAGAGGCAAACTTATAACCTAAAGGGAGGTAAGTTTGCTCCTATTTCTCTATCTCATAAACTTCCATGGGGTCAGAAATGTTCCTTAATGCGTCATCCCCTTTATTCAACATCCTTGGTCTTTTCTTACTGTTGATTGCTATAAAACTAACCTTATTGTATTGATTATAAGGCAAGTTCTGATCAGAGCAGAATTTGCCCCTCTATTGCTGTCATACTATTGGCCATCCATAGTAAGACAGCTCCTAAAAATCTGAAACTTCTCCAAATCATCCATTTATCAACCCCTTTGAACAAAACGGAAAAACCCTTCCTGATAGTGAGCTTCTAAGTGACTTTCTTGCGTTAAACGCTGGTAGAATTTTCTTTATTTTATTACTCTGATTATTTTCTATTGTATCTTTACTCTTCCTATTAAATAATTTAATGTATTTTTGTTTTATGATTGTAACATAATCATTGTAAAATTGGCCTAATTTATTTTAGCTGCCTAGTATTAAATGGTTGGGGTGATTCTAACCTTATGAAATATTTTATTTATATGTTCAATACTGTAATGAAAATAATTAAAAGTCTACAAATGTTTATAACATACAACTATAACGTTATGTTATATTGGTATAAATATGACATTATGTTATATTTGTATAAATATATATATATTATATATATATATATATATATATATATATATATATATATTATATATTTAATGCACATATCTATAAAATATATTTGATCTATGATTGATACCTAATGTTGACATTACATGTCTGTCAACATACACCGTAAATACATCTTTATATATTTGTTGAAGAATTCTTCTTTTAACACTAGTGCTGAAGTTAAAAGGAATTTTTGTTATTTCCTGCACTAGTGCTGAGAGTAAGAAGAATTCTTCTCCATGACTCCTTATCTGTGACTTTGTTAGTTTTTATCAGTATGTGTTGCCATTTTGAGGTCTTGTGGTCTGTCGAATTCGTTTACTTAATTAATTTTTAAGTAGTTATTAAAGTAGATCTCTATTTTATGTTATATTTGTATAAATATATATATTTAATGCACATGTCTAATAAATATATTTTATCTACAGTTGATTCGTAATATTGATATTTCATGTCTGTCAACATGCACCAGAAAAACATGTCTGAAAAGCTTCCCGAAAAAAATATGACTTGCACTTAAGTTGTAGTCCCCACACTCTGGTCTCCTGGCTTTGTGGGTTCCTTAAGATTATGTAAATCACTTATCTCTTTTTAATTACTGCTCTTTTTGTTTGCATTGTATTTTTTTTAACTATGGAAATAAAGACTAATTTGAATTAAGAATATAAGTGATATATAGTGACAAGTTATGCCATACACAGGCCAAAATATGCCATCACCATAGAGGAATGTATAGTACTATACCTAATCAGTGGCCATCACGAACAATTTTGTGACAACGTAATTACTTATGTAATTATATTACATTACGTACTAGTAGTGTAATTAATTTTTGTTATTTATCTTTTATAAAACCTAACGTAGATAAATAACAGGATAACCATGATTGTAAAACGTCTTTGCATTACTCGTGTGGTGGTACAACCCTCTCTTCGCTCGGGCTGCAAATCCAGACTCGCATGTAAATTTCTGTTTTCCTCACTAGTTAAATAATGTGCTATTAAAATGTTTAGTAAGGTTAGACAAATCAGAAGCATTGCTTACTGGGCTTGATTTTCAATTTAGCTCTTTAAGAGGTGGATAATAGTCTGATAGTTTAAAAAATTATTGGTTGCTATAAAACTGTTAAAAAGGGGGCTTTCGTCTTGCTTTGAAGTAGCCCCTCATGCATTACAGTGTATCGTCAAGTATAAAAATCCCCAAGGTCATATGCATTTTGGGGATCGACCAATCAGAGAAGCCGCTGCCAACCCCTCTCTTGAAAAAGAAAAAAAAAATCCCTACTCCCATAACCCCTGTAGGGAAATAACCTCCTTCCCGGCATTCGTTCACTTCGTTTGTGGTTCTTCTTGTGTTTATTATTTCCCTTCACAATTCATTTTTTTCCACATTTGCATAATTCCTAAATAATAAAACTACACCAAAGAATTGTAGAAACATCGCCAAGAAAACACGGGTAACATAACCTGATTTGTTTACAAAGTTTTTTCCCCGCTGCCTTTTTGTAGGGATTTTTTTTTTTAGAATCGGTGGTGCCTAAACTGAGCTGTCAATATTTTTAGGGTCGTCGATACACTGTAGTTTCGCAGGGAGAGGCCGAATGCCTCTTGTTTAATTATATGTTAGCAAACGGTTTTGAACTTTTCCATCATTAATTAGTCTTACTTTAATGAATAGAGTATTTGCACATTTTTTTATTGCATTATCTTTAAGTACATCATGTAAAAGATCACCCTGTAAAATATTAGAATGAAAAAACTTATACGTTTGATGATACAGCAAAAAATGAAAAATATATTTAAACATGCCCTTTTGGCGTGAAAACGGCCTCGACTGCTTGTGTGACGTCAGAGGTAAGAATACCACCGTGTAGTACAATATTCACTAGAGCAACACTCATAAGAGTTTATTCTATACTGTCAAAAACATGATACTGGCAGCTTTACCTACTAGGCATTGTATTACCTGGAACACGGAATTGTTTTGTTTCAGTCTTCTTTACATTCTATTGAATTGTAAGCAAGTGTTGACCTTACGATATTTCTAACTAAAACTCCCATCTGTACCTTAAACGACCCAACCTTTAGAGCGTTCCGTTTTCATCCCACTCTCTCACCCATTCCCCCTCTCCTCTTCTTTAAATGCTTATTTCGACTATTTAAAATTAAATTAAATATTTTTTTTTACAGCTTAATAGATTTTTTAAACACATTTAATCATTGTATGATCAATACAATTTTTTTTTGTAAAAATGCAAATACGCTATTGTAAGCTCATATGTTTTAACAATATGCATTCCTCGGGTCTATCGCTGTAATTTGATTTCTATTCCCCTTATTAAATAAAGTAGGAATTGTCTGCTAAACTTAATTTTACTTTAAACAGAACAAAGAGAACACAATTGCAGCATCAGTCCATTGATTTTAATGTCTATTGTAGTTTTACACCTAGTTATTATCAGTTGACAGTGTGGGAAAATATTGTTGAGGAACTAATAAGGTTGGACTGATATGAAATTGTGGGCAGGGTTATCCACCCAGGACTAATCTCATTAGCTCCCTTGCATTATTTTCTCATGCTGTCAACTGATTATAACCATATGTATTACTATAACTGTACTTTTAAGTTAAACTTTTATATTATATTTTTTTTACATCTATATTAATGTTGATTGTTTTATAATATTTTGAACCGTGGAGGTAATAATCAAATGCAAACGAGTCTCTCCACAAATGCCAACTATATTTACAAATTAAAAAAGTTTCTTTTTTGTGGACTTATAAAAAAATTATTAAAAACAGATTAATTACACAAAAGTCCTGTATTTTTTAATATATTATAATCAACAAAGCTTTCAACTAAAAATTAGTCATCATCAGAGTTTAAAAATATAAAATAAAAAAACAATTTTACAAACTACTTCATATTACACCTTGGTATGGTTGCACCATACCTTCATATTGCACCATACCAAGGTGCAATATGAAGTAGTTGGTAAAATTGTTTTTTATTTTATATTTTACATTGTTAAACGCTGATGATGACTAATTTTTAGTCGAAAGCTTAGTTAATTATTATATAAAAAATATAGGACTTTTGTGTAATTAATCTGTTTTTATTTATATTTTCAAAGCTAGCTTTTGCCATTGAAAAGCAAGGAAGGAATAAAATATTAATTAAAGTATTTGAGACATAAGTTGGAATCTAACAATCTATCATCAGGCACTAACGATAGCTGTTATTAGTTGAAAACCGGCTTTGTTACTATAGTTTACATTTTATGATAGACTGTTGTTTTTATTTATTCTTATATTTCATTGAAAAATGTTTTTAAAGTTTGTGAAAAGCTGAAGTTGCGATACTTTTCCTGTGTATTTAATTTAAGTGTTGTAAAGTAAAAAGATTATTATGAATGTATTTCTTCTGTCGTTATTTTCATCTTTACCTCTTTATTACTTCTTTCCTTTTATATTTTTTACTCTATGTAGTAATATGATTCAATTACACTTCGTGCTTTAACAGATTTATTGGGAAATTTTGTAGCTAAATCCGGTAGAATTCCTTGATTGATTAGAATTATAATTTTATCAATTACCTACTGTTTGAAGTAGCTATAAATTTGATTTCATACAATTTTATCTGTTTCTTAGATTCATAGTCTAGAAGGTGGAATCACTCTAGTAGTGACTCTAGTATAGTTTAAAAGTGCTGGAATCGCAGCTCTACAAATGTGTGCCAAGGAGAATATTTGCATGTCTCGTATGTTTTATTGTGCTTGTTTACGATGTCTGTGTTGATTTCAAATCACACCGCTTGAGAAATAAAAAATTGCAATTCGTTTTTTGAATTATAGGAATGTGAAACCCATTAAAATTTATCGGCAAAGTTTATGGACCCATCTTTTTACCATTAAAATAAAATAAATAAATCTTTATTAACATAAAATACAATAAATGCACAAAAGTTACATCCTCACTTAATACTATTTAAATAAAAAAGCCTCATCAAATAGATGTGGCATAGGTTTAATGTCTTAAATCAAATCTGCAATCCTAATCAAATTTTATTTCTTTAAATTCTGAAATAGAGTACATAGGTGCCCCAGTCTATTAACACTGGGGGCACTTCCCCATATCATAGTGCCATAAGAAAAATACTGAAAAAACGAGAATAATAAATGGTTTTCAATGAATTTGAGACAAAGATGAGGAGGTTTTCCTAAGCATATACACACTGGTACTTAATCTCTTGCCCAAGTGTGTGATATGAGGTTCCCAGGATAACTTATTATCTATGTAAACACCTAAAAATTACTCATTGTATTTTGTCCATAAACTTTGCAAAATTGCTTATAAATTTCTATTGGTTTAACTTTGCTATACATTAAATTTTTCAAGAAAAGGGATTTAAATCAACACTGATATTGTAAATAAGCACTACAAAGCGTACGTGGCTGACAACGATAATTCTCCTTGCTGCGCATGGAGGAACTGCGATCCCAGTGCTGCAATAGAAATAAATTGAAGCAGAACTTACTTTCTGGATATACCTTGAAAATAATATTTAAAAAATGATGGAACCTCAAAATTATAGCCCCATTTGAGAAAGTAATCCTAAAATTTGTTGTAATCACAATTAATATAATTTGCAAACCCTTGACATAGTACAACGTCTGTATTGCTACTCTAACAAGTCTTCTCAAGCCAATAAAACTGTTTTAAATCAATAGTTTAGGTAAAGACAATCAAATTATAGCCTGTCTACAATATGCTAATGCTTCAAAGTTTAGATCTGTCTGACTAGTTAGGACAAATGACTTAGCTTTGCTATTTTACGTTTATATCTAATAATAAGAAATATTTAATTTGTCAAATAAATGAATAAAATATAAATTGTATTTATAGTAATGATAAAAACAAATGTGGATTTCACATTTGAGAGGAACAAGTGTCTCCACTATTTCAAGCAGGCTTGTAGCCAGAAAGCAGCATTCCCCCCTCTAAAAAAAATGTCCGTTTCTGGAATTGGTTTCGCTCCCTACAAGTTTCAGTGGCTAAAGGACTGATTTAACGACAGAGCAACAGTCTACCAAGACAGATCATTGTCGAGCTTAAGGCAGACTTATCATTGTCCAGCCTGTGGCAGACAAATCATTGTCGAGCCTGAGGCAGATAGATCATTGTCCAGCCTGTGGCAGACAAATCATTGTCGAGCCTGAGGCAGACAGATCATTATTGGCAGACAAATCATTGTCGGCTGAGGCAGGTCCAGCCTGCGGCAGACAGATCATTGTCAAGCCAGACAAAATGAGTTACGAGCAGTGCTTGACAATTAAGTAACTGCTTAGGTTCTAAAGCATGAACCGTAACCACGCAATGGGCATGGTTCTTGCAAAGCAAGAAATGGGTTGTTTAGCACGGAAACACGCATTCTAAATGAAATTCGCCCGACAGCGGACCACCACGCCGGAATTATTTAGTTAACTCCTGGTATAAGTCCTGGAAAATTTATACCAATATCGCTTAGTTCCGGTAATTTTTCCAAGACCTTTATTTTCCCCTACAATGTATTAGAAGTGATACATTCTATGGCTCTCAAGGATCTTGAATAAAGTTCAAGGTCCTTGATTTTTCACCATTTTTATAACACGTTGATCAACGTTTAATCTTTAAATAAAACGTTGATTGATTGATCAGGGTTCCAGACCTTGCTTATTTTATTTATTTTTATTTTATTTTATTTTTATAACAACAACGGGCAAAGCCCAATTACAAAATAAGAACAAAATTAAACAATTAAACAATCTTATATACGTTCTATCGTCTCTATCCAGACTAAAGAAGTCCAGACCCACACTTTTGTTGTCATAAAAGGGTTGTAGACATAAATAAAACACCAAATTATTCAACAAGAAATAAATATAGTTATTGTCTTCAATATTTAATTTATAGAATAAAAAATTATAGGAACAAAGAATAAAGAAAAATAGGAAGAAAAACTGTTGAGTTTTGAGTTTGAAAATTTGAATCTTGTAAACAATTCTGTCGTCGTTTTAATATTTTTTTATTTAAGCTGGTTTTTGAATAGATAATCATTTTTTTTAAATTTAATTTCGCTATGGGAGCTCACATTTTAAACGATTATATTGTTGTGAACTGCACCTCGACAGAAGTAGACGAGAAAAACGTAAGTTTGCTATTATTTTGTTATTCTATATTTTAACGGTTTTTGTGTACGAAATCAATATTATATTTTATTTACTTCGAAAGAATCATTAACAAAGAACAATCCAAGCCTGCAATATTTTTTATTAAATTTTGCCTTCAATAAGTCCAAGGCTCTAATTATGGTAGAACAGAATCAACATGTAATTTTACTCTCATATTTCGGGCTGTCAGGACCACTACGAATCTCTAAAGAAAAAAAAATGGTGGCTGCTAGGGCTACTTTTAGCGCCTTGAACTATCATAAAGGGTGTTGACTAAAAGAGATGAAGCACTAAGTCCATTTGCCATGTAACAAAGTGATACATAGTACGTTTACACACACTTCTAGATCTGCGGATTGTATTGGATATCTCTCAATACAGTGATATTAGCTGTATGAACCATGCGGAGGGGATCTGATCGCATATGTTAGAACTTGGGAGATGGAATCTAAATAGATCCCCCGATACTATGTATGTACCTTTAGAGACAATTGTATTTAAAGGATAACCTTCTCGTCGAACTTTTATTTCACTTCAATATTACTGTTTTTGATCAAATAACTTTTGGCATATTATTTTTTTTAGTGTAACTTTATTATTATGCAAAAAAATCACAATTTAATTAAATATTTTTTTGTTTTGAACTTCCTTATAACCAAAAGTGAACCTTCGCTATAAAAGACACGACATCGTGTCTAGAAGAATAGAGAAGAATCCTTTGCAACTCGTATGTCAAAAACAAACTGCATGGTACAAACTGTGCATGATTACAATTATTTCAGTTACTGCGCAGGTCCTAAATTTAGAGTCAAACTTACCTACAGATAGTTTCCCAGTGTTTTGCTTATTGAGAAGGTTAGTTAAGGAAAATTACTATCTTTTTCCTAAACACCTATTTTAATTGACTTGACAATCACCAAAGGTAACTAAAATCGCGATTTATACCGAACAACAAGCTCAGAAGAAAGTTGAGGAGCCAACTCAATTTATCCTTGTTACATAACCTGTGTTTTACACCTTTTTTTGCCATAATTATGGGAAGAAAGTTAGCTCCTATTTATCTATTTCATATAATGTCATGGAGTCAAAAAATCCTTTTTCCAAGATCCTTGGTTTTGCAGAGGAAGTTATGCCATTGTCATGTTGCCTGTCATTGATGAAAATTTGTGTGGAAGAAATTCAAAATTATTTTTGAACAATTAACAACAGTAACAACACAGATTATTAATTAATAATAACACAGAGGGTTTGTTTACAAAATATTTTTACATTCTTCTGTCATTGTCCGAGTGGCAGAGATATATTAAATATTCAGAAAAATATTTTTATGTAAGTCTGTTTTTTTAATAGGTTGGGTTAAATTGGCTGAAGGTGTAAAATACAGAGGGAGCATAAAGGCTCCCACTTTAAGGTCTACAACGCTTAATCTCAACATTAAAATGATGTAGAAATTCATAAAGTAGTGGTAGGGGTTAGAGTATGATAATTGACCCACCCGCAAAATCAAAACAAATAAATTTCTCTACCAATTTTTGACACAAATAAAATTATTTTAAATATAAAATAAATAAATACGTCCATTCTCGGGTTTGTAGAAAGGATTTGGGGCTTTGAGTAGGGCATATATAAGGGAGATTAGGGCAATAATGTATCAAATAAGTAGGTTTTACTTTATATAAAGGGCCCTTATCAAAATATCTACAATGGGGTAAGATCCATATCAAACCCACCAACCTCCAGCAGTATTCAGATTTTTCCAGCTTATATTTTCAATCTAGTCTTGCCAGTCTTTTCGCTATAATTTCTTGGATTAATTTTAAGATGGCCCCAGTGATTACTAAATAGTTAAAACAAATTAAAATGCCATGATACACATAATCGAAGCCTTCTTTCATCGAGTAATATTATATTTTTTGTTTTTCAGGAATGTGTCCATTTTCTAACTCATGTTGGACGTCACCAAAATAATCTCAAACACGTCGTATCATCGCATGTTCATAAAATCTACACTTCTGAGTTCAACGTTTGGTACCTCAAAACATTCCTCGAAGTAAGTGTAACGATATAATGATTTAAGGAGTGAAAACTAGTCGAGATGAGTACTAAGATCATTTTTGTTGTCTACAATCTAGGATGCCTGAATTTTAGAAAAGGGGTTGTTATTAAGTTGTATTTACTGTGTTATAAATATTGTTCCGTTGCATTATGATTTCCATGAGATTACAGTTACTAGGAATAATTATTGATTTACTATTGCTATTGTTAATCAACGATTATATTACATTTACTAAATTAAAATTTTAAATCATTTGTTATCGTTATGTGTGAGATGTTTGAAAGAATAGAGTATTTGCATTTTTCTTTTATGTATGTTCTTTTCTTTGATGTATTTAAAGATAATGCAATAAAAAAATTGTGCAAATACTCTATTGTTTATCATATTTAGATTGTAGCTAATGTTTCAGAATAGATAACAGATAGAAAGATAACAGAATTGATAAAAGATAGATAGATGACATTATTAAAAGATAGATGATGAGATTATATAAAAGATTGATAAAAGATAGATAGATAACAGACAGATAGATGACAGAATATATCTGCATAATAACCTAACTGTACTTGTATTTCATTAAGTATGTTTATTTTTTATTCTTTTTGCTGATTATCACCAGGAAATGATGAAAAACCAAGTTTCAAACCCCCTGCTACCTCAAGATTGTTCACAGCTTGGAATCAGTAAGAATTACCCGTGATATTCTACAAACATAGTTTTGACTAATGAATATGTTTTCTAGGCCGATACTAGTCAGTTCATCAGTGTACCACTGTGGACCAGAAGGAAAGTTAAAGCCAAAGACAAATATTTCACTTTTGAATTTTTAAATGCAAACCACTTCTCGCTCCTCGCGGAGCCGTTATGAGTATTATGTTTAATAGGTTCAAGGTTTGTATTAGATTGCTTTTATTTTACATAGTTAGACTAGTGTGTCCATATAATTATGTGTTGTTGAAGGGAGTATTTAAGAGATCCACAGAAAATGTTAATATTCTGCGAGGGACCATACTGAGTTGTGTAAAAAATAATATAAATAAAGTTGGGCATATTTAATATGGGGAGTGTTCTCTCCGTATCGCCTCTAGGGAGCGGGTACCTTACCTTCAATCTATGTGACTTAACTCTCGTTGGAAGTGTGTTTTACTCTCTACACAGGGACCAAGTTTACTCTTTTATGTCTTCGAATTGTCTTATTACAAGATGACGTAAGTTAAAATACTAGTAAAATGTAGATCCACCAAATAAGACTATATAATATACAATACTATGAAGTTTTGTCTAGGTAAAGTTAAAATCAGCTTTATTCTTATGGTGTGGTCCGAGGACGTATATTTCTGGTGTTTACATGGTGATCCCTGGAGATTATATGCGCATCACGTGATAGTCTAATTTGGGTAGTTCAGTGGTACTGACTTGCCCTCAAATAAATGATTATATAAAGTCTAAACTATATTCTACTCAGTCTTTTCATTTTTCTATGTGCTATATACAGTCTATACTTATACTGAATTTTGATACTCACAAAACATTTAGTTACTAAGAATTATAATTTGGTTTAATGTGTTACTGTTGGTGCTCTCCTAACCAGACTATCTAGAATATAATCACTCATACTCGCAAGAAGAGTTGATGGGCTGGACTTAAGTTTAAGATTTTTAGAAAAACCAGACATAAAGGCAATACTTAGATCAACCTTCATATAGTCTCCCCATATGGTAGCGTAATTAGCATAATTTTTTGTAAACATTGTTCCTAGTTATCAGGTGATTTCTATGTTGGTCTCTAAAACTTGCTGTGCGTTCCATAGCTTAATTCACCGCTTGGTAAACTACTCCTAGACTGCCATTGATTATAATAAGGAATATACTCGTACCATGTTTCTATAAGCGGAGACATTACGGTTACACTAAGTCCTTCTTGTAGATAAACTTATAGTCAGGGAAACAAGTGTTACCGATGGATTTTGGTTATGTAGCATATGTTTTAATAATACGAGGGTTGCCGTATATTTTGATTGTAGCAAGCATGATTTGAGTATTTATACACAACTTCCTGACGTGTAGTGTATATTATATTTTGAATCATTTTTGTGTGGGGATTGTGGTGACTTCTGTCATTTTAATATCATAGAGATGGACTCATTTAGTGTTAATAGTGTTAACTCAATCAGAGGTTGGACTCTGAATTTATTAAAGGGCTGTAATTTTGGTGTCAGTAACGACCGTATTGTCTCTCAGTTTGTATTTCTGAATATATAATATGGTGATTCATTGATTCTTATAGTATATGATATATCCATGGCCTATTTTTATCTAGTCTAAAGAATCCCTTGATAGACCTACTCTATAAAGGGATCTGGAATCAGGTGATTTCGTGTATTTTATATCAGAGTGGATTTTTGGATGCTACTTGACACTTGGCAAATTGTCGATACAGTCCTTCCATTCAGAGGATATATTGTGCTGGAGTCTATCTTTCCATTCAAACTCGTTTTTTTCTCATGGAACAACGGTAAATTTAAAGTCACGCTTAAGTCCTACCATTTCTCATCACTATTCATTTATGTCTATTTAATGATTTATTTAAAAGTTATTAAAAATTACCATTGTGGTTTGCCTTGCCCAAAGTACCTGCGTAATGCATGGATGCAAAGGCCGAGGATAACGCCTCAGTTTTTCTAGTGACGTTCATATAGTATTTTGTAATCGAGTTGACATCCAGATGGTACTCTACGCTAATGTACAGGCACGTTATTGATATATTAACTAACATGTTATATTTAACTCTGTTCACCCCTTACATATAGGTTATAATTGAGATGATCCATTCTCAGTAAATTTTGCAATGATTACAAATAAACTTATTTAGTCGACGGAGTTTTATCTATTGGTTGTACAAACAATATAGAATTATGAGAGGTTTGTCTTGATCCTTTGAAATAAAAAGGCTGTATAAACCTCTGGCTACTCATATTAAGTACCAGCCATGAAATATAACTATTCTATATAAGAAGAGACTATCTCCCATGAAAAGAGCACGAAAGCCTATCGACTCTATTTCTTAATGATCTGGCGCTAGCTTCTTATAGAGTAGAAGGTGTGTTCTTAGAGAACATGTTGTTTAGTCTCTCTCTGCTAGATCGTTTCAGTTATTTGTTGCGTGATGGAGTAAAGGACTTCTTATGTTAGGAATTCTAGGACTTATAATTCATCTTAATGCCGATGACATAAATATATACTGTCCCACAGAGAGAAGATTGATTGGCTCTAAACAACCATATATAGAGATAGATTTAGAATTTATTACTGATGAATACAATGTGTATAAGCTAATCTCATATCTGTAGATCTGTTTCTTAGGCTAAGAGTGTTTTACAATTATTAATTATGCATATGTAAAGAGATTCTAAAATCATATTGAGTAATAGTAGTTTGTAGCACTTAAATGATCCTAGTATTTGAATAATATTTACTGGACTCATGCTTTGTGCTCTAATTAGATATGTAATAGAGACTAAACGTCTCACATTCCGCAAAGTATAGACATTAGAGACCACTCGCGTTTTGCAGTTTCTATGGTACAAGGACTTTTAGGCTTGTCAAATGTTTTATTGGGGTATCTCTCAAATGAAATCTTTATCTTTTACCGCCAAATTTAATTTTACAATTATATTATAGTAAATAACTGTATGCATTATAAAAAGTATTAAGAAAACATCCACTCAGCTAATCATTGCAAGCTTCTACTCGTGGCACTTTAATTTTAAAAAAATTTACAGATTCTAGTAGATTTTCTTTAAAGTATTTCTTTATAAATATTCAATCAATAATTGATAAGTATCTTAACAATATAATTCAAATATAAATTTATAAAAACCAAATTCTTAATATAACAGAAATTACATCAATATCAATATTGAACTAATTCAAGTTGTGACAAACAGACTAATTTTATACCATGCTCTATTTCAGCAATAAGAGTTGCAATCATTTTACACCCCTTGATTGGAATCCAGGTTCTTACTCTAGAGTGACCATATAAGATTTTTGGAAATCGGATGTATAGTAAGCAAACTCTTGGACTAGAGGAAACAACAAGATGTGATGTGTTTACGCATGTCAAAGATAAACCCTCAGATCCAAATGTCAGATTTAGGCAGATGGGATTAGTGACACACGCACACAAGTAAAGAGAGTGATATAGGCTCAATTCTCCTATGGGCAGTAAGCGGCAGACAAATTTGTACTCTGATTTGTATCAAACCCTTGGGTGAAATGGTAACAAGCACTTAACGTCATTGATATATCTGTCGCGCGAAACTCACTGGACTCTCTACGGACGCACGTGTATAGTTTCCCACGTTGCATAGACTCGATACTCCTGCATATGTGATATGTCAGACAATATGAAGTTTACATACTTCCTGATAGAAGGACTTGCAAATGTGGCTAGACGGTTGTATTGTGTTCTCGCTCATTTATTGTAAACTGACGAGCAGAGCATAAAGAGAAAGTAGAAGTAATATTATTATAATGATGGTCAGTACGGTTGATCTTGCTTAGACAGAGAGTATAATGATATCACTGTGTGCTAGGCTTTAGCATTCCTAGATATTTCTAGATGGTAAGAGCTCCCTAATTTTCATTTATACTATTACAGTGAGAAAGTAGCAGACATTTAGCTTATTATTATTTACAATGCATACACTCTTCGTATATTTTTCTCCACCCTTATACATTTTCTTTGAAAAAATTCCCCTTTGAATTATTGTGAATGTATCCATATATTTGGCCAATTTGGAAATTACAAATGCGTTACTACCCTCAATAGATCATACACTTTATTATACTGTATTTGCTCATTCTTCCCTAGAATGGATTTATTAACGTTACTCGTAACTTCACATAGAGATTCTAATAATACAAATCAGCGTTGATACGGTTACAGTGACATAAAAGGGTCAGGTGAACACTCTGATTGTTAACCTATAACTTATCGTGTATTTCGCTGACGAATTCATACGCCTCTATATCTCTGTCGCTGTAGCTCTCTCCGCTTTTATCGACCTTTCTGCACGTACATGGAATCATACAAATAAAAAAATAATAAGAAGGTGTTCCAGTGTCGCAACCTCTTACTCAAAATAACTATAATATTAGAAGGAGATGCACATTTGTCCTCTGATAACACGAAATTTTGAATGTTTGGTGCTTACAGGGTGTGTGTTGGTCATTTTGGTATTGCTGCCACCCTAACAACTATATACGTTTTTCTTTAATAATAAAGAATACGTCCATAGTCTGCATGGGCGAATATTTTCTTGCGCTTGCTGTGATTCCTGAGTAATTATGTGCACAGAGAATATTACCTTCCATAACATACCAGGGGATGTAGACATAGACCGCCGGGAATCGTGCATCTCTCAGTGACACCATGATCGCCCAAAACTTAAACTTTTATATAAAAGGTATAACATGAAGTCCTCTTTAAGTAGACTGAGTAATATCTGTATCTTTTATCTTAAGTGTGCTGTTCGACCGACCTAAGCTCAATCTGCAGATGGCCCGGGAGGTCTTTTAAGGCATTGACGTCTAATTTATAGCTCTATCTGGACTCTTTATGATAGACACATGAAGAGAATCTGGAAGGTTTGTGTACAATCACCAACGTGTTACGGCTCTCAGTTAATAGAGGTTAAAGAGAATCTATTTAGCTCTTTGAATACAACTTGTGTCACCAACTTTTAGAATTAACTTTTGAGTCGTCTAGCTACTAGTTCAACTCGACGTAACGGCGACGTTTCTCCGATCTAGTGGCTTTTGGATAATTCCCGGCCCCTTCTGAGTGAGCCGCACTACGAGGTAAACGCTTAGACACCGTAGGGTAATTTCGTATATATTAAATTACTATTCTCCTCTATTATATGTTTTAAATTATAATAAATATTTATTGTCTTTGAGGACGCTCGCTAAATAATTAATTTATACTCTCACTATATATTAGACATCTGCATAGGTTAATTACATATTATTTTCTTTTTGTGTAGGAGAAAAGTTTAAGAATATCAACCAAAAAAAAATTTGAAAGTTAACAAAGTTTAGTGCAATTATTTTGACCATTAGTTGAACTCATATAGATTAATACTGAAAAAAGATATATTGAAGTAGACTGTGGCAGGTAGAATATCTCTAGGTCTATTGTGATTATAAACGTACATGAGGATCCAGTAATTGGTAAGCCGGTGCCTAGTGCGTGACGGGGTTTGTCAGGAGATTGGTCTTATCGAAAAAGTGATCTTCAATTACAAACTACATAGCTGTTGAACAGAAAAAACAGATAGGAGGTTATCTGTCATTATATCTACAGACATATAAGATCGAAGAAGAGGTTGAAGTGGATATCAATAGACTATACTATTTACATATGACCATATGAATTAGAGCACCCTTTGGGTTTAAATAAATAAATGATAAATTAAGTAAACAGAGATCACTGCTTAAGCTGACAGTGCTTCTATTTGTCAGGATTTTATAACTCATGTAGTGAATATAACTCAGCTAATCATATATTAATATATTTAATTATATTATAGTTTGGTTCTTTTTCAATTTGATGATTTCATTTTGGGAAAGTTGTTACTGCAAGAATATAAGTATTATATATATGGTGACAAATAAGTCTATTTCTCACTGGTCAAAAATTGATACAACAACTCTCTCCAGTTGCTAAAGAAGTTAAGAATGAAAAAAGACGGAATAGTGGTAAGATTTATCAAATAATATTTCCAGTCTCAGATAGATCATGGTCTCCGAATAAGTACTCTTGTTTTTCACGAAATCCAACTAATTGATATTATAAGTGTCCTTTATTTTGGGCTGACAGGAATTGTGTTATCTCTTTTATTAGATCCGCAAGGTTCGTAACATCTGGTGCCGATTGTTATCCGATTGTCACAAAATCAATTCTCATTATAGAGAACAAACTCGCGTTGCGATTCATTCATGCTTTGTCTAAGTAATGAAGGTCGCTTTGATCCATCTTTACCGTGTTAATATTTAAATAAGTTTATATTGATTATCCATACGTGATAATCTAAATTTGTCACCCAAAAAGAGTAAGTCAAATTTAGTTGTATAAATTGAAACTCTATTAATTGCTTATAGAATAAACGCGTCTCCTCTTATCAGTGTTGTAAACAAGGTACAAGAAGAAAAGTCGATACTAGTGTGTAGTTTTAGTCAATTTATGTTCTAATAATATTTCTTTTATAAACGCTGCTAAGTTTCAGATATGAACATTGATGAATATCTAAGACCGGATAATCATTTTTTGAAAATTTTGCGCTGATAAGATACACAAATTGTGGATGCATATATGTCATAATAACGTATATATCACTAATACTAGTTATGACACTTCAGTTTATGAACTCATACTTGGGGTGAATGGACCATTTGAGTTTTAATCCTTTCGGTATCGGTGTTTTGGTCTTTATTGGCTGTGTGTACAGGTGATATAAAAAGTTCATATGATCAATATTTTACCGCTAAATAATCATGCTAACTGATTAGGCTGAAGATTGGCTGTAGGATATCTCTTTATCTATTAGTTTGTCTTAAGATGCTTGTGACATAATCGCGCCTCGAACAGGTTTTAATAGGGCTCAAGTGACCTCGCGAAGCCTCTTCATAGTGCGCCGATATGTGATCCTGTGCACCCATCATCGTAATAGCTCCAGGCGAGATAGATTTCTAAGTTCTTGTGAATGATGCATTTCAATATCATGGGAACATTCATAATTATTCGTACACTAACATGTTAGAATTAACCATTATACTCTCTGAAAGGAGAGGTAGCCGCATTCAATTTTTTTTGCAATTATATGTTCATGGTAATCATTCTTGTGGTGTGTAGATGAGAATGCTCCATATAGTTAGTGCCTTTATTGTGCGTTAGATTGTATATCCTGCGGTTGGCGTTTTAGTGAATGATGTGAAGGTTGTTTGAGAATAATGGGATTTTTATGTAAACTCGAATGTAATGAGTCTCAATATTCTAGATGTTATCATACACCGATAGATATCTACAAGAGTTTCAGACTCTCTCTCGCGCAATTAGAGTGAAGATCTCCTAATGATAAAAACATTTATAAGGCGAATTACCTCTTACAGTTGTTTCTAATAACATATCGTTTTTGCGTGCGTGGATATCTCCACAGAAGCAAGGACGAAATAGTTGTAGATGTAAGTTAATACTTGTGATATGGAAGTTCGCGCGTTGAAGGATCTAGTATGGCTACTGCGCGCGCCCTAATGTATAGATGCAAGGGAATATATACTCTCTATGAGATATATGCAATAATACTCTGATCCCGAGGCTTATCTGTGCCCAGTACAGATATATACTGTTGTGAAAAACACGTCTCGATTCTCATACGCGAAGACTATAATTTCATCACCAGAAGACGACATATCTTAATTCATCCTCAATGTGGAGGCTGAAATATTTCCTCTCATATCAGAAAAATGGCAGTAGACATTATAAGAACACATTTGATTAACATATAATTTTTCAAAACAATCATAATTAATCAGGTTCTCTTTCTTTCTACACAAAAAGTGTTATTTAAAACTCGCACAAGGACTCCAGGCCAAAGAACAAGTCACTCACGAAGTGAAGATACTTATATAGATATCTTACAAATAATAAATTATATACGGAAACTAACAGCATAAACATTAAATTAAGCCAGGAAGATACACAAAAACCTCCCAACACATGACATTGAGTACCATGTACAGTATGATGATCTCGGCAGTAGTGTTTTAATGAACCATACATTGATAGTATTTCTATTGTACTAACCTGGATACATTTCTAATTCCCTCTTTCAATGATAGATTTACAATGGGATTCACATTTATAAAGGAAGAAGCAGATAATTTTCCGTGCACTGTATGACAAGCAATTGCCGACCTGTGAGCTCTCCAATGAGCTCTCTCTAAGACAGAATAAGATTAGATAAGAGAATCTACGCACATTGATAACTATCTGAGAGAGGTTACAATAGATAACTCACCACTGTTATTAGTAGTTGCGTAATTAGCACATAATTCTCTCTCTAATTACCATGTTTGTGTTCCATATTGGTTCTTTATAATCTATAACACTTCTCCTCATACCTTTCTTCCTTTCCACCAATCCATGTGTTTTTTAAAATTTTCACTATTTATTTTATCGTTCGTAATGTTATTTTAGCAAAATAGTATTACCAATAGTCTCTCTATTCTTACTAACAATTCAATCGTCAGAAAGTTCTACTCCATGAACCTGATCAGAAATCAAATGTAATATACTATCTCACGTGATAAAAAGTTTACCTAGTCAAAGAGTTATTGTCAATATACTCTCATAAAATGGTATTTATTCGTATTAATTTAGTTTAAATATAATACTCTCTAGCTCCCTCTTGAGTAGTGGGGTGGTGAGACTCATCAAATAAGTGCTTGTCTCGATTTTCGTTATCAGATGGTTATTGGTAAACCGCTATTAATTGAGTCGCTACATAAGTACACGCACCTAAAGTTACCACGGGTCTAAGCCCTGTCTGTATTCTCGTGCACTTCTTTGGCAGGTATAATTTTGCTACCTGCAAAAATGTATAGATTAAATCTCATGGGATTTCGGTCACTGTATATTCTTTAATATTCTTGTAACCCCAGCTCCTAATGGGCGTCGCAATCATATGACATCAAGTTAGATGTGATGGAAGGCTATTTCTGGAAATTATTCAACATTGGACATCGGTGAAATTTATACGCAAAACTCCCACAATCTGCACCATATTCTAAATGTATAATACTTGAGATAATACCAATGAAGATCCATCATACATATTGATACA
Organism: Microvelia longipes; assembly: GCA_018340805.1. Lineage (NCBI taxonomy): Eukaryota > Metazoa > Arthropoda > Insecta > Hemiptera > Veliidae > Microvelia > Microvelia longipes. The sequence goes on from JACMZG010001863.1 coordinate 52,887,875, forward strand.
GTTTTAAGGAATGTGGTAATCATACTTTTTGTAACATAGATAGTCATAATATTGTACAACGAATGAAAAGATCTCATGTATGCTACAGGGAAATTCATGATAGCGCAATCTTGTAATTGGTTCCTCTCAGATCGACTAACGGTTATAATAAGAACATGGTTGGAGTAATTTCAGAACTTTCACGACGCTAATTTACCAAAGTTCCAGAGAGGGTTTACATTGATAGGTAAAATTGTACTTCCTCGAGATATTGTGAGTTAGAGCTGCCATCAAAACTTAAGAATTTCATACGATGTTCAGATGATATCTGAACACAGGAATTGTCCTGTTTCTGGTGTGATGTGTGATTCAATTTGAAGCCCCCTGTTATATAATTATTCCTTGTGCTCTTATTTCTCTCATAGCGAGGATCCTAGGAGTTACCGAGGTAAAATGATATTATACATGTGTATGTATGAAACCTACAGATGGTCCAAACGAGTAAATGACCTTTATAGTGTTTAGATCTTTACACTCTCTCATAAACATGAAAAATCCTCTCCCCGTTACTCGAAAACTCACGCTTATAACTTACTCGCTGAGCTCTGTTCTGTGTATCTTACGATTTATTGCCAAATAAACTAACTTCAGACACTTTCCTTCAATGTATTTTATCACATATTTAAGTTTTTTGTTAGCCATATACGTATTTCTGACTTCTTCTTGCTTTTAGAATCTTGAGGTGTAATCTTGTAGCAAGATTCTGCTCAGTAGTACATTGTATATATGCATTTCACTACAGAATCGCAGTCTATATATTCAATTTAATTAGATAGCCTAGATTACCAACAAGATTTCTTGTTAGTTAAAGTTGTTTCTTCGTGGATATGATTTCCCAATTGATCTTGTGAATGTCTCTAAGTTCAAAACTTGTTGCAATTTGAAGATAAAGCATCAACTTACATATACTAGAAGACTACCCCTTTGGTGTCACTATACTTCTATTTATCGAAGAAACTAGGTGAAACTAGTATTTAAGTAAGAATTCGTCGTGTACACTTAGACTGCGCTTTATGGTATTCCTGTATCTATAAGCCTTACAGGAAGACAACGAATTATCTTTTGATCATTATTAGGATGATTCTTTATTTGTAAGCCTCGGGTTAGACGCGTTTTGTTGACTGGATTACTCGGACCTTAGAGGAGTACTAAGCCCTTGTGACAGTATAGTTTATTAATGTAGACGATAATTCTAAGATATGTAATCAAACACTATCCTTAAAATTGATTTAGTAGATAGGATAAGAGAGAATCAGAAGCTGGATCCCAAAAATCAAATTCAGATGAAAGCACCATATTGTTTGAAACGCATACAATAGAGTGTGAAGTTCATAAAAAGCCAAGAAAAAAATCTTTAAATGCAGTTGGAACTATATCTATTGAACGGAATCTCCATGACCAGTCTACAATTCTTCATACCAATACTGGCAACTCAAAGAATAATTATGAACAACAAGATTCCTCTGAAGTTCAAAAAAGAAAATCGTCTACTAATGTTTCTAATCAGGGCTACTCAACTATTTCCGATAAAACAACTTTATTTTACAATCCATCTGATAATAACTTGGAATCAAATAATCTAACAAAAAATGGATCTGATTCGTCTAAAGTTTTCATAGATGATTCAAGCAAAATGGATTATAATTTAAATAATAAAATTTGTAAATCAAATATAAAAATTGTCGAGTCTAGTTCTTTAGATATAATTTCAACTGATGATGCCTATCAGTCAGCTAAAGTTTTAGCAAATGATTCCAGTAATATGAGGACTATGTCAGTTAATGAGTCAGCAAAATCTGGTAAAGTTGTCAATGAAACTAGTATCCATTCTTGTAAAGATTCAGTTACTGAGATAAGTGAATGTAAAACTACAGTCGATGAATCAAAAAAAGGTTTAATGTCTGTTACTGAATCAAGTAAATTTAAAACTTCTGTTAATAAATCATATAAAGATTCAGTTACTGAGTTAGGTAATTGTAAAACTTCAGTTACTTGCTCAAATAAAGATTTATTTTCAGTTTATGGTTCAAGTAATAGTAAATCTTATAATAAAGAAGATTATGCACTTGTTTCGGTTATTGAAATAAGTGCAGGCAAAACTTCAGTAAGTAAATCAAACACTAGTAAAGCTTCAGATAATGAATGTTGTTCTGGTAAAACTTCAGCAAATAAATCAAGCACTAGTAAAGCTTCAGACAATGAAACTTGTTCTGGTAAAACTTCAGTCAGTGAATCAAGTACAACTGATCAAACTTCAGAAAACCAATCAGGTGAATCTTCAGTAAAAACTCGAAGTTCTAGAAGAACAAGAAAGAAAAAACTTGCAACTCACATGGGGTATACAAAGTGTCGGATTTTGCCCATTATTCATCGACCTTCACGTCGATCAAATCCTGAATCAACATTATCTAAATCCCAACCTGTCAGTTCCAAAAATGTTGATGATGCAAGTTTGAAAAAATCAAATACCCAAGACCCTTTAACATCTCATGATTTGTTTACTTCTGATGTTCCATGTTTGAATAAATCGACAAAACCATTTAAACAGCCCAACAAAATGAGTGGCGTTGACATATTTTCATCTGAATTTTCCAATAACGAAAGTAATTTAAAAGTCATCTCGAAAAATGGATCCCGAGACATGTTTTCAAGAAGCAGTGAGACCCACCAAAGTGGGAATTTGGATAAATCAAGAAATGACAAATCCAACTTATTTATTGCATCGCCTGATTTGTCTGAAAATAAAGTTAATGGGACTCTTTTTAAATCGTCTCCGATGGTTTCAAAATCCCAACCTGTTGAAGTATTAAGTCCGTCTGTAAGACCAACTTCAAGTTTAACTCAATCCAGTGGTGTACCAGTGAATAAATCAAAAAAGAAATATTTTTCAGCTTCTCTTTCCCTTGGTAACTTTTAACAATACCAAGTAATCACAATATTCACAAAAAAATAAAACATAAAAAAAGAAACTTTGAAACTTTTTAAAATTTAATACTATGAATTTAAAGGGAAGCATTGTAGTTGATTTTGCCAGTGGTGTTCCTCCTCAGCAGGGTGCCAATATTTACAGGATTACAGAGCAGAGTAGTAAACTCACTGGTCTTGTTTTATTTAAGTTAATAATAATAATAATTATTATTATTCGGAAATTTTTTAGCTACAAAAAAAATATTAGAAAAAAAGGGAGAGTGCTTGACTTAGTCCATACCTCCCTTTAACCAGTGCGAACACTGAGAATAGCTAAACAAAATAATAATAATAACTATGAATAAAAACAAATTAATTACACAGAAGTCCTTTATTTTGTTTATAATAAGTAAGTAAGCTTTCGACTAAAAATTAGTCATCATCATAGTTTAACAAAATATTAAATAAGCACATTTTACAAACTACTTCATATTGCACCTTGAAATGGTTTGGTTAGCTATGTTTAAAAAAACTTTAAAAACTGTAACATTGAAAAATTTAAAAAAAAATCAGTGTTGCCAATTTTATATATATCATTGTTGCATTGATGAATTTAAAAAATAAATCAGTGTTGCTAATTTTATATATATATCATGTTACATTGAATATTTTTTAAAGACCTTCAATATAACAGTTTTTAACGTTTTTTTAACATAGCTTACCTAACCATAGCAAGGTGCAATATTAAGAACTTTGTAAATTGGAGTTAATGTATATGATAGAAAAATTAGAGTTACTGTTTAATATTAAGTCTTTCTATGTATACTTTGCAAAGGTGTTGGCAATCATTGCTTGAATATATTTTTTTTATATGGGTTAAAAGCTATGTATCATTTCTATTTTTAATAAAAAGAAACAATATATTTTATATTAATTTAAAATAGGATAATCAAGGGAACAAAAAGTATTAATTACTAAAAATAAGAGAAACCAAAAATTATTGTCTAAAAAAGTTTAGTTATGTTAACGAGAAAAATATTCTCTTCTAATCAATTTATATGAAAACAGAAATAAAGGCACTTTTAATTTGTTTTGATTTTAAATGAAAAGAAAATAAAAAGAGAGAAAAGAAAACAAACAAATAAAAGTGGAAAGTCAGCTAGTAATTTTATAAGCACCTAAATAATTGTTTATACTAGTTGATAATTAAATAAATGATGTATTTGTTGGCTTGTGTATATGGAATGGAAGCCATGTATTTATGGCTTATATCTAAAGGAAGTAGGTATTGAAGTGTCAAAAACAAACAAAAGATAAACATAACACGTTTAGGTTCTACTTGTTGAAATTGGATTATAATTTTTTAGATTAGAATTTGTCTTCGATTTATAAGCAATATTTCTGAGCTGTGATAATGGTTTGGAACTCTAGCGGCGATTATCTATGTTATAATATTCATGAACCATTCTGTCATAGAAAGTCATGAGATTCACTGGACCATAGAGAGAAGAATAAGAAAACCACTGGTCTGGTGTTTTACTCCGAGCCTAGAGAATATGCTGACACAACAAAATTTTAAAATTATTATATAACTATTTTATTTTTAAAAATTCTGAAAAAAGTTTCAAAAAGTGTTTGCATTCAAGGAAACAAACATTTTTTAGTCCTGGTCCATTTTTACCTACATCTCTTCATTTTTAAGATACAGCTCATCGAAATATCATTTAGCCTCTCTCTCTCTCTCCAAACTATCTCTCACTCTCAAGCATTCATTATATTTTTTCCATAATTTCTACCCTTTATATCTTGAATATAAAGCGAGTTAAAAAAATGACCAGGACTACAAAATGTTTGTTTTCTTGAGTGCAAACACTTTTATTTGAAACTTTTTCAGAATTTTTAAAAATAAAATAGTTATAATAATTTTAAAATTTTGCTGAGTCAGCATATCGTTCAGTCTCGGAGTAAAACACCAGACCATTGGTTTTCTGACTCTACTCTATGGTCCTGTAAATTTTATGACCTAGAAAATCACCCTTGGAGTCCCGTGACCAGGGAGTACCTGCTGGGACTATTATCATTTCTCTTCTTATTTCTAGTTGGTAGATTTTAAACATCGGGCTAGAGCCTGTAGTTTAGTTTACTAATAAGTAGCAATATAAGAACTGCGTTAAAAATCCTACATCATCCAATATTGGCGCATCCCCCAATTTGGAAAAAGTAAAAATATCATTTTTTAAAATTTAAAATTATTATTGCTTTAAAATGATACAAACGTTTTAGTGTTATGTTAGATTTTAATATGTTATTGTATTATTTATTTATTTGTTTAAGTTATAAATTTTTTAATTTTTTTTACAAATATTTATTGTATTTTTAAAATATTGAAGAATCATTGTATCAAATTGAAATAAAGAATGACTATTAAGTGGATTTGTTTGGGTGGTTTATTTATTTAGCTTTTCATTTGACTCATCCTTGTTTATTTATTTAGCTTTTCATTTGACTCATCCTTGTTTATTTATTTACCTTTTCATTTGACTCATCCTTGTTTATTTATTTAGCTTTTCATTTGACTCATCCTTGTTTATTTTAGCTTTCATTTGACTTCCTTGTTATTTATTTAGCTTTTCATTTTTATCCTTGCTTTATTATTTGTGCTTTACATCTTGTACTTATTGCTTGGTTTACTTATTTAGCTATAGTATTACACACAGCTAAAACCAATTGACAGCGCCAAAAATCAGTGAGGGAATGAATTATATTGGTTTAGACTGACCATACCCTTTCTCCTCCACCTCATGCCAACCTCGGTACAAAAAATTACTTTTTTGTAAAATAAAATCTTAAAAAAGGCAACACTGGTTTTAAAAATTTGTAACCTCGAGTGCATTATGTAATTAACAACTTTAACTCCACTTTATTAATACTTACGAACAAAATTCAAGCAACACTTAATTAGTAACTTTAAAAGATACAACAATGTTTTTACTTAAAAAGAAATAAATGATTTTTTATAATTAAAAATAGGATATAAAATCAAATGATAAAATTCAAAACATAACCTGACTTAAAGTATTGCCAGAGTAGGGATTTTTTTTTTGTAAAAAAAGGGGTTGAAAGCATTTATATTTTGGCGTGTGTTATACAATAATGATGTAATATGAATTTTTAAAATTTACTTTTTAAGCTAAAAGCTTCAAATGGTTGATACCTTTTATTAAAGTTGTTTAATTCAATAAAATATATATTGTTAATGTAGACAAACCAATTTTTAAAGTTAAGATTTGTCTCTTATTTAAAAAGAGGAAAGAAATTACAAGAACGTAGTTGGGGGTCTGTACGACCCTACTTTACTCTATATGTCATGAAGTAGCACCTTACTCTCGGAGGGCACTGTCGGAGAGTTTAACTAAAAGCTCTTAAACCTTTATTTAAACTTTTTTCTGGATCATAAAAATATAGTCATTTCAGTCAAACACCATGTTGACAGGGCTTGGAGTAAAACTTAAGACTCGAGGTTTAGCTGATGTTCCCTATATAGGAATCGTGTCAGGTGGTAATAATATGCTGTAAAATAATTAAAACAAACTAAACAAAAAAAAGATCTTTAATTATAATATTACAAAGGAAAACATTTATTTCCTTACTTGACTACAAATAACTTTTTTTTTTACTATACATCTTTATTATAAATTCTTTAAACTACAAAATAAATACAAATGAATAAAAATGAAAAAATACAAATTTTTAATAACATCAAAGGTAACTAGAAAAGATTTTTAATTAAGCTTTTATAATTTGTTTCAATTTAAATGTATTTTTTTAAATTCTAATACCTGGACCAGGGGGTGCTGGCTTTGATTAGTTAGTGAGATATTATGTTAAATTTTAAATATAATAGTTTTGAGTTGGTAGTAGATTACAATTAGTTCAAAGGAAGGTTATGCTCTTCATTTTATAAAGTTAAACTATTTTAATGAGTTATTTTGTTTTTGATGAAAAATAAATTAGTGAGATGAAGGTATTTTTTGTTATTTAATTGCAAAGCTTTCCAAAATTAAACTGGTTCTCTTGTTTCCCCTGCATCTTGCAAGCGCTGCAAGAGTCTCGCTTACCTCTTTTTGGAACGGGGGTTATTTTTATTTGAGGTTATAAAAACACTTTTTTTATCCAAGCTTTGTAATTCAGTTCAAGTTGTGTTATCTTTGCTAGTGAGGAGGTTAAAGGGCTTTAATCCAAAATCATAAAATTTGTAAAAAAAACATTTTAACAAACAACTTTGTTTATATTGGTTGTATGCTCGATTTGGCTACGAGTTTTGCTCGAGCGTTAGGATTTCCGCCACAAAGTTAGAATTACAGAGGCTTCATTTTGGAAAGTGCTGTAAGACAAATTAAGAACTGCCTGAATTATTTAACGATTGGTTACATTTACGAAAAAATGTATCAGCCTACTAGCTGGTTTGTTGACTCTCTCTGTCAAAGGAAGTCGGATACTTAATAAGCTGGCTTATTAAGTAGCCTTTCATCTATCTTTTTTGTATTAAACCAATTTGTAGATGTTTTGCTCATTGGACCACAGCTCAACCAGGTTGGTGGAAGCTTTGTGATAGGCTACTTAATGTTTATAAAAATTTATATTAAATTAGACATTTTTCAGAAGATTGTTCTCCTGATCATTTGAGTGTTTAATAGATTACTATAAGAAAACTTTTTGTCTTCTAAAGGAAACAATTAATTTCACAAAAATTCTGTCATCTCTCTGTTTTATTTTCCTTTTCTATTCTATCTTTTTCTCATTCTCTTTTCACATTAAATAAATAATGTAATTAATTAATAATAAACAAAGACATTTTAGAAATAAATTGCCCAGGTAAACTTGTAAAATGTAACATAACTTTTTCCTTTTGATAAATATGAATTTCATTGCTTTCGGTTTATGGGTCATTCTTGTGTTTTTCTCCCTTTTTTTGAGCATTCCAAAAATAATAAAAACTTAATTTTAAACAATTAATTAATAAAGCTTAGCTTAAAATTAAAAATTGGTAACAATTTTTATTTTTCATGAAGTAAATAATTTATAATAAATAATTTAAATTCAATAAGTGATGTAAATAATTTACTTTTTGCACCACTGTGTCAGTTTATGGTATTTTTATTTTCAATAAACTAAATTCTCTCTCTGGGAAATATCAATTTGATTAAGTGCAGTGTTTGTGATTTCATTAACTGGCTGAGGAGATGTAAGTTTCACAATTGAAGAAAAGTAGGCTATTTGATGCAGTGGCCGACTGAGTCAAAAAGGCCCGAGAAAGGTTCGGCCTAAAAGGCCCCAAACCTACATCTCAGGGGCGCCAATTCCCTCAGGGGGGAGGGGTTCATATATTGCTTTTCAGAGGGGTCTACTTTTAACTAGAGTAGTATTAATGATTAAACCAAGCTTAATTTAATTTATTTAACTTTAATTTCATATTTAATAAAATCATATTATTTTATTTAAATAAATTAAAATTAATTTAAGTAAAGAAATAAGTAAGAATAAAATAAACTTGAGTAAAATTTATGTTTATTCATTTAAATGAAATTTTTAACTAAACTATTTTATGTTTAAGCTTAAGAGCCCTTTTGTACTGCTCTAGGGCCCTGATCAAGTATGTTAAGGGGGCCCCTTGAGGCCTTAGTTTTCCGTTTGGTACCTTTAATGGCCCAAGTATAAAGAATGGGGGCCTTAAAGGACCTAAAAAAAAACACATGTGTATTTTATAAACATTTGTCTCTAGGAGCTTTTTAGGCCCTGCCATAGAGTATTAGGCCCCTGTGACTCTTGTGTTATGAATATATGAAATATTAAATATGTTAAGCATTTTTTAATTTTCGAATATAATGTGGGAAGGTATATGAGGGAGTCAGATATAAGGTATGAGTGAACTCGGTGCTGGCATCTAGTGGTGACTCTGAAACTAACTTTCCTTACCATAACATTCTTCTCACTTTATTGAGTTCTTTAATATAAAAAAAAAAATAATATAAAACCATCTCGTTTTTATAAATATTTTAACGACACGAGTATCTACTTGAAATTGGTAATTATTATTTTAAGTAGTTTGCTAATAATAGACAACAGTGGCACATTCTTGTAGTTGGCATGGTGAAACTACCAAATTACATACTAGCGCTCCTGTTAACTAGCTACAGAACTAACAATTTCTTGCCCCAAATAATACATCCCAGAACCATCTTTCTTTATCTGTATAGTCTTTGGATGAGGGGTTATATCTTTTGTTGATTATATTCCACTTCAATTTAGAAAATATTTAAATAAAATGCAGTATAACCCTGTACAAAGGTTCGACGGGATTTATTATTTAGCCTAATGTTGCCATCATTTTGTCATGTCATCAATATGTAAAACATTATTTCATGTTATTATAAATTTAATTACTTCAATAAAATTATAAAGAATGAATTTCTCCTCCGAAATAAATATAAATTTTAAAAATCCCTTTTTTCACGTTTTATTCTCATAAAAATAAATTTTTATACATATTCTCTAACAAAAAATAATAGTTTTTTTCTGCTCCTTTCACACTTTAATAATCTGTACATATATATAATATTTATAACCTATGTACATGTTACAAAATCAATATATATATAAGTTGTACATTTTAAAATAAAAATAATATTTTTTTAAGATGAAAATAATATTAACTAATTTTAAATAACAGCCAATCAACGTATTTGTTTTCATAACATGATAATTAAATGTAACACATTAGAGCAGCGGTTCTTAACCTGGGGGATGGGGGTGGTTTTTTTATCAGTGGTACATATTAAGACCAAAGCTAGGAACCCCTTGCACATAGTATTTTGTCTTAAAGGAGTTATTCAACAAGAAATGTATAATTATTTTTAATGTTTTCTACTTAAAAACTGTAATTCATAGTTAAAAAATGTTATTTTTTTAAATAATAAAATTTTTATTTTGTTAACAATTGGTAATTTCTTTAAATAAAAGTGATGTTACAATAAGTATTGGTGGTTTATTATTTCATACAATCAAACAGAAGAGAGGTGGGGGGGGGTTCTATTCCTCCCTTGCTTTTGGGTCTCATGAATTTTTAGGGGGGCAAAAGGTTACAAACCACTGCATTAGAGTGCTGCTGTTAAAACTCACAATCCTTTTTTCATGGAATTTCTAAGAAAATTATTAATGAAGGTGGTTATGAATTAAATTGTTAAATATATTTTATTATGAATTGAAATTGAATTATCTTTTATTATGAATTGAATTGTTATTATCTTTTATTATGAATTGAATTGTTATTATCTTTTATTATTAATTGAATTGTTAAATATTATCTTTTATTATGAATTGAATTGTTAAATATTATATTTGATTATGAATTGAATTGTTATTATCTTTTATTATGAATTAAATTGTTAGTAAAATAATCCTAGGTAGACGAACCTTCGGATGATCAGGAGCTATGCCCTTTAAGGGGTGTTAGCTGCTTTGATTCCGAGGGATAAAGCTTTCGTCTAGAGGCTGTTGAGTTTCCCCTCCGTTGACAAAACAAGTAAAATAGAAACTGTATTAAAACACATGCTTTTTATTCCTACCAAGATTTTCTTAGCTTTAAAAATTTTTAAACTTTTGTAAACTTTATTTTTGACGATTTTTGTACCCATTTTTGGGTTGTTAATAATAAATATATTCTGTATTCTGTAATGGGTGAATCAACCCTGCGACAATTTTTCCATATAAAAAATATTGTTATCAAGAAAAAATCAACTTCATTTTCTTCAAAACGAAAATAGATTTAACAATGTCAAAATCCTCTTTTTATTAATTTGTTATTAAGGTTAATTTTTTTTCTAAGCTCTTTATTTCATCTTAGTGTTTAATTAAATAGATGTTTAATTAAACATCTATAGTGGGGTGTAACAACTATAACTGACTTAAGTCAAACAAGAAAAGCAACATAGAGGTAAAAAGTTTTTGAAAACCTTTTTTTTTAAGAAAAGCATAATTCTGTATTTTACTAATAACTTGATTGAGTGAAGGTTTTCGCATGTGAGTGTGTGTTCGTGTGAAATAGATGGAAAATTAGTCATAATATTACATTGCACCCATTCCATAGTTTTGATAAGGATAACTCGAGATCTGTTTTTCTGATGTTTACAAATAAAGGAATGAAAACTCTGTTCAATTCTTTAAAAGGTTGTGAGTGGATCCCTTGACCAGATTTTTTTAAAAGTTAGGTTGTGTTCTCAATTTAAACCAATCTGACACTCAGTAACTGCAGCACTCTTTTTAATAAAATAATGTTGAAACACATGATAAAAACCCATTACTTTTCAAAATACAGTTGAAACACATGATAAAACACATTAATTTTTTTTAAAAAAATGTTGAAACACATTATAAAACACATTACGTTTCATGCCTAAGCAGCATAGCTCCATCGGGTTTTATTAAAAAATAATTTGTGCATATTTATGTACACTTGCAATGAATCTATATTGTATTCTACAGTCATTTTATAATTTTAAGTACCAAAAATATTATTTTAGGTGGTGATACGATGAAATTAATTGTTAATAACCTTCCTCATATAGAAGTGCTTGAAATGCTATCTTAAATTATTTTTTTTAACCTTTTTCTATTTCTGAAGCATTTTTAAGTTCATTACGCTTATTGTTTTCTACAAAAATTTGCTTCAAAAGCTTTTTATAAATTAATTACAACTATGTAATTTTATTAAATGAATTCTACAATTTTTTTTTACTATAAAAATTTATTTGTTAATGAGAAAAGAAAGAAATTAAATACAAAAAGAAACAAATATGAAAACTACTGAAAAAATAAAATATTTATTAAAATTAAAAATAGACATTGTGACTATACAATAAATATGTTATTGCAACAGCTTACTGTGGAAGTTTGAAATCTAACATTGTAAGCTTTGTTTCACTGAGTTTATTGTGAGCCAGTGACATGATTTTAAGCTATTACAGTGGAGTAACCAGTCCACTCGGATCTTCACCAACTTATTAGCTCAAAATATTAGAAAATCGTACAAATTCCAGATTTCTTGAAATATGTGGTTCCCTGTAGATAGTGAGCTAAACATGAATAGAACTTTTTTTGAAGCTGATAAAACTTCCCATAGAATGAGTGTTTTTTTTTTTGTAAAAATCGGATAACTGCAACTTAAGTTATGACATTTGTTAAATGGTCAAAAAATTCATAAAAAGCTAATATCGTTTTTAAAGACATTGCTGACTTTGGATAAATTACCGTTCTTTTAGTGTTTTTGAAAGAGCCATAACTTTGGTTGTAGTCATCTGATTTTTATGATTGAAGACTCGCTTTATTGGACATTTAATCATCTTTAAAAATGTGCTTACCATGTTTTGCACACCACCCACAGGGAACCACTTATTTCAAGAAAACTGAAATTTGTGCGATTTTATAAAATTTTGAACATGCACAATCATAGGAAGGGCTCCACACTGGAAAGGCAGACTATGTTTTTCCTTCATAATTTAAGGAATATTTTCAGAAAAAATTGGTTTGAGTTACTACAAAATGAGTCACATTTTTTCAGGTCTGGTTCTTTTAACTATAAGATCTAATCAATTATGACCTTCCAAAGAGAAGAATATTTATTTATAAAAACAAACATGTTGTGAGCATAGTTATTGATTCTTATTATAGTCTCTTATAAATTTTCCTTCTAAATTTTTTAATAAAGTTTATTTTGGATAATGATGAGGTAATAATGATACCTTCTTACCAGAAAATTTGGATTCAAACTTTTATTATACCATGTCTGGATAAGACCAGGCATTCCATCCGTTTATACACAGCATCATTTGATGGAATATTTGACCCACTAAGACTTGATGGAATATTTGACCCACTAAGGCTCGATAATGATAATTTATCACCATGACTGTTTATGACCACTGATCAGTTCTGATTTTCTTATTTACTTGAACCAAAACTAGACAACTTAACATAGATCAATCGTTAACATTGACATTGGTTGTAACAAAACTGATTTGAAAAATTCAAACTATCCACTGTAGAACTGTGACAAGTGCTTGGATTATTAGAGGATTTTATTTATAACACATACATACAAGAAATTTTACAACTTAAACCTATTTGAGTCTCTCTAAAGACAATATTTGATTAAAAGTATAATTTATTTATCCTATTTTTATTAAATTCTATTTTCTTAAATGTTTAATAAGTATTTATTTAACTCATAAATTAATATGAAAACAATAATTGATGAAGTAAACATTAAAAGTAACAAAAACTCATAATGTTTGAAATGGGTTTAATATATTATGTTATATATGTAATAATTTTGGTTTTAATCAGATGACAGCCCACTTGAATGTTGTGAGGGAAGAAATTCTATAGTTCCAACATGACTTTGCCCTTTAGAGGGATCAGCACAGACCAAATGACTTCCTTCTCTAGCTCACTTTTGATGCAATGTCAATAGATCAAAATCACAAATATTACTTTAAAAATTAAATGAGTAAATATTGTTAAAAATATATTTTAAGAAATAATTTACAAAGTAGTACAAATTTTATAAAATAAAATAAAACTCAGTTATTACAATTTTTTTCATTTTAATTCAGAAAATGAATAAATATAGTAGTAAAAATTAATTAGAAAATTAATAAGTGAGGTGCCAATATTAATGAATTATTGCTTAGTTTGTTAATATGTTAATTAATTGCATTGACTGTAGAATTGCATCCTTGAGCTCGTTAGAAGTAATTATTTTACAATTAATTAAACAAGCGAATAATTAAAAGTAAATTTGAAATAAATATTGTATTAAACTTTGAACCAAATCAACAAGCGTGATTTTCTACCGAGGATATCTATACTAAATATTTTGAAAGGGTTTCCAATAATTAGGATCTTTTTAAATAGCAGTTTCATTTAATAAATAGTAAAAATAATGTTACAATAATAAGGTTGTAAGGGTTAATGCTTACTAGAAGAGCTTTGTACATGATATTTCATCTTCTATTGTACTTTTCATTTTAATAAATTCAATCATTCTTGAATATTGGTCTAAATGTGTAATCTATATAGTGCAAGTATAACTTTTCCTCACGGAAGACTAGCTTTGTACTTAATCAATTAAGTTTATTTTAAGTCAACCACAACCAACTTGGTGAATTAGGTAAGTAGTTAATTCTTGTATTGATTTTGCCGATTCCAAAAGCAGATGTATCAATTTTCACATTTTTTTATCATACATTTTTATATTTTAATATACAATTATTGACCAAACTATTTAAACAAGATAATTTTATGAGGTAGTGGTCAGATAGGTATAAAAACACAAAATTTGAGCTTTTGGCCGTAAATTAGGCTTTCTTCAGTTATCTGATTCAGTTTGGAATAAAACTACTTCTGAAGAAGGCCTAATTTACAG
>JACMZG010001863.1:52904354-52968024 GCA_018340805.1 Microvelia longipes
CATGTTTTCATCAAATAAACAGAACAAAAAACAGTAAATTCTATAGTAAAATGTTTTAAAATACAAAGCACTAAACACTAAACAATCTGCGGGGAAAGCCGAAAACATTTGATTAATTATAACTAAAACTCTTCTTGGAGTCCACAAAAATGTTTCAGGCCTCTCAATGTATTAAAAATAGGCTATGCCCCCTCTAGTATATATCTCTATGTTTATAACCAATATTGCCATTTTTTGTTTACCAAGATTAAACATACACTATATGAAACTATGCTGTTACACATATACTACATTTTGTTGTTCAAAACCCCAAAAAATCTTGTTTTTATCAATAGGCCTCAGTGTTGGATGCATCTGGAATGCCACCTTGTAAAATTAGATGAAGGAATAAATAAATTCAAATCAGTTTTTTATACTGTTAATTTTCTGCAAACTCTCCCAACAATAAATAGATTTTTCTTTTCCACTGTTTAATACCCTTTCCTATGTTTTCAATATTTAACTTAACTATTTAAATTATTTAATAAATGATTAGCACTTTAGTATTTTTCTATTATGTGAAAGGATCTTACAATCCATGATTTTGAAATAAATAATTAAATAAAAACTTTATTTAGTGGAAATTATTTTTTTATTATAATTATATTTGATATGATTATATTATATTTCTTGACAAAACTAGTTTTCATCTTTTTACTCAAGTCAAAACAAAGAGCAGGTTACAAATAGTTCACATAAACTGCTCCAGCCATCCGTGAGCACGACTCATTCGAGGATGTGCTTATAAAATAGGAGTATTTTGTAAAGCAGAATAAATATATTTTCCACAAGATTTTTACTTTATTAAGGACTTGTGGAAAAGACAGAGTTGGTGGGTTTTCATTAAAAACATTCCACAGCGTAGTAAAAATATTAAAATGTATTTTATTTTTTATTATTTGCTTTCTGAATTAAGCTTCCACATCTTTATTTTCTGTAATTTTTGATGTAGAAAAGCCTAACTGAGTTCATTATTAGGCAGCTAGTTGTTGGAAAATTTTCACTAGAAAATGTTGCCGATAAGGTCAAGGGTGTTTTCCTTATTCCATCATCTAATTTACTTTGTATGCCGTAGTAATATTTATTTAACACATGTTATGTACCTTTGTATTTATAGACAATTAAAAGCATTTTATGACTATCTTACTTATATTTATATATCTATAATCATTATGTTTAGGTTTATAATTTTCTATGTTGTATTTTATATTTTAAGTACAAAATAGAATCAGAATTCAAGATTTCATTACTTTCATCAATCCATATGCACCTAAGTTAATCTTTAAATTACCCTTAGAGTTAATCCTTGTATATGCACCCTTAGAGTTAATCCTTGTATATGCATCCTTAGAGTTAATCCTTGTATATGCACCCTTAGAGTTACCTTGTATATGCAACCTTAAAGAGTTAATCCTTGTTATGCACCCTAAGAGTTAAATGCTTGTATTATGCACCCTTTAGAGTTACTCCTTGTATATGCACCCTTAGAGTAATCCTTGTATATCCTTAGAGTTAATCCTTGTATCTGCACCCCTTCGAGTAATCCTTGTATATGACCTTAGAGTTAATCCTTGTATATGCAACCCTTAGAAGAGTTACTTCCTGTATATGCACTTAGAGTTAATCCTTGAATATGCAACCTTAGAGTTAATCCTTGTATATGCACCCTTAGAGTTAATTCTCGTAGATGCCACCCTTAGAGTGGGTATAAACATGGCCTAGTTTTAAAATGGGACTAATTGTCTGCTTTCCCTTGGTATACAGGTCAGCCAAACTTGAAATATTCTAGCATTATTCTTAGAATATCATTTTTCACAACAGTTTCGGTGATTCTTTAGCAGACTTAACTTAAGGATATACTAGCTCAAATGTAAAATGGAGTGACGTGTGTCATTTAACTCCTTTTATATGAATTGATAAGGTTGAATTCTGATCCTTACTACAATTCTTGTAAAAGTGTATATTAATTTATTATTTTTACATGTATTATAATATTACACATGGTTATAAATAGTTGACAGCATGGGAAAAAATATTTTCAACAAAAAACAATAGTTCAGCAACCAAATGAGGTTTGCCTGGTAATGAAAATTGTGAATTGATATCTACATTATTTCCCACAACTGTCAACTGATATACCCCATAGTCTAATCTACAGTGTTTTTTAAAATGATATCATCAATTTTTTATTCTCTTATCCTAAAACGCCCATTCCAGAAACAATTTAATTCTTTTTGTTTTAAAAGGCCTTTTTAATTTCTAGAGTTATCTGTGTCAATTTTATTAAAACGTGTTTATTTAACAAATATTAGTTATATTTTTTAAATCTATTTTTAACATATCGGCCAGGTATTGTCTTCATATAGTCTTAAATTTAGTTTTTTTTTCTTTAAAAATGATACATTTTAAATCGTGGGTTAGGTCACAATGGGTTGTCAGTTCTATACGCATTCACATGGTTTCTATAGGCATTCACAATGTTTTATAACCAAACTATTTCTTTACATCAATGCATAAGTTTACATAATTTTTTTCCAGATTTTGAGAGGAATAGAATAACGAGTTTGTACCAACCCAAAAAACAAAGGAGTTTTTTTTGGTAAATTTCTTCACACAGAGTAACCTTCTCAATGAAAGACAAAAGACATTGGAATAACTCCTCTACAATTACAATATCACAAAAAACAGTGGGGGGGGGTAACTAAATGAGAAAAAGTTTTGGATTCGTTATCAAAAGGTACTAGAAAATCAACGCGGCAGCAAGACTGGTGCAGACAACTCTACCATTAACACCGTAGCTTTTCAAAAAGACCTGTTATATTTTTACATTTAAATTTTAATGTGCACATGGCAATTTTGGTTTATGACAGCTACATTTTATTTTTCAATAAAATATTGTTTTCTTCGTTTTTTTTTTTTATTTAATCTAATAAAAATGGTCACTGTGTAATTCCTGAATTGCAAAAATTCGAAAGTTATCACAAAATTTTTAAACTTCCACAAGGACTGCTACTGATGGCAGTAAGTTTATATTTCATCCACTTAATTAATCTATTTTATTAGGTATCACTTTAATGCTCACTTTAACATCTTGCAAGTAATTAAAAGAACTTTTTTTAAATTGAATTTTTCGGCCTGCATTAAATACAAAAAATTATCTTCTAGCACATCGGAATAATGCAGCTAATACTGGACATTAATTAACCTGAATGAAACTTGAATAATTAATTAAATAAAAACCTTACCTGCCATCCGAAGCGTTGTGTGCAAGTTTAAAGACAACCAAGGCCTCGTGAACCCCTTCGGTTAGTTAGAAGTATAACTATTTCTCCACGTATAAACATATTCAAATCTGAATGTAGGCGAAATACGGGTATTAAACCAACGCCAATCAGTTCAGAAGGTAGGACCACCGACCGCGCTAAGTTCAACCGGCAATCCAATTCCCCACCATTGAGTTGAACAGTCTCAACTGTTTAAGTATCCATAATCCCTCTGACTAAAATTAAGTAAGCCTATCCGCCAATTTTTTTTTTTTTGACAGACATAGTAGTTTGACAGTTTAAAAACTCACAGTAAGTTCACTTGTTGATTCTATCCTATACCCAGACTATAAGGTTAAATAACTATTTAACCTTAATTACTGAATAAATAATAAATAACCTTTTTACTGAAATTTTTTCATTGTGGCGACGTCTTTTGTAGTATGCATTAGTATTGAGTTTGAATTTCCAAAACAAGGTTTTAATTTCTTAAAATGAATTTTGTAAGCAAGGAGGAACAGTAGCACTTATTTATTACTAAATAAACCTTTAGCAGTGACAACTTTTTTTTCAATTAATATCTTTTCTATAAAATCTAAGTTAATACTTAAAAATAAATAAAAATAAAATCATATGGACATTAAAAAAAATTAACTAATATCTGTCTAAAGTTAAAAACAAATTCAAGAGACCGACACCTGTTACACTTATTTTTGACTGTTTTTACTATTTTTTTAATTATGATTCACAAACAACTGAAAATTTATATATTAAAACAACTTACTTTTATTGACCATATGCATAAAAAAAACCGTGTTATAAAGTTTTAAAAACAAAAATTAGGCTTTCCTATCACTAGGTCCTTCATCAAAAAGGGTTTAATAACAAAATAACAGTTAACAGGAATCAGGCTAGACCTTTGTTTAGTTTGTAGTCCATTCTTCTGTAGCATATAAAGCTACCTATGTTAATATACATTATCTGTTCTTTCTGTTAACTATTAAACACTTTCTGAAGAAGACCAAGTGATACGGTTGAAAGCTCAATGGTTGTTTTTATTTAGATCAAACCTAATGACTCTTCTGTTTTTATTTATTAATATATTAAATATAGGAGATGTTTGATTTTTTAAAAAAATTAATACGAATATAATACAGTTTTTTGGAAGTGAGCAATTAGAATCTTTGAAAAATGAATAATAGTAGTATGAAAAGAAAAGAACTGAAAAAAAGTAAAGAAAAATATTTTCAAACCATTTTTAAGAAAATGGTTCAAAGAAAGGAGAAAAATAAATAACAAGTTTTAATGCTAATATGAGGTTTTAAGGCTGGAAAATAGTTACTTTAGAGCCTATAAATCTAGCTATAACATATTTTTTCCATTATGAGGACTTAATACACTATTATCTGGTTATAGACATCAGGAAAATATAGTTTTCTGATATTTCACCCTATATTCATAAATATATTAAGACCAGAGTACTAATATCATATATCTCATTATACATCAATATCATTGTACTGTATAATAATTGATAAGTCAAAGTAACACAATAATTTTCAACTGTCCCATATTACATTTCAAAAAAAGTTTTAAAAATAGAAAGAACTAGGAAGAAATATTTCTTTATGATTTTTTTGAGTTGTTTTGTTTGGGAAGATCTTGACTTCACTTCGTAATTATAGTTTATTGTTATAACCTATAATTATAAATATTATAAACTTATGTTTGCATATCTTCTTTATCTTCCAAATTTTGTTCTTATTTGTTTAGTTTCTTTTTGTTTTCACCCTGACTCAATCTATGAAGTAATAAAAATAATCCACTTTTCTCCTTCCTTGAATACACAATACTGATCTAATTTTTTTTGGAGTACGACTAATTGGAAATGCGACCTAACCTAGTATGAGCAACCTTAGGTTTTACATTTATTTGAAGGTTACTTTATTGCAGTGCTCAGCTCAGAGCTGAGCTGGTCTCGAGTTAGATACTTTGCTGCTAGTGTTGGTGCCGGCCCCTGCCGGCCTCCCCTTATGCTAGAATTCCATTACCTATACAAAAATACAAATTGAGTGAAATTTAAAACAAGTGCATATCGCTTAAATAATTCTATATTCCACCTTTGTAGTGCCATAATTAAAGCAGTATTAGCAAAATTCCAAAGAAATAAATGTAAAATAAATGTATAAATAAACATGTACAGTTCACTGAATATCAACAATTTATCTTACAAAATATTATTAAACAAAATGGCAATTTGACTCCAAACAGTAAACTATATTTACAATGCTGACTGTTAAAAGTCATCATCAGTACTGTTGAAAAGCGAGGAAAGAAGAAAAGGTTGAATATACTTTTTAATAAATGTACACCAGTAGAATATTTATGGAGTAATATTTTTGTAAAATGTTTATATGTTTGTGAAAGACATATTCCGTTTATTTAAACAAGGGCCTCAGCCGCCAACGTGGCATCATCGTGGCTCCGCACCTTAGGGTTGTTGTCCTGTATCAGTTTGTCATACAACGGATGGAGATCAGGGTTTATATTATAGGAAATTTTTTGTTCCCCTTGAAGAGTACTATCATCTCACACTTTATATGAAACACCCTGTATATTACCCCTACTAACTCTGCTTCTAATGGAGATATCGCACAACAATTAGTCTACCTCCATTAAGTTGACTACCTATAGCTTAAATAACCAATTATGTTTTGGCAATCATGTTCCTTGTATGGCAATTAGATTGCCATACTGTGTTCTTGTACAATGAGAGCATACCATGATATAGACCAATTCAAACATGTTTCTAGCTAAATAATTCAAGAACTTGACTCAATCATTTTTTTGGCAATCATCATTCTCGTATGACACTCAGATTGACTAACTGTGTTTTCTACTATAACTTTTAAATGTAAATTTTAAATGTAAAATTGAAGCATACCATCATATAGACCAATTCAAGAACAACACTACATGCTGTTGATGCACAAGAGCTTCTTTTACAGGAGCTCTGGTTAATCATCATCGAAAGTTATCTTTTTCCATAGCTGTCTATTATTTAATAAACTGTGTTAGGCTTCCCGCGGCTATTGTCCATCGAAGATTTAAGGTCTTCCGTGGTGACCGGCGATCAGTGTAGATGAAGCATCCGACGTTTCGCTTCACTGTGGGAGGCGCATCCTTCAGGGAATGAGACATCAATGGATAGAAACAAAGCTCTAAAACAAAACTGAACTGTCTATTATTTGCTATTTTCCATAGCTGTCTATTATTTGCCATTTTTTCCATAGCTGTCTATTATTTGTCATTTTTTCCATAGCTGTCAATAATTTGTCATTTTTTCCATAGCTGTCTATAATTTGTTATTTTTTCCATAGCTGTCTATTATTTGTCATTTTTCCATAGCTGTCTATTATTTGTCATTTTTCCTTAGCTGTCTATTATTTGCCATTTTTCCACAGCTGTCTCATAGAGGAATAGATACTAAGCGAAACTTCGTAATCTTCATGTACATTGACGAGGTCACTACCTGAAGACCTAAATCATTGGTACTGATGATGACTGTTAACAGTCAAAAGTCGTTTTTATGATGTATTTATTTGTAGCCAAAAACAAGTATATACAATGTACACTAATGCAAACTACTCCCAACTTGATTTTCTTTACATTTTTTAACCTCACTGGTAGTTAAAGTCTTTTGGTGATATAACTGCAGTTTTCACTTTTCCTTATTTATAAGGAATATAGGAAAAGTATTGTGTTTGCAAAAAAAAAACTGAAACTGGAATTTCATCTGAATAATTCGTTAAAGGTTTTTTAAGACCCTCCTGAGTAGTTACTTACCAAGTTGTCTGTATAAGTGTATATGAGTGTGTGTGTGTGTGTATGTGAGTGTGTGTGTGTATGTGAGTGTGTGTGTGTATGTGAGTGTGTGTGTGTGTTGTGTGTGTGTGGTGTTGAGTGGCGTCTGTTATCAATCGTAAGCTGCCAGTGTATTTACGCTAGAGAGTTGAAACTTGGCAAAAAATCAATCTTTACGTTTAGTTGTGCTATCAGAAAAATATTTTTATATGACATCATTAATGACTCAGCAAAAATGTCAAAATCCATAAAACACGGAAAAAAAATGTCTGGATTGATGTCAAATTCGGCACTCATTTAGTCATATGTAAGACCAAGAATTGTGCTAAGTTTCATTTCATTATCAGCATTAGTTCAAGTTTTATAGAATGTAAACGTTTTTTTTTAAATTATAAACAATCTAAAAATAATCCAATTGAATTAAATTTGGTACAAAATAAATAATAAATAAATACTCTATATAATTTAATTTTACATTTTGGTAAAACATTAGAAAATTGCCATGCTTATTTACTTTATGAACTGCCATATTGAACTGCATTTCAATATGGCTTATATAAGTACAGTTTGATATTGTTAAGCAGCATCGAACAAAGTCAGTACCTAGATGGGTGACCGTAGGGAAATAAAATGGAAGTTTTTACTATCTGAGGATAAGGGAATTTGTCCTCAGTCATAGGTCTGAAACACATTCTATAAAACTTGAACTAATGCTGATAATGAAATTAAAGCTTAGCACATTTCTTGTTCTTACATATGACTAGATGAGTGCCGAATTTGACATCAATCCAGATGTTTTTCCGTATTTTATGGATTTTTGAAATTTTTGCTGTCATTAATGACGTCATATAAAAATATTTTTCTATAGCACAACTAAACGTTAGGGAATCTGATATTGTGAGGAAAAGTTCTAGACCAAGAGCCCAGGGGTGTATTTGTTAATAAAAAGTGTAATTTTCTTTACCCAAAGTAAACTATGTAGAATTTTAATTAATTTTTGAAATAATCAACTAAATTATAAATGTATTGTTAATTCATTGACGATGTCTAATCCCTGTAAAAAAGGTTCAAAGGAAATAAAATTATTTATTATTTTTATTAACTGGTGTAACCGGTCCAATTTTTCGTAAATACCTTCCTGAACAAGGATCTGCAATTCTGCGACTCGTATCGGAATGGGTGTCCAGGCAGAACCTTTAACCCTAAGTGCGTTCTGCCTGGGACACCCATCGATACGAGTCGGCAGAATTGCAATCCTTGTTCAGGAAGGATTTACGAAAAATTTGAGACGGTTACAGCATTACAACTTTATTAACAAACACCCCTGGGCTCTTGGTCTATTCAGAGGTACATCGTACAAGATTTTGTTTTCACTAATCAAACCCCCACCTTTTCACTCCCATCTGTTCCATCACTGAAACATCCCCACCAACCAGTGAGGTCACAGGCAAATAAAAAAAAGTTATGAATTACAACACACACAAATCTCATTTTGTACTAAAATAACAAGTAAAGTCATTTTGAGAGGGGGTGGAAGGAGAAGGGAAAGTCCACTCACTCAATAACACAGGAACAAACAAAACTCTACAGAGCATAGCTGTTTTAAAAATAATACTATATATAGAAGGAACAAAACTAATTACAGCAAAGCCGGTTCACTGGGAGGTCTCAAGTAATGCTGCCACCCTAACAAAGTACAATTTTCTTATAACAAAGTTGGCAATACTTCCGGTTGCTGAATTATTATGTTCCATTTTTAATTAATGATCGATAATTCATAAACTACTAATATAAATATTGGTGCATTATACATTTTTTAAGCATTTTAAATTGTTTTTAACGTTTTTAATTAAAATTATATTAAAAAGAGTCTTCGTTAACTAAATGTAGATTCTTGTATTCCACCACCCTATTGCCATTTAAGACCGGTTTTATTAAATACTCAGCAGGTGTTTTAAGTTATTATATTTGTTTTTTACAATCTTTCTTCATTACTAGAAATTTATGACACAAATTTAAAATAATGTTTTGTTGTTAGGGTGGTACCCCTACTTAAGACCACTAGTAAACTGGCTTTCAAGTTATCAGTGGAATTACATTGTGTTTACGGTCCTATGCTCCTTCTATATTGGTATTATTCTAAGATAGCTGTTGTGCTCATGCTCACCTCATTTATTGCTTATCACTCTGTCGAATGTTTGTGTAAATATATATAAATTATTTACTGTTTATGTTATTATTTCTAAAAAATTAATAAAATTTAACAATTCTGACAGGCAATACAGCTGTGTGCATAGCTTTTAAAATTAAACAAAAAATACAGGGTTTCCTTTTATTGTGAGTTGACTTCCTATCCTCCTTTTATCTTCTACCTCAAAATGAATTTAATGGCAATATTAAACTCATCTATTAAATAAAAGCTCTATTTTGCATAAGCAATGACGATATAATTTATTGACTAAATAAAATACAATGCACAATGATATTTATGTATCTAATTTTATATGTGACAACATTATATTTGTGACAACAAAACAAATTGGTAATATTTTCAAATGTTTTAAATTCGCATTTATTTGCAATGTTTTTTTTTTATCACAAATACAAGTAAATATAAATACATAAATACAAGTAAAAATTGGGTCTACTAATGCTCTAGTAATAGCCATCATAGAATTCTTAAAATAATTTAAATAAAATTTAGCCAAAATTGAACAAATTTGGAGCTCATTTTTAAAAAAAATAAATAAATAAATAAATAAAATTTAGAGAACACTAACATCGCATACTGGCTAATGTTTAAGTTTGAAAAAATGTTTAGTGTAGTGTAATTGGATTCGCATATTTCTGTTTTATCACTTGGTATGTACATTGAATATTGTATTTGATAGTTAAAAGCTTACAGTAATATTTTTTTAGATCAGTTCACAACCTGCCAAAAATCAGCGAGAGAATGGCTTCCATTGGTTCTTCAATGTTGTGTAGGGACCAGAGCAAACCAATAGAATTCCTTTCCTCACAGGTGAGGGTCTTCTATTGATTTATTCTTCCACAATGCTATGTAGAGATTAGAAGCAACCAATTAAATGTAACAATGGAAGGGCTACATTGGTTCATTCTCCAGTTATAGAGTATCATAACCAACCAATAGAATTGTTTTGCTGACTTTTGGCCAGGTGTCAACAAATTAGCTCAGAACTACTACTTGGTGAACACGCAGCAAATAAAACGCAATGATGCCAAAACCTCTACATGATTGACATAGCCGGTAGCAGATGGCTTATTTAAGCTTAGTTATTTGACTGACCTTTGAATATAACAAATTTTGCCTGATAGTTATTTAGATTTTTGTGTTAAATCAGTGATTTAATATATATAGGTAGCTTTTGTTACCTCTATCTTAAAACTCTTTGCCATCTTTTGTGCTTGATTTGATGGCTCCATCTCATCCTCGTCTTCATCATCATCTTGGGAATCATATTCATCCAACTAGACAAAATTAAACAAATGAGAAAAAGCAACAGAAAAAAAATTAATTCAGGACTACAAAATTATGGTATCAAAATTGTATGACACCCAAACATGTAATCATATTTTATTGCACCCAAGAACAGATTAGAGTCCCCATAAAATCTATCCCACCAGCCCAGACTAGAGTTCCCATATAATCTTATCCATTAGCTTAGACTAGAGTTACCATATAATCTATCCCACCAGCTCAGCCTGGAGTCTCCATGTAATCTTTCCCACCAGCTCAGACTAGGTACACATATAATCCATCCACCAATCAGACAAGAGCTCCCATATAATCTATCCCACCAGCTCAGCCTGGAGTCCCCATATAATCTTTCCCAGCAACTCAGACTAGAGTACAGAGATAATCTATTCCACCAATTCAGACAAGAGCTCCCATATAATCTATCCCACCAGCTCAGCCTGGAGTCCCCATATAATCTTTCCCAGCAGCTCAGACTAGAGTACACAGATAATCTATTCCACCAGATCAGACTAGAGCTCCCATACAATCATTCCCACCAGGTTAGACTAGAGTGCACACATAATCATCCAACAGCTCAGCCTGGAGTCCATGTAATCTTTCCCACCAGCTCAGACTACAGAGTACACAGATAATCTATCCCACCAGCTCAGACTAGAGCTCCCATATAATCTTTCCCACCAGGTTAGACTAGAGTGCACACATAACTATCCCACCAGCTCAGCCTGGAGTCCCCATGTAATCTTTCCCAGCAGCTCAGACTAGAGTACACAGATAATCTATCCCACCAAGCTCAGACTAGAGCTCCCATATAATTTTCCCACCAGGTTAGACTAGAGTGCACACATAATCTATCCCACCAGATCAGACTGAAGTCCCCATATAATCTGAGCAAAGTAAAAAGAACAATCCAAAATTTGGTGACATCTTCATCAGAAACAATTTTTTAAAAGTATGAAACAGCCATACTTACATCTACATCAGCAACCATTTCTTTAGTGGAAACGGTTGTGTCTATCCTTCGGATGGCACCCTGGTGAATGTCTAAATCAAGTTTCAATATCTGGAATCTTCTTAATAGGAAGACAAGTATTAGAGGCAGAACTGATGCAAGTACTATTGCAATTGCTACACCCATGACCCAGCCTGGGTAGGGTGTTTTCACTGTCCTACCCTGAAATCATTAACATCTTGATTTTGAAATGTATTAAATTAATTGATGGATTGAAGTGTTGCGAGTCCAAGATGATCTCAATCATATCTGTGGCTAGCATTTATTATTATTATTATTAAAGATTGGGGTTGGAGTCGAGGATAGACCCCCCATTTGCACTGCGACTGGAAGTCTATTGTACAATCCTCAATTGGTCCACGGTCAGAATAATCCTTTTCCCCGGACTAGGTCTAGGATCTTTTTGACGAGTGATTCATTGGTAGAGTCAAACTTAGTGAGAGTGCTGATACCAAAGTTGGTGAACCTTTGAAAGGCTAGGGCATCGCATCTCAGAAGTATGTGAGAGGCAGTTTCTGTTTCCGATTCACAAAGCCTACACACTGGGTTATCTTTAAAGATACCAATGGTATGGAGATGTTTTCGGAGGTGACAGTGACCAGTCAGTAGTCCAGTACTGTTCTAAGGTCCCTTCTGCTGAGACTGAGGAGGTCCTCAGTTACTTGGGACTGGGTCCTTTTAACATAAGTTTTACTGTGCCTCATGCCAGAGGATTTTTCCAGTGGTACAGGGATGGTTAAGAGCCAATCTTTAATTACACCTTTGGGTATGGCTATATGGTTCAGGCCCACAGGAGTGGTGTCAGACCCCTTTCTTGCAAGGACGTCTGCTTGCTCATTACCTTCAATTCCCTTATGGCCAGGCACCCATCTGATTGCTACATCGTTGTTGAGTGACAAGGTCAGAAGGTTTTGTAAGCACTCCCAGACAAGCTTGGAGTTGACTTTGTATGAACCAAGAGCTTTAATGGCAGCTTGGCTGTCAGTAAAAATATTATATAGAAGTCTGATTAGGATTATTTTTTAATATTTTCTATTAGACAGGCATTAATAGCAAATATTTCTGCCTGAAACACTGTGGCATACTTTCCTAAAGGAAATGAGGTTTTGATATTTGCATGAGAGTGGCTAGCATAGTTCCTAACATGATCGGTTTTAATTATTTTTGAGAAATAAGCTAGTGAAATTTATTGTACGACACACGGCTAAAATCAGTTTACAGCGTGGAAATAGTGTTGAGGAACCAATAAGGTTGGCTTGATTTGAAATTGAGGGTGTGGTTTAACATCCAGGAATAACCTTATTGGCTCCCTCCCATTATTTTCCTATGCTGTCAACTGGTTTTAGCCATGTGTTGAATTACAGTAGCATATTTTGCAGTTTATTTATAAATGAACACATTTTATTTGCCATAGCCTTTATACTCTAACTTATAGTTTATAAGTTATATTATTATATACTCTAATTTCTAGTAAAGACCTCAATGTAAAAGCATAGGAAGTTTAGGATTATTCAAACCCTAAATCTGAAGAAAAAAACAAGAAAAATAGTTTCATATCTGCTCACGAAGTGTCCATGAGGTTACATATTTGTCCAAGAAGTTATATATCTGTCCATGAGGTTACAAATCTACCCTTGAGGTTACATATCTGCCCATGAGGTTACATATCTACCCTTGAGGTTACATATCTGCCCATGAGGTTACATATCTACCCTTGAGGTTACATATCTGCCCATGAGGTTACAAATCTACCCTTGAGGTTACATATCTGCCCATGAGGTTACAAATCTACCTTGAGGTACATATCTCCCATGAGGTTACATATCTACCCTTGAGGTTATATGCCCAGAGGTTACATATCTACCCTTGAAGGTTACATATCTGCCCATGAGGTTACATATCTACCCTTGAGGTTACATATCTGCCCATGAGGTTACAATCTACCCTTGAGGTTATCGCCCATGAGGTTACATATCTACCCTTGAGGTTACATATTGCCCATGAGGCCCATCTGAGGTTACCTAACATTATTTCTTATTTTATGGAGATTATACAAGTTATTTGTTAAATAAGGTTGGATAGGCTATACAACCTTACACATATGTAACCAGTCAAGTATATAGGGTTGCCAGAAGTCCCGATTTGGCTGGACAGCCCCAATATTGAAACTTTTGTTCTGTACAAAATTTAAAACTCCATCAACAATAAAAATGTTCAATTATTACATATTTGTGTACATATATGTTTTACATATAATACAAGCGCAAGCATTTTTCGTCTGACATAATATATTGTTAAAAAAGAGCAGTTCTAAAGGGAGGACTTTATATTTTCAAAAACCAAATATACTTTCAATTATTTAAAATAATTTTTAATTTATGTTTAGTTTTTGGACAAGCTTGCTGTTGTAGTTAAGCGTCAAAGTGTGTCTAAGCTCATTTTGACTCTAAAGTCAAAGTGTTGATGTTTTGATTTGCTTATGCAATAAAAATTGTTTATGCAACCTAACTGTTCAGTAATATGTATTGCTTCAGCAATACATATGTGCTCATTAATAAGTTTTTAGATAAGTAAAGTCATAATTTACAGCTAAGTTGCATAAATGGACTACTAGACACTTCCCTCCCACTTCCCTGATTTGTCCCGTACGATCTTGGCTGAAATCTGGCAACCCTAGTCAGGTATGTAACCAGTTAGGCTAATTAGTATAGAGCCTTATGAATACCAACAGAACAAAGGTTTTGAATTTGGTAAATGTCCTTACTGTCGTGGCATCCCAGGCCATGTAGGTAGGAGTGTTTATGAACATAAAAACAATAGATGATATCAGAATACAGATCATAATGCCTGGAGCTAAGAACCTCCAGGTCACCTGCCAATATATGCCAGGTCTGTATCCTGTCATATCTTCTATGTCTTGAGTGAACCTGAAACACAAGAGAAAATGGATATTAATAGTAGTAGTGTATTCGTGAAGTTAAATTAACCTGTAGTTTAAACTAGCAAAATTATTAATAATTAGTTAAATTCATAATAATAACATAAGTGATTATGAAAAGTTGTAATTTAAAGATCTCTTTCATTGCTCTCGTCATTTAAAATTTACCTTACAACTGGCAGGCGTAAATAGAATATATATAATTTGATACTACTAAGTTTTGCAAAACATAAATAGTTGACAAGTATAAATAGTGCAAGAGATGTCTAGCACTATTTTGCATGTAACAAGCAAAATGCGATGCTACATCTGAGCACTGTACCATCCAGAGTTAGACACAGAGAGACTATATATTATATATATATATATATATATATATATATATATATATACTATAAAATAATTATATATATAATATCTATATATACTATATAAATCCGATATGAGTCGGCAGAATTGCAGATCCTTGTTCAGGAAGGTATTTACGAAAAATTAAACCGTTTCCAGCCATTACACTTTTTATTAACAAAAACACCCCTGGGCTCTTGGTCTATTAGGGGTGTAATACGGTTACAACTGGTATGTTTAATGGGAGAATATAACAATTAAAATATTCCGTATTATTTTTGTGGTGAGGTTCTTGTATTCACATCTTTTTTAACTTTTCCCTTGATAAATTATACTATCCATGTCTTTTCATATTATTATATTAATATTATAATGTACATTAAATATATATATATTTATATATATATATATATATATATATATATATATATATATATTATATATATATATTATATATATATATATATATATATATACACTCACCTATATATATATATATAGGTAGAAATTTGACTCATAAATAAAACATTTGATGTTAATTTTTTAACAACGAACTATGTAGTTTACGTAACTCCAATTATTGTCTTGCTTTTCTTCTATTAACACATTTAAAAATGACGTCATAGTGTTGCAAATCACAAAAATCTCGTTTTTTGGTCTTAACTTAGTGAAAAATGGCTTAATTTTGATGCGGCTTTCGTATGGCTTCTTTCATTTAAAATCTTTTCAAAATAAAAAAAAACTTCCCTGTACCTAACTATAAAAATTCAATAGTTAGCCCCTCCAGGTACGTGAAACCCGCAATACACAAAAAATTGATTTTTCCCAGTCTTTTTTGACCCTAAAACAACCCCGAAGACTGCATCTCGAAATATTAAGTAGTTTTCGAGAAAAATGTAAAGGGACTTTCTGGTGAAACATATATATATATATATATATTATATATATATATTATATATATATATATTATATATATATATATATATATATATATAAATATATATATAAATGACGTATATATATATATACATACATCTTGTAAGTATAAAAATGATTTGCTCATCCTTTTATTTATGCAAATGCTACTTACTTTTCATGTCCATAAATAAACATGACAGCTATCATTTCAAGTAAAGCAATCATAACTAATCCAATTGTACCAGCAAATGAATCAAATAGTTTTAACCAATATTCTCCAGCACCTGACGTGAATAGCAAACCAACTGAAAATGCTATACTGCAACACAACCTGAAAACCTATATAATAATAATAATAATAATAATAATAATAATTAAAAACATGTCAAATTCATAGATGTCGCTGTGCCACTTACCCATAACCTTAATAAAACTACCCAAGAAAAAATATCTAAATACACAGATTTGGCCGCGGAAATCATTAGAATTTGGAAAATGAAATCAGCTACAGTTATTCCCATAGTATTATCGGCAAATGGAATAATTCATAAAGACTTAAAATCTGCAATAGAAAAAATAGATATACCGGTTTCTCTCATTAAGCTCATCCAAAAATCAGTAATTCTACAAACCTGCTCTATAGTACGAAAGACCTTGAATATGACTTAATAGTATGCAACATAGACATGACTCGACAGAACTTTTGTGAGACCACATTAGTTCCTATATGAGAAGGTGACTTGGTAATAACCCGTCCCTTGCTCTTAAAACTAGCCCAGGCTAAGAATTAAAAGAAAAGAAAGAAAAAATAATAATAATGCCCGTTTAGAGCCTTTGAGTCATCAGGGATAACCCCTGCGGGAACCACCTCGGGTGGTAGTAGCAACCGTTACGCTTAAAGTGAATTCTAAAGTTGGCGATAATATATCTATACAATAATATTCTGTAAACTGAGAGCGTAACCTGGGATGCGAACCCCAGACCTCCATGGTGTCAAAGGTCAGTTTAATAACTGACGCCTTACCGACCTCGAACATGGAGGCGGCTCAATTGGAAGTGGCATAGTGCCACAATATTAGTGAATATCCAAGTCGAAAAACGTAATTTGTCTACATAAAGTTACAATAAAATCGTAACTAATACTGATAATTTAAATTTTATTACGATTTTTTGTTTAATATACATAGCAGTATATGCCTTTTTAATTTCAATATGATTTGATAATATGTCGAGGTTTTGTTTTTTTCCGTCATTATTGTGGGTTAATGATGTCATAGACATTTCATAAGCAAAAGGGCTCGGAACAATAACAAGGTCAATTTTTGCACCAAGTTTCATTCAAATCTAAAACAGTTATCTTGTTTATAAGTGCTAAGTCACTCGCAAGTGAAATATTATGTAAGGCTCGAATGAGCTAAACTCATGAGCATTTGCTAATTTTCTCAGAGGAATGTTTTATGCTTAAGCTAGGCTATTTTGGAAAGGCATTAAAACTACATAGATACCCATAGAGATATTATAACTAGAGAAGCCCCATTGGTTGAATTTTGAAACATCAAAAAAATAACCTGACTACCTACGACTTTTAATATAATCAAATAAACAGAACAAAATTACAGTAACATAAATTAAAGAACGTTTTAAAAATATATAAAAACAGATAATGTGCGGGGAGCCAAAAACAATTGATTTATTTGTGAATAACCTTAACTCACTCTTGAATGAGGTTTCAATGAGGTTACACAGAGCCCCTGAGAGCCCCAAAAAGATGTTGCAGGCCTCTTAATGTATTGAGATAGGCTATGCCCCCTCTAGTATATATCTCTTTATAGATACCGATAAATGTGACTTGTAATAATTGTTTGTTTCTCCTGAACCTGGAGGGTCTATTGAGCGTCCGTTGTCCAAAATTTCTCACAACAAGCTAACTTAGCCAAGGGTTAAACACTTCAGGTAGTCCTCGTGTACTACTGAAACACCCTTCTACACTGCTACATCACTTCTCACTTTGTCTAGTTCCTCTTGTCTCACTGATTCTTCTAGTTACATAATTCTCTTTTAGATTAATACACCAATACATTAGTTACTCTCGTCTAACTAAACTAGTAATGCGTTGCATCAAGATCTCACGTCAAAAAATACATAAACATTTGTTTAAAGCAAGGATGTTGAATAAAGGGGTGACGCATTAAGGAACATTTCTGACCCATGGAAGTTTATGAGATAGAGAAATAGAGGCAAACTTACCTCCCCTTAGGTTATAGTTTGCCTCTAAATTTTAAGACTGCGCTGTTATAAGATCATAAGCATGCGCAGTTCGTACCAAGCATGTGCAATTGGTTTTTGACGTGTGTTCGTGTTGCATTCATCTCTATGTTTTGATTTTCGAATTGGGTCACTTTGTTGAATGGCAATTCGATTTAGTGCGTCATCCCTTTATTCAACATCCTTGGTTTTAAAGCAAAGCGAAATGAGTTTATCAAAACATTCGGAATGCTATACTATTTTAAGAGGTATAAACTCAAAAAGGCTCGCTTCGCTTGCTAGTTTAGATATCTTAAACATTATACAACATATTACTATATTATTATTACATACACTTTGTATTAAACATAACACAAAGTTAAAAATAGGCTCGCTTCGCTCGCTAGATTGCGTAGGTTTATATTAATGCATAGTAAAAAGGCTTTCATTGCGTATATTTAATGATAAATATATATATTTATAATGATACATTCTTAAAGAAGGCCGCTTCGCTCGCTACATTGCTTAATACAAATTTAAAAATAAAGGCTCGCTTCGTCGCTAGATTGCGTATATTTATATTAAATGCATAGTAAAAAAGGCTCGCTTCGCTCGCTAGATTATTTATTATTATAGTACAATTTTAAAAATAGGCTCGCTTCGCTCGCTAGATTGCTTATATTTATAATTAAATATAATGTAAAAAAAAAGCTCGCTTCGCTCGCGAGATTGCGTATATTTATATTAAAAATTGTTAAAAAGGCTCGCTTCGCTCGCTAATTGCGTAAAATTTATATTTATGCAAGTAAAAAAGGATCGCTTCGCTCGCTATATGCGTATATTTAATAATAAAGAAGGCAAAAAGGCTCGTTTCGCTCGCTAGATTGCTTATATTTAATATTAATGCATAGTAAAAAAGGCTCGCTTCGCTCGCTAGATTGCTTATATTTAATATTTAAGCGGTATAAAAGGCTCGTTCGCACGCTTGATTGCGTTATTTATTATAATAATAATAAAAAAAGCTCGCTTCGCTCGCTAATTGCGTATATTTATATTCATAAATAGGTAAAAGAAGACTCGCTTCATCGCTAGATTGCTTTATTTATAATAATACAAAGTAAAAAATAGGCTCGCTTCGCTCGCTAGATGCTATATTTATATAAAATATATATTGTAAAAAAGGCTCGCTTCGCTCGCTAGATTGCGTATATTTATATAATAAATAGTAAAGAAAGGCTCGCTTCGTCGCTACATTGCGTAGATTTATATTATGCATAGTAAAAGAAGGTCGCTTCGCTCGCTAGATTGCTTATATTTATAATAAAATATTATATTGTAAAAAAGCTCGCTTCGCGCTGCGTAGATTTATTATAAAATATTAAAAGCTCGCTTCGCTCGCTAAATTGCGTATTTATATTATGAATAGTAAAAGAAGACTCGCTTCGCTCGCTAGATTGCTTTTATTTATAATTTAATAAAAAGTAAAAAATAGCTCGCTTCGCTCGCTAGATTGCTTATATTGATAATAAAATGTATATTGTAAAAAGCTCGCTTCGCTCGTTGATTGCGTATATTTATAATAATAAATAGTTAAAAGAAGGCTCGTTCGCTCGCTACATTGCGTAGATTTATATTCATGCATAGTAAAAAGAAGGCTCGCTTCGCTCGCTAGATTGCTTATATTTTATAATAAATTATACTGTAAATAGGCTCGCTTCGCTCGCTAGATTTGCGTTGATTTATATTTATGCAAGTAAAAAAGGCTCGCTTTCGCTCGGTAGATTGCTTATATTTATTATTAATGCATGGAAAAAAAGGCTCGCTTCGCTCGCTAGATTGCTTATGTTTATAATAAAATAATATAATTGTAAAAAGGTCGCTTCGCTCGCTAGATTGCGTAGATTTATATTCATCCATAGTAAACAAGGCTAGCTTCGCTCGCTTAATTGCGTCTATATTTATAATAATAAATAATAAAAAAAGCTGCTTCGCTCGCTACATTGCGTAATTTATATTCATGCTAGTAAAAGAAGCGTCGCTTCGCTTGCTAGATGCTTTTATATTTATAATAAAATATACTGTAAAGTAGGCTCGCTTCGCTCGCTAGATTGCGTAGATATTATATTCATCCATAGTAAACAAAGGCCGCTTCGCTCGCTAGATTGCGTATATTTATATAATACATAGTAAAGAAGGCTCGCTTCGCTCGCTAGATTGCTTATATTTAATATTATGCATAGTAAAAAGGCTTGCTTCGCTCGCTTGATTGCGTATTTATAACAATACATAGTTACAAAGGCTCGCTTTAAATTTTATTTTTTTGAGTTTATTTTTTAGCCGCCATTTTTTAATTATTAAAAAAAATTGAAATGCTGACATGAAAATATTATTTTCTTTTTCTACTCTTTAAGAGCTTTTTAAACGGTATACAACACGATTTTTGCTCAAAATTTTTTTTATCCGGCCGCCATATTGGCTGCCTATTTAAAATATTTTTCGAATATTACCAAAAACTATACAGCTCTGACATGTTATAGTTAATTTTACTTGTATAAAGTATCTAAGTATTACAATAGATTTTTTTATTATAAATTCTTATAAAATTAGTAAAAATTAATTATTATATTAATTATGCCGCCATGTTGAATTTTTCGGAATTTAGTAATAAACATTTTTTGTTCTTACTTAATCAAGAGCTTTACACGATATATTACTGGAGTTATTATCTTTTTATTTAAATTTTTGAGTTCATTATTTGGCCGCCATTTATAAATTATTCAAAAAATTTTAAAATGTTGACCATAAAACATATATTTTCTTTTCTACTGTTAAGAGCTTTGAAACGTATACAACACGATTTTTTCGCTCAAAATTTTTTTTTATCCGGTACGCCATTTTGGCCCCCATTTTGAAAAATTTTTTGGGATATTACCAAAAACTATACAACTCTGACACATAATTAGTTTACCTGTATACAAAATTTTATCAAAATCGGTTAATTTTTACGCCAGTTATCGGACACGTACAAACCAAACACACAAACATACAAACATACAAACTTACGCGCCGTCCAATCTTCTGAAATGTAAGAACTCACTTACGTTCGTTCAATTATTCTATGGCTCGCCATTCTAGCTTGTCTTCCTAATAGGAAAACGCCGCACCACTAGCGACCAGACGGTCAGTAAGTTAAAATCGTTTTATTGGTCATGCCATGATCTAAAGGCCAAAATTCTAAAACTATTACTTAACTATTACTAAACTATTACTCGCAAGCATCTTCAAAACAGGACAATATGTCCCCAGTAATGTAAGGTAATCGTGGAACCTCCAATTCCAGGTCTTACTTAACTGCCTATAAGTGTTTATCTGATCCTGCTTATAAGTTATTTATTGATCCTAAGGTTCAATGTGTCAGATCATTGGACTCTATAGGCCAGAATCAGTCCATGTACTCAAAACTTTGTCTTATTACGAGTTGTTTTCTATGCGATTCAGACTTGTTTCTAGCAAAATGGATCCAAATGCATCTGCGTCTTAGCAGCTAAAAAAATTGCGTAAAACCTAGGCTGGGTTGATTAACCACAATTTAAAACCTCTCGAGGGTATGGAACAAGGGGTAACCTAATATCAAATGGTCCTTTTCCAGTTGGATTTAATTTCTTGACTTCTAGGCCTTTAGGCTAGTGCTTGATCACTGAGTTGATTACCGGAAAAGGGTAATTACCTGTTAGAATTGGCTTTGATGTCCTTTTAAAGATATCAATATCGAAAATAGTACAGAGCACACCTTCCAGGATTCCTATCTGTGAGCCAATACCTAAAGACAGCAACATAAGAAAAAATATGATGGCCCAGAAAGGAGCACCGGGAAGTTCTACTATAGCTTGGGTAAATACGATGAATGCCAAACCAGTCCCTTCAGCAGCCTAAAACATCAGAAAAATTATATTATTGCATATCATTTAGCAAGTTATAAAGCGGCGTTGTAAAGTCAGCCAGTAAACTCTGTATGAAATTCAATAGAAACTCACCTCGTCAAGTTGCTCCTCGAGACTGCAGGTTCTGATGCCTAGAGAGTGGGCAGTGGAGTTATCCAAAGTTTTGATCAGGTTGTTGTAATCGTCCTCCAGTGAACTGGAATTGACTAGTTTTCCTGCCTTTATCAAATGCCCTTGATTCCTGAAAATGAATGGGTACTTGGTAAGGTCTTTACTCGAAACAAAGTCAACCGGATCAAAGTCTCAGATAAAAATGCATGTGGATATAGGATTATGTAAATATGTGCATAGATAAAAATACTTTCTTTTTTATACTATCCAGCGGTCCTGAGTGCTGATCTCTTATCGGCCTAAGCATAGAATGAAATTCCTTATTTAATGTTCCAAAGTAAATTGCTACTTAATAGAATGCGTTTATTTATTTCTTAAATAAAATATTTGAATAGGTTTATTTGGAAGGATACTCACTCAGCTATGCACCTCTCTACGTTAGACATGGCTTTGAATCCAAGGATGGAGAAGACGACAAGAGATGCGTAGATAGCAGTGATTGCATTGGTGCAAGAAACTAACAGTACATCGCGCACGCAGTTGTTCTTCGGCGGATTGTACGAACCAAATGCAATGAGGGAACCGAACGCCAGGCCAAACGAATAGAATACCTGAGTAGCGGCGTCAAGCCATACATTTGGTTGCAGTAACTTTTCTACCTGGAAAAATAATTTGTATATCGTTATAGTTTTAAAAATAGTTGAGTCTAATTTTTATATTTTTACTAACATCTGCTACTAATAAAACATTACATTATTAACTAAAAAAGAAACTTTGTGGACTGAGCGGATCGGATGGATTTTATAACACTACTTCTACTACTTCAACACTACTGCTACTTCCGTATATTATAGTGTATACTATAATACTATATAATACTATAATGTATACTAAAATATACTAGAATGCACAAAGTAGACCAACTGTAGCGAAGTTAAAGCAAAGTATGTTTGAAAGTCACCTTGGGTCCAGTCAGTCCTCTTGAAGAATGTTATTGTTGGTCGTTTGATACTTAAACTGAGATATTATTAGTTTTATAAGACCTACCTGTTTTCTAAGGTCTTATTACACGATAAAATAGAAGAATGAAATTAGGACTTGGGGTAACAAAAGATAACGTGAAGAAATAAAGTCTGTAATTGTGGTCAGTACACTTAGTGTAGCTGGAACTTAATATTATCATGTCTAACCTGTCCATTGAGTCTATATGGCCTGCAGACGATGGTTAGACGATTCCCACGACTGTTTACACGTGTCAAAAGTGGGTTAAACTTTATCATGGGCCGCTCAAGCCTCAGCTTAAAATTTGTTTATCGTTCAGTAAAACTCTTAGTGAATAAGTTCTGAACGTGGAGTTTATGAGGGTTCTAATAAACTGCGTAGACCTTCGCGGTTACTTTAATGAAGATTTAGGTTTTCCCGTGGTGACCACGTCAATATAAATGATGAATCCAACTTGGCATTTCCACTAAGTTCCTCGACTTTCACTGGGGAGGCATCTTCAGGGATGTTGGACATAATGGAAAGCTCAGATTGATGTCCTAATTCCCTAAAGATACAACATACATTGGAAGCCAAACGAGGGATTCATCATCTACATTGAAGCCGTCACCACCGGAAGTCCTGAACCTTTATAAGGGTTGCTTATGCTGGATTGAGCCGAATGGAGGTGTAATCTTACATAGATTTAAGAAATGCTCTCGATATGGCATCGTTTTACTATTTATTCAACTATGTATTCCTATACACATTTCTCAATTGATGATAGCTGAATTAGAAGTATTTCATAAATATTACCTTTGGCGTGTACATATGTACGAGTCCGGCACTTGCACCCTTTAACGTCACTCCTCTGATGAAGAATATAGTGAGAACAATATAAGGGAACAAGGAAGTAAACCAAACCACCTGCAACAAATTTCATTCAGGTTGAAATTTCAAATCAGATTCAAAAATAGTACTTGAACTAACAATTGGTAGAAAAGTATGTTGATCATGAGTTCATCTGGTTCAGCCCTCAATTTCAAATCAGGCCAACCTTATTGGTTCCTCATCACTATTTTCCCACGCTGTCAACTGATTTTAACCGTGAGTCGTACTATAGTAATAATATTGAAACTATAATTCAATTGAAAGTGTTGTGTAGAATTTTTCTTTGCATGAATTAGCTTCAACATGAACATGCTACGGTAGAAATAAAATTTATATTATATCCAATGAAATCTAGCCTCTTCTGTGCCCTACAGTGATTCTCATCTACTATTATTTAATTATTTAGGTAAAGGGTTTTCTTCTTTTAAAATTTAAAACTGAAACGATTTTAAAGCAGCCTAATACAATTTTTTAGACCTCTAACCCTTTGTAGTTTTTATTGATAAAAAAATTGAGCCCATAAAAGGTTTAAAATTTTTCTTCGATGTAATAATATTTTTTCACTTGATGTACAATTTCTAGTTTTTAGAACCAATTAATATCAATTTGCTTTTGACATGATACTGAAATTTATTAGAAGACAATAAATAAATTGATTTATGTAGTTGGATCGGAAAGGCTTTTATAAGGTTGGGTTGAACGATTTTTCATCTATAAAATATCTAATCAATTTTTGAAAGAAAATTCTTTGATGAATAGTGATATAATGTTTTTTGACTAAGCTTTATTTTAAATAAAAAGAACTTGAGCAAATCGATTTTAAAAGTTAATTATTACTTTTTCTTATTTATACAGTTGGTATACAGGAAAAGTATTGTGCAAAATATTAGAAAATCGTACAAATTTCAGTTTTCTTGAAATAAGTGGTTCCCTGTGGATCGTATGCAAAACACACTATTTAAAGAAAACGAGCGATTTCCACTAAAGCGAGTGTTCAATCATCAAAATCGGATGATTTTGATAACAACCGAAGTTATCGCTCTTTGAAGAACACCAAAAAATGGTTAATTTATGCAGTCAGCGAATTTCATAACATTGCAATGTTATAACTTTAGTTGCAGTTATACAATTTCGACGGAAAAACACTCGTTTAATAGAAAATTTTATCTGCTTTTTAAAAGGTTTCCTTCATGTTTTGCACACGACCTACAGGGAACCACTTATTGCAAGAAAACTGGAATTTGTGCGATTTTCTAATATTTTGAGAGAGCGCATTCATATGAGGGGCTCCACACTGGATAGGCAGACTATGCTTTTCCTTTATAATTTAAAGTATATTTTCAGAAAAATTTGGTTTGAAGTAGTACAAAATTAGTCCCAATTTTAGGCCTGGCTCTTAGACTAGTAGTACGGCAAGTACGAGTATATCTACGGTTTTTGTTGAATCATAAAAGTTATGCTGCATTGAGCGAGGTCAGTGCTTGGATAAGTGACCACTGGGAATAAAACGAAACTATTTACTATCTGAGGACGAGCGAAACGAGTCCTAGCGTAGCGAATCTGATTTGGTGAGGACAAATTCCATGGCTTTGCCCAAAAGTTAAATTTAATTATAATTCCAGTACAAAATAAGGTGGTAATATGATTTCTTTTTTTTTTGAGGGGAAGAATTTTTAAAACCTAGGGGATTCAAGCCCCTTAGCCCTCCTCTAGGTGCCCATGATTCTTTATTATAACAGAGGCTATAAATAAGCAATTTTTCAATGGTAGATACATTTATAATTAAATTATTTGTAGCTAGAATTTCAATTAAATTGTATCCTTTGGAAAATTTATTGTTGAAAGTTTACTTAGGGTGCGGGCTGTATGTGGGTGCAAACTTGGGTGGGTTTAAAGTAAACTTGATTACTCTTTTGTTTTGTTACAAAAAAGAAGTGTTTTTTTCATATTTTGAACTTCTCGATTTTATTCAATTAAAATAATATCGTAAAATGGTTCTATGAAGCATTCTTTCCAAAACTTCGTTTTCACTCATTGTAATTTTTATACTCTTTGATTAGCGTACTGAAAAGCAGGTTTTTGTAAAATGTTATGATGAGCCATTTTAATATGGGAAGTCCTTTATGATGTTAACATCCGATAACTAGCAAAAGATCTTACAAAAACAGGTCTTAATAAATATCGGACAAATTGGAAAACTCAAGGAATAAGAGTTTTTCTTGTACCCAGCAAGCATTGTACGCAGATTTTAAAGAATTTTCATTACAAAAAAATGAAAAACATTTTTGATGTTTATAAATGATTTTGGTTTTTATTAGTAATGAATTCGGGGTTGGATCTCCAGTTTTATCTTCAGGGCTAGTTTTGCACAAAAACAAGACTTTCAAAATTATTTGTTTATACAATTGCGTTTATAAGGCCGCCGCGTAGCAGTCATAGGCCACCTTATTGACAATAAATGAGCCCATCAATAATGAGTTTTTTTTTGGGAATCACTTAACTTATCAGTATCAAGAGTTGTAAAAAAACTGGGTAGACGACCCAGTTTGTTTGATACAACTAAAAAGAATAAGCTGTTGTCAGTTTCCAAGGGCACTTCGCCTGGGTGGTCTTGAAAAAGAATAAGCTGTTGTCAGTTCCAACTGAAAAAGAATAAGCTGTTGTCAGTTTCCAAGCGGCACTTCGCCTGGATGCGTCTTGAAAAAGAATAAGTGTTGTCAGTTCCAAGGGCACTTCGCCTGGATGGTCTTGAAAAAGAATAAGCTGTTGTCAGTTTCCAAGGGCACTTCGCCTGGATGGTCTTGAAAAAGAATAAGCTTTGTCAGTTTCCAAGGGCAGGTGTCTTGAAAAAGAATAAGCTGTTGTCAGTTTCCAAGGGCACTTCGCCTGGATGGTCTTGAAAAAGAATAAGCTGTTGTCAGTTTCCAAGGGCACTTCGCCTGGATGGTCTTGAAAAAGAATAAGCTGTTGTCAGTTTCCAAGGGCACTTCGCCTGGATGGTCTTGAAAAAGAATAAGAATTAGAAAGAAAAAGATAAGCTGTTGTCAGTTTCCAGGGCACTTCGCTCTGGATGGTCTTGAAAAAGGCAGAATAAGCTGTTGTCAGTTTCCAAGGGCACTTCGCCTGGATGGTCTTGAAAAAGAATAAGCTGTTGTCAGTTTCCAAGGGCACTTCGCCTGGGTGGTCTTGAAAAGAATAAGCTGTGGTCAGTTTCCAAGGACTTCGCCTGGATGGTCTTGAAAAAGAAAAGCTGTTGTCAGTTTCCAAGGCCACTTCGCCTGGATGGTCTTGAAAGAATAAGCTGTTGTCAGTTTCCAAGGGCACTTCGCCTGGATGGTCTTGAAAAAAGAAATAAGCCTGTTGTCAGTTTCCAAAGGGCACTTCGCCTTGGATGGTCTTGAAAAGAATCTTGCAAAACTTGAAAAAGAATAAGCTGTTGTCAGTTTCCCAAGGGCACTTCGCCTGGATGGTCTTGAAAAGAATAAGCTGTTGTCAGTTTCCAAGGGCCACTTCGCCTGGATGGTCTTGAAAAGAATAGCTGTTGTCAGTTTCCAAGGGCACTTCGCCCTGGATGGTCTTGAAAAGAATAAGCTTTGTCAGTTTCCAAGGGCACTTCGCCTGGTCTTGGATGCGTCTTGAAAAAGAATAAGCTGTTGTCAGTTTCCAAGGCACTTCGCCTGGTGGTCTGAAAAAGAATAAGCTGTTGTCAGTTTCCAAGGGCACTTCGCCTGGATGGTCTTGAAAAAGAATAAGCTGTTGTCAGTTTCCAAGGGCACTTCGCTTGGATGGTCTTGAAAAAGAAATCCAAGCACTTCGTTGGATGGTCTTGCAAAAAGAATAAGTGTTCACTTCAAGGGCACTTCGCCTGATGGTCTTGATACTTCTAGATTGATCCTCTTTATACATTTGACTTCTTTTAAACGTTTTAAAGGAATTTGCAGTAATGTTTTAGAGGAAAATCAATTCTTTCTTTAGTATTGCCGCGTTTTTGTAAAAAAAATCAAAAATATGAACATGGGCGTAGCCAGGGTTGCCTTTAGGGGGGGGCCCATTATATATATATATATATATATATATATATATATATATATATATATATATATATATATATATATATATATATATATTATATGTGTGGTGTGTGTGTGTGTGTGAGTGTCTGTGTGTATGTAAGGTTTATGGTTTTTTTAAAATAATTGGCGCGGTGGTCCGCATTTCGGGCGAATTTCTTTTGGATGCGTGTTTTCGTGCTTAACAACAATCCTGGTTGGAATGATAATTTTTATAGTTTTTTACATTAATATAAGTTTACAACTACTCATTAAATAAATTTCGGCGCGGTGGCCGCTGTCGGGCAAATTTTAGAATGCGTTTTTCTGTGCTTAAAAACCTATTTCTTGGTTAACGTTCCAGTTCATGCTTTAAAACCTAAGCTGTTACTCAATTGTCAAGCACTGCTCGTAACTCATTTTGTCTGTATTTTTCCAAGGAAATAATTATCCAGTTGGTTATACAAAACTATGCCTCTAAAGTTAGCAGTACGCACTATTATTTGAAATAGTTTAAAGCTTAGTTACTTATCTTTAAGCTTAGACAGTTATCTTTCAAAGGTTTTAGCGCATTTCCTTTGAAAAATACAGACAAAATGAGTTACGAGCAGTGCTTGACAATTGAGTAACAGCTTAGGTTCTGAAGTATGAACCGGAACCTTAAGCATGAAATGTGTTGTTAAGCACGGAAACACGAATTCTAAATGAAATTCGCCCAAAGCGGACCACCGCGCCAGAATTATTTAGAGTTATATACATATAATAATATGTAAAATACCCAAATTTTTTCCAATCCCAACCCTACCCAAAATTTTTTGTTCATCAACCGTAATTTTGTTTTCAGTAATTTTTTCTGCTTTTTCGACTTTTTGGTCATTTAGAGTGGTCGTATTGACTTCAGACTGGTTTCATTCGATTCAGTGCCCAAAAATACATAGAAAACGACACCCTACTCGAAATTTATTTTTTTATCGACCTAAATTTTGGTTTCTGGTAATTTACAATGGTTTTTTCGACTTTTTGGTCATTTAGAGTGGTTGCATTGACTTCGGACCGGTTTTATTTGATTCAGCGTCTCAAAAAACGACCTTTTTTGCGGCAAAAAATATTAACCCTGAATTTTGCTGATTTTTTGAAAATGTTGCTGACTCAGCAAACTGGGTTAATGATGTTAAAAAAACCTTGTTTTTAATAGGGTTCGTGTCCGAAGGTTGATTTTTGTACCAAGTTTGATTAAAAAATATTAATCCGTTCTAAAGATAGTGTTTTTACAAGAAACTGATGCCTATCCCATTAGCGAATTTTATTCCCAAAGGAAATTCGCTAAAAAACAAAGCTCTTAGAGGACGAATCAAAACAATTTTCTTTTAAATAGTCTTAATGAAAAACAAAAAACAATCCCCTAAATCAAAATACAAATTATTATTGAACTGAACTGAACTAAATATGGTTTTTATTTAATAATAATAAAACCACAAAGTAAATACGTCGAACTAAAAAAACAAATTTAATTTTTAAGACAAAAGCTACCTTAAGCTCTAATTATTATAAATAAAAATTATAAATTAATTAATTATTTTTATAAAATAAAATTTAAATTAATTTTTATAAAAAAATGTTTTTCCTTGCCTGAACCATAGTTTTTATATAATTTTTGCAACAACCCTGCTCGGCTAGGGGGGGGGGCCCGGGCCCCCCTGACCCCCCTGGCTACGCCCATGAATATGAACGAAATATATTATAACGGACACGAAGAATTTCCTTTCATCTCTAAGTAGCATTTTCCTGCATGTTTAAACGTCCTGAGGTTTAAAACGTTTTAAACCTTATTACATTTACGTAAATACGTATTTTTTACGTAAAAAGTTAGAACGATACAATTTT
Source organism: Microvelia longipes (assembly GCA_018340805.1). Classification (NCBI taxonomy): domain Eukaryota; kingdom Metazoa; phylum Arthropoda; class Insecta; order Hemiptera; family Veliidae; genus Microvelia; species Microvelia longipes. The sequence goes on from JACMZG010001863.1 coordinate 52,934,334, forward strand.
ATAGCATCTGCTTTGGATTTATTTCAAAATTATAATGTTGTTCAAATCGATATTTTGGTGATATATTAATAACATACATTAATGACATTTAAATGAGAAATATTCCAATTTGAAAATTAGCAACACTTTTTTTAATAAAACTGATTTCCTGCCTAATAATCCAAGAGGTTTGCAATAAAATGCGTCTCTCCACCAATTATTTTATATATTAAAGAGCTAGCTTTCGGCTGCATCCAGCCATCATCAGTCTAGACGAGTGTTTGGTAGCAGGAAGTACCGATATTAGAGGTAACCAGCACACACTCACACTTGAGGTAACCAGTCACACTTGAGTGTGTGCTGGTTACCTCTGATATCGGTACTTCCTGCTACCAAACACTCGTCTAGACTGATGATGGCTGGATGCAACCGAAAGCTAGCTCTTTAATATATAAAATAATTAGTGGAGAGACGTATTTTATTGCAAACCTCTTGGATTATAAGATGGACTCCACAATGCAGCCAACTTTACGGGATGATTTCCTGCCTGTTATGCCGTTTTAATTATCAGTTATAATAATTATAATATCCGAAAATGTCTCTATTATGTACACTGACGCTGATATGGTCTACTAAATGACCATGTAGTGGTCAAATGACCACTACATGATCACACCAAATGACCTTTAAAAATCTTCAATAAAATAACAATGCCTGTTTAAAATCTTGTGGCCTATTAGGGATAACTTATCTGGAAAATACCTTAGGTGATATTGGCAAACCGTATATTTTAGAGAATAGTGTAAAGTTACAGGTACCTTGTTTAAACAAAAACTCTTCTATAAATACTAAGACCGTAAAATTGGAATGCGAACTCCAGACCTCTGTGGTGTCAATGATAAGTATTAATACTAACAAATGTTAAAAAATCAATAAAAATTAGTATTAATACTAACAAATGTTGAAAACTCAATAAAGATTAGTATTAATACTAACAAATGTTGAAAAATCAATAAAGATTAGTATCAATACTAACAAATGTTGAAAAATCAATAAAGATTAGTATCAATACTAACAAATGTTGAAAACCTCAATAAAGATTAGTATCAATACTAAAATGTTAAAATCAATAAAGATTAGTATCAATACTAACAAATGTTGAAAACTCAATAAAGATTAGTATCAATACTAAGAAATGTTTAAAACTCAATAAAGATTAGTATCAATACTAACTAATGTTGAAAACTCAATAAAGATTAGTATCAATACTAACAAATGTTGAAAAATCAATAAAAATTAGTATTAATACTAAGAAATGTTGAAAACTCAATAAAGATTAGTATCAATACTAAGAAATGTTGAAAATCAATAAAGATTAGTATCAATACTAAAAATGTTGAAAACTCAATAAAGATTAGTATCAATACTAACTAATGTTGAAAACTCAATAAAGATTAGTATCAATACTAACAAATGTTGAAAACTCAATAAAAATTAGTATTAATACTAACAAATGTTGAAAACTCAATAAAAATTAGTATCAATACTAACAAATGTTGAAAACTCAATAAAAATTAGTATCAATACTAACAAATGTTGAAACTCAATAAAATTAGAACAAATGAAAACTCAAAAATTAGTATCAATACTAACAAATGTTGAAAACTCAAAAAATTAGTATCAATACTAACAAATGTTGAAGAATCAATAAAAATTAGTATTAATACTAACAAACATAGAGATATAATTACAAGAGGGGCCCTATAGGTTAAAATTCGAAACATTGAAAAAGTAACCTGACCATCTTCGCTTACAAATAAAATCTAATAATCAGTGCAAAATTTCAATAAATTATACAGTAGAAAGTTAAAAATACAAATCAAAACACAAAAAACGTGTGGGAATAAGCCGAAATTAATCGATTTATTATAACCTTAACTAACCCTTGAAGTTGGTTTCAATGAGGTTACACAGAACTCCTGAGAGCACCAAAAAGATGTTTCAGACCTCTCAATGTATTTTCATAGGCTACAAATGACAGTACCCCTCTAGTATACTATTGTATAGTATAATATACTACAGTACCCCCCTCTAGTATGTATCTTTATGCTATTACAATAGAGTAATGCTAATTACATATATTTTTTAACAAATGTTAAAAAATCAATGTAAAAAAATGAAGTCAGTATTTTTATAATAATTTTCTTGTGTTAACAAGTAATATCTGGTATTCGTAGCACTGAATCAGGCGATTCTAATGTTTAAATATAAGAATAGTCTCGAGTCAATGGCGAAGTAATATCATTGATTGTCTACAAGACGTTGAAATGAATGAATGATGAGGATGATAGTGCGCAGTCGCATCACATCACCGCCACGCAGATTCTATCTTTTGTCATTTATCAACAGGATGACGCTCTATCATCGATATGTTTCTGGCGGGTATAAAATTATTTGATGTCTAAGCTAATTTTAAATGCAGTGTTTTAACCTTAGACTAATACTATATATAGGAGCACAGGACCGTAAACACAATGTAATTCCACTGATAAAACGAAAGCCGGTTGACTGGTGCACTTAAGTAATGCTGCCAACCTGACAACAGCGATTAATTCATTATAACCTTTGCACTCTCTAGGAGATGGTTACAATGAGGTTACACAGAATCTCTGGGAGCCCCAAAATGATGTTTGGGGCTATACTATGCAAATGATGATATGCTCCTCTAGTAATATATCTCTATGCAATGCACTTAAGGACAAGGTTACTCTGAGGCTACACAGAGCTCCTTAGAGCCCAAAAAAAACGTTTCAAGCTTCTCAACGTATTAAAATAAGTAATATATCTCTATAATTACAAAAATCGGGTACGGGTATCCTCGGAACTTTTCCTTATCACATCGGATTCGCTACGCTCATCCTCCCTGCTTCCGACTCGGTTCGCTCGTCCGCAGAATATACAATTCGCCAAATTTAAACTCCATCATGTTTTTGTACTCGCTTCGCTCGTCCTCAGATAGTAAATGCATTCGTTTCATTCTTAGTGCATCCGTTTCATTAAAAAACGACCATAGGTCATTCCATAAAAATTAAACTAATGCTAATAGTGCGATGAAACTTAGCACATATGTTAGTCTTATACATAGCTACATGCGTGCCAAATTTCAATTGGATCACATAATAATAAATTGTTCGGTGTTTTTTGATTATTCAAAATTTTTGCTGAATCATTATTGCGGGTTAATGACGTCATAAAAAAAATATTTTCCGAATAGCACAACTACAGCGGTAGATTGATTTTTGTACAAAGTTTCAATTCTCTAGCATAAATACAATAGGAGCTACGATGATAACAGACACACACACACATATATACTAACAGACAACTTTGAGAAAACCACTCAGGAGGCATTTTAAACACCTGAAGCGAATAATTCCGGTTTTATCCCGGTTTTGAATTTTTTTGTAAGCACAATACTTGTCCTATATACCTACGGTATATACCATCGGAAAAGTCAAAATGCTAACAAATTATTAAGGAATAGAATCAATTAGTTAATCCTATAACACAACTTTACAAATTTACGAAATCTGTCAAAAAATTGTCTAAATAAAAGTCAATTTTCTGACAAACAAAATGAGGGACGTTTAAATCATTGTAGCACTGTCCTCCCTCGCATTATATAAATATTTTGGTAGCAAGTAGTGTATGGAGTTTCATTCTATTTGATGGACGATATATCCGTCTAGATAAATCTGAATATTACAAGGTTGGGAAAATTCTCAAGCATGAAATATGACCTAACGACCCTTATTTATCATATCGGACAACTTAAGAATATGTGACACGTATATCTCAAGCACTGAGTACGTTCACACACACTTCTAGATCCGCGAATCGTATTGGATACGATCTCTCAATACGGTAATATTAGCTGTATGAACCATGCGGAGGAGATCCGATCGAATACGCTAGAACTAGGGAGATGGAATCTAAATAGATCCCCCGATACGCTGTATGTATCTTTCGAGACGATCGTATTTAACGGATAACCTTCTTGTCAAACTTTTATTTCACTTCTATATTACCGTTTTTGATCAAATAACTTTTGGAATATTATTTGTTTAGTGTAACTTTATTATTATGCAAAGAAATCACAATTTAATTAAATATATTTTTTGTTTTAAACTTCCTTATAACCAAAAGTGAACCTTCACAATAAAAGACGCGATGTTTTGGCGGGATCAGTTATCACGTAATCTCACTCGATCGACTAAACAAATACGCTGTAAGAACCGTGAAGTTAGTTGACCGTATTGCATACGTATGTAATACAATCGCCTGTTAAATACACTGTGTGTACGTAGTAAGATTTAACTAAAACCGCGCAGATAATATGCATTTTCGGATTTTTGATATGCATTAAAAATAACAATAAATGCAGGGACAAACCATATACAAAACCGTATACAAACCTTGCCGGAAGACTGGATCCCCTTCATAACGATGAAGAAGACAACAACCCAAGCCAGGAGTAAACATAGCACTATCCACCACTTAAGTCCTCCAGGATTGTCTATTGATGGTGATACGTCTAACGTCGTTCGATACCAGAAGTAAGCGGTTGAAGAACTTAGATCACACTCCTCTACAACTGTTCCGTTCCTCATGGGACACTCTGACCATGGCAACGGACTCTGCACAGATAAAATGCAAGAAAAATTAGTAAAACAAATAAATTTAGAATAATACTATATATAGAAGGAGCACAGGACCGTAAACACAATGTAACTCCACTGATAACACGAAAGCCGGTTGACTGGTGCACTTAAGTAATGCTGCCAACCTGACAACAAAACATTATTTTAAATTATTACATTGTATTGTATTATATAAAACTGCTTTTGTTTGTTGTGAACTCCGCATGATTACAATCATTGCATTGCAAATAAAATAAAAGAACAAATATAATAATTTAAAACACGTGCTGAGTATTTAATAAACCCGATCTTAGATGGCAAAAGGGTGACGGAATACAAGAATCTACATTTAATTGACGAGGACTACTTTTAATATAATTTTAATAAATACGTTAAACTACAATTTAAAATGCTTTAAATATTGTAATGCACCGATATTTATATTAGTATTTTATGAATAATTAATCATTAATTAATATTAAATATTTATTATTAAATTAAATTATTATATTAAATATATAATATTTAAATATTATGTTATGTCTTTACTCTATGCTATAAAATTAGGTTCTGATAAACATATACAAAAAGGCGAGCGAAGCGAGCCCATGAATTTTATGCCTTGTTTTAAAATGTTTCTCTTAAAGTAGATATTGACAAACAAGCACATAAAGGCGAGCGAAGCGAGCCCTAGTATTGTATAGTTATTTATATTTTATACTCTTAAGAAGGTACTGATAAACATATACAAAAAGGCGAGCGAAGCGAGCCCATGATTTTTATGCCTTGTTTAAAATATTTCTCTTAAAGTAGATATTGACAGCAAATGCACATAAAGGCGAGCGAAGCGAGCCCTAGAATATTATGTTATGTCTCTACTTTATGCTATAAAATTAGGTACTGATAAATATGCATAAAAAGGCGAGCGAAGCGAGCCCATGATTTTCATGCCTTGTTTTAAATGTTTTTCTTAAAGTAGATATTGACAACAAGCACATAAAGGCGAGCGAAGCGAGCCCTAGATTTTATGAAAAAGTTTGATTTTGTAGATTAAAATTGGCTAGTACCAAACAATCACATAAAGGCGAGCGAAGCGAGCCCTAGTATTGTATGGTTATTTTTATTATATACTTTTAAGAAAGCATTGATATGCAATCACATAAAGGCGAGCGAAGCGAGCCCTTAAATCTTTTTTTATGTTTTAATTTTTTTTCTAAATTTAGGTATCGACAAACAAACTTATATAAGCGAGCGAAGCGAGCCCTAGAATGTTTTGTAAAAGTTTGATTCTATAGTTTAAAATTGGATAGTACCAAACAAGCAACTAAAGGCGAGCGAAGCGAGCCCTAGAATATTATGTTATGTCTTTACTTTATGCTATAAAATGAGGTTCTGATAAACCAATACAAAAAGGCGAGCGAAGCGAGCCTTTAATTTTATGCCTTGTTTTAAATGTTTCTCTTAAGGTAGATATTGACAACCAAGCACATAAAGGCGAGTGAAGCGAGCCCTTAAATTTTATTCTATGTTTTAAATTTTCTTAAAAATTGGGTATCGACAAACAAATATATATAGGCGAGGGAAACGAGCCCTAGATTGTTATGTAAAAGTTTGATTCTATAGTTTAAAATTGGCTAGTACTAAACAAGCAGATGTTTACTCAAATTTCAAGTTGTATTATAATTATTTTTCCTAAAATCAGTACAAACAGACACATATAGGCGAGCGAAATGAGCCCTAGTGAATTTGGTAAAATTATATGTTTACTCTGCGAAATTTGCAAATAACAAACATACAAATAAAACGAGCGATACGAGCAATTATATATTTTGTTATCTTTTCAGTGTAGATTCTAAATTAGGTACTGATTTCTGATACACAGAAACGCAAGCATGGCGAGCTGTGGAATATTTTGTTATAACTTATTTATTTTTTCTAATATTAGGTATCGACAAATACTAACATATAGGCGATTGAAGCGAGTCGTGGAATATTAAGTATAAGTATGATTGTATAGTATTAATACATTATATTTATGCAAATATCTGAAAAACCCTTATAATGCTTGCAAAGCAAGCACTTTGACGGATTTTTTTTTAAATATTTTTAATGATTTTTAAAAACAATTCAAGAGAAATTATAGACCAAGAGCCCAGGGGTGTTTTGTTAATGAAAAGTGTAATGGCCGAACCGGTCTCAATTTTTCGTAAATACCTTCCTGAACAAGGATCTGCAATTCTGCCGACTCGTATCGGATGGGTGTCCCAGGCAGAACGCACTTTAGGGGTCAAAGGTTCTGCCTGGGACACCCATCCGATACGAGTCGGCAGAATTGCAGAACCTTGTTCAGAAAGGTATTTACGAAAAATTGAGACCGGTTCTAGCCATTACACTGTTTGTTAACTTGGGTGGTAAATTTGACCTGTAAAGTGCGTTCTGCCTGGGACGCCAATCCGATACGAGTCGGCAGAATTGCAGAGCCTTGTTCAGGAAGGTATTTACGAAGAATTAAACCCGTTTCCAGCCATTACACTTTTTATTAACTTCGGGGGTAAATTTGACCTGTAAAGTGCGTTCTGCCTGGGACACCCATCCGATACGAGTCTGCAGAATTGCAGATCCTTGTTCAGGAAGGTATTTACGAAAAATTGAGACCGGTTCCAGCCATTACACTTTTTATTAACAAAACACCCCTGGGCTCTTGGTCTATTAGAGGTGAACTCTGATATCCTTAATTATTATCAAAAGGGTTATTAGATTCAGGTATATGAGGGCATAGACACATTTTAGGGTAGTTAATATTTAATATGTAAGTTTTTCGACGTTTTGTGGGTGTTGTTGTGTTTTTCGACGTTTGTGGGTGACATTTTATGGTAACTTTACATCTTCGAGTCAGTGTCGCCATATTTTATGTCCCTTATTGTAAAGTAGAATTGAGGTCAACTTTAACTTCTTTATTAAAGAACTTAAGCGAAATGTTAACTTTCTTTATTAAAGAACTTAAGCGTAATATTAACTTTCTTTATTAAAGAACATAAGCGTAATGTTAACTTTCTTTATTAAAGAACTTAAACATAATTTTTAATTTCTTTATTAAAGAACTTAAGCGTAATGTTAACTTTCTTTCTTAAAGACCTTAAACGTAATTTTAACTTTCTTTATTATGTGTTCTATTTAAAGATTTATTTTTTTTGGGAATAGCTATATTTACGTAACAAGACAGAAGACAGAGTTATTACGCTCTGATTTCTTGTTGGTTCCTAAGGTGAAAGGCGAGGGAGCCCTTGTAATTGAACCCAGAGCGGAGCCGAGGGGTAACTAAGATTGGTTCCTGAAGCAGAGCCGAGGGAACCAGTAAGTTTAATCCCGAGGCGTAGCAGTGGAAGAAAATTAAAAACGAGTGTTTTTTGTTTATTTGACAAAATTTTTCTTGCGGGAAAAATGTTACCAAAAAAGTGAGAGACATGCATTTACTCACGAAGACAGCGGTCTGTCAACAGTGTTGGACTCAGGGTCTGCCTCATACCAACTAAAACCCACGTCGCGATACCCCATGAACCTAGCCTGGAACCGTTATTCACATTACTTCAGTCTAGGTCTTATCTTGAGCCTTCCGGCTCCCTTCCATCTTACCCCACTATTTCCCATTTTGTCGAAGCTTTATAGTTGGTCCAGACGTTGCAAGAAAACTTGCAACGTCTAGAACCAAAGCCAAAACCTGACAAAATAAATAAAAAAATAAGTAAAATAATAAATAAAAAATAAGTAAAAATAAATAAATAAAAAATAAGTAAATAAAATAAAATAAGTAAATAAATAAATAAAAAAATAAAAAAATAAATAAATAAAAAATAGTAAAATAAATAAATAAAAAATAAGGTAAAATAAATAAATAAAAAATAAGTAAAATAAATAAATAAAAATAAGTAAAATAAATAAATAAAAAATAAGTAAAAAAATAAATAAAAAATAAGTAAAATAAAAAATAATAAAATAAATAAATAAAAAAAAAGAGAAGTGTAATGACTGTTTCCGTACATACAAGATTTTTCCTCTAGAAGAGAAAAAATTATAACAAATTAAACTTTATTTTGTTAAATTTTTTATGCATACAAAATTGAGTTTGATTTTAAATTTTTAACTACTAACCTACTACAAAAATTCTAAATACTCATGAAACCCACGAAATCGTTATTTACTCAACAGCAAATAAATAAAAACAAGCCACATATAAACGCGGGGTTCGGCAGGGGGATTAACGCCGTGTTCAATCCCCTTGAGGGTTTAACCCCAACTGTTCACACGGTATTAATAACCAATAGTTTCTTGAGACTATCATATTTTCTTGAAAAATTCGCCAAAACTACGACTCTGTCGCAGACGGTTAAAGACGCATTTCACGTATTCTTTTGAGGATGTAAAGTGCCTATTTCACTGCCACCCGAAAAAAATAACATTATTATTTACTTTTAATTTATTCCATTAAAAAAGATGAAATATCAGGGTTCATGTGTATAAAAAAGAGAATAGAGAGGCTCTCTAGAGATTCTATATAGCCTAGCTCAAGCTTCGTAAAAAGCAAATTAAACTTGCATCATGGTCTTGTCGTTTAACTGAGAACAAATTTAATGACTCCACCTCGGATAAAAACCATTCCGTTTATTACCTTATTTAGCTATTTTATCTTTAGAAGGTATATAATGTAAAGTTTAATAACTATTTTTTAGGGAGTAAAGAAGCACTTTTCACTCCTATGGGAGGAAAAGTTACTTTTTATTCTCTTGGGGTTAAAAAGTAATTTATTCTTCCATGGGTATTTTTCCATTTTTTGGGAGAGTGACGAGAATGTTTCAACACCTATAGATCTCCAAAAATATAATTAAAAAAATTAAAAAAAACTTTTGTCTGAATAAACAAAACGTACGTACGTATATGTTTATCAAGTGTGTATGTATGTATATACATGTTTGTGAGTGTGTGTATGTGTGCATATACTAATGTGTGAGAAAAACTAATAAAATACCTAAATTAAAATATTATGTATTTATCATTATAAATTTAAAATGATTAATGTAAAACATTAATGATTTACAAATTTTAAGTATTTATTTTATGTAATTATTTAATTTATTAAGTTATTATAATTAAGTTAATATAAATTTAAATAAACTAATGCATTAAAAATAGTGAAATATATGTATGTGGATGTGCGCTTGCGTTTACATGTATATACAGATAAAGTGTGAATATGTATGTGAATGTAGATTTATATCCGTATATGTATAAAATAAGTAAAAGTAATTTATGTAAAAATACGAAAATTATGTAAAATCAAACTATAACTCCACATTTGGAGTACCACAGCGAAAGCTGATTTGCTACAAAGTGTAAAAAACAAATTTATGTACCACAAATGAAAATGTAGCAATAAATGGTTATTTATTTATTTATTTATTAAATGTACGTATAAGTGTATGGATGTGCACGTTTTTTGTAAACACACTACGGCATAAACGGCTGGTTTGTGTTTTTTGTCATTCAAATTTTATTTGAATGACATTTAGCACAAAAATCAAACCCGATAAGGAAAAGAAATGATTTGATTGTAAACTGTAGTATAAAAATAAAGTATCTTTATGTTAAACAATTTTATCAATTAATTTAACTAACCAAATCACAATAGAGAAATAAACGAAACAATAATAGAGTAAACATGAAAAACAACTAAATGTAAGAAAACTATTTAAAAGAGAAATAATTAAAAAAGAAAACTTAAGCCTTGAGGAGACAAAAGATTTTTTATAAGATAATGCTCTAAACATAAAATTAAAGGAAATTATTAATAACACAAAATTGCATGTATTTTGTACATTATAAATAAACGTGTTTTATTATTTATTTAATTAATATTTTAGACTACAATAACCTACATTGCTGTCATTAAAAATTTTGAGTCGTCACAAAATTTAAAAAACGAACATTTGATTCAAATGCGCACCCTTAAAAAGTGAATTGATCTATTTTGATGATAGTCACCCATTTTAAAATTTATAATTTCTTTCAAAGCATTTAAACAAAACATGGCAAAAAAATAATTGAGTAAGATTGCCAAATACCTGAGATTAACGTAATACATTTGGCAGAAGAATGGCAGGGACAAAACGTCAGAAAGTAATTAATAAGTATGATTAGATAGGTAATTTGTTTCGCTTTTTTTCATTCTAACACTGTTGTAGACGAGACAGAACATTAACCTTTGGCTGACAAAAACATTATAATTTATTATTAATAAAATTATGAATTTCTCATAATATTTTTACTCATCTCAGTACAAGGATCTTGAGGACCCCATGGACGTTGTATGAGATAGAGAAATTAAAAAAACTTACCGTCCCATGGTTATAGCAAAAACAGGCGCAAAACACTGGTTGTGTAACAAGGATAAGTTGAGTTTTCTCCTCAACTTTCATCTGTCTTGTAGTGGTTTTAATTTGTTTGGTGCTTGTTAAGTCAGTTAAAATAAAACAGTTCAACAAAGAAAAGAGGTACTTTTATGGAAAAGGGACCCCCTCTTATCATACCTTAAATTCTACCGTAACAAACTTAGATTTAGGAATTTAAGGTAAAATATCTTTGTATTGCTTCCTTTAACAATATTTAGAGGAAGAATTCACTCAAAACTTAATTTGACAAAGGAATATTAAATTATCGTTGTTTTTCCTTGCTAAATCACATATTTGACAAAGGAATATGTATGCCTGCGTGTTTGTGGGTGATATACGATGTACAGATTGCGTTACTTCTGTATAATTTGTAGTGCGTTTTAAGTAAAGTTTTTACTCTGAAAGTCATTAAAGAAAGCAAGAAAGGTAATCCAGGTTTTACTATAATTATTCAATATGACATCAACTGCATTTCGTAGGAATTTCGTAAATGTTTATATCTACATTTACACTTAGATCTATCTACATCTGCATCTTAAATCTAGTATAAATAAAAAGGATCATTAATGTTAAGCAATCGAACGAGCAAAGCGAGTATGAAGACATATTGCAATATAAATGATTGCGATATAAATATCCACATTCTGTCCCGTTAGGGAATGAATATCTTTAGCTTTTCATGTTTAATTCAGTTTTGATTGGGGGTTCCTTTTCTATAATGTCGCCCGATGGGAACTTTTATAGAATATAGACCACCAAAAGGGAGTCCTTTTCTATAAAAGTGCCAGAAAAGGTATTACTTAAACTATTTGTTTGTAACCTTCTCAATGAGCAAAAAGGTAGGAAACCATCGGGAGGTTAGTGTGACTTTAAATTTAGGACCTGAGCAGTAAATGTTATGATCGTACAAATGCGCAGTTTGTACCAACATGTGTTGTGTGTTTTTGACATTAGCTTTGTGATGGATTATCCTCTATATCTTTATCCTCAGCGGGGTTACTTTATTATACAGCAAATGGACTTAGCACGTCATCCCTTTATTCAAGACCCTTATCTCGGTATATAGGAAAAGTATTGTGTTTGCAATAACAATGCATACCGAGGTTTCCCCTGAATTATATGTTTTATGTGCTTTGAAGACTCCCTTAGAGGTTTTCACCAAGCTGTTCATGTGTGTTTGAATTATAGTGCCCAATGAGATTGTCCAATGTGCTTGGGAGGTTAAACTAAGGAACACGTGCTGCGTGATCAAATTTCAGGTTTAGTGGAATCCTGCTGTAAATGAAAACTTTAAGACGTCTGAAATAAATACTACAAGTCGAGAAATTTTCGGATCATGATAATAATTTTAAATGACAGCTCCTATTTAAAATTAAAAAAACTGGGTACGAGGTACCTCGGAACTTTTTGTCACCATAGCGTATTCGATACTCTCACTCTTAGCATAAGAGAATCAACTACTTAATATTGTAGAACGGCTTTGGACTCGCTTTGCTCGTTCTCACGCCGTAAAAAATCTTCTGTTTTATTTCCAGCGGCATAGAGATATATACTAGAGGGAGCATAGCCTATCTTAATACATTAAGAGTCCTGAAACATCTTTTGGGGATCTCAGGGGCTCTGTGTAACCTCATTGAAACTCCTCTAAGAGTAAGTTAAGGTTATAACAAATTAACCGTTGTCGGCTTTTCCCGCATTGTTTGGATTTTGTTTCCTATTAAAAACGTTGTATTACATAAGTTACTGTATTATTTAATGTTTATTTCATCATAATAATACACAAACCCTTGTTTCAAGGGTTACTTTTTTTGATGTTTCAAGAATTCAACCTCTAGAAGACCAAGAGCCCAAGGGTGTTTTGTTAATAAAAAGTGTAATGGCTGGACCGGTCTCAATTTTTCGTAAATACCTTCCTGAACAAGGATCTGCAATTCTGCCGACTCGTATCGGATGGGTGTCCCAGGCAGAACCTTTGGCCCTAAAGTGCGTTCTGCCTGGGACACCATCCGATACGAGTCGGCAGAATTGCAGATCCTTGTTCAGGAAGGTAATTACGAAAAATTGAGATCGGTTCCAGCCATTACACTTTTTATTACAAAACACCCCTGGGCTCTTGGTCTATAGTAATTATATATTTATGCCCAGCGGTACTGACTTCCCTCAAACTTCATCGCTACACATCGCTGCAGCAACACTAAATAGTTATGAAAACCACAAAATTGTTACTTACTCAACAGCAAACAAATAAAAATTGGGTACTTGGACCTTATCCGTAAGGATAAGGTCCAAGTACCTATGAGCGTAAGCTCATCCTAACTACTTTGGACTCGCTTCGCTCGACCTCAGATTGTAAAAACGTCTGGGTTATTTCCAGCGGTCATCCATTCAGGCACTAACCTTGCTAAACTCAGCTTTACATTAGTGATTTATCATAAACCGTCCATATACTAGCCGTATTTAGTACACAAACACTTACATCTTTTGGTTTGTTTACAAATTTTAAAAATTTAAAATGTCATTTAATAAACATTGAACTAATGCTGATAATGAGATGAAACTTGACATTTTTTTTAAGTAAAAATTTCCTTTATTTACTAAACGAAAAAATACATAATTCATACTAATTCAATACAATACAATAATAAACAATTTGTGGTTAGAACAATTTAATTAATTTATAATTTTGAATTGATTCTTTTTCCAAGTTTTAACATTCCTTTAGGTCTATTTCGCCAGCCCCCCCCCCCTCATTACTGATTTTTTAACACAATAGACCCCATTCGTTTGTAATTTGATTGTACTCGTTTGTACCCTTAATATTTTCGTTTTTACCCTTTTAGTTTTCCGGAAAATACGGAAAAACTTTGGAGGGGCTGGAGAAATGTCGCACACTGGGGGCTACCATGATAACACAAAAATACGCTTAAAGACAGACAACTTAGTAAATAAAAACCACTCAGCCATCGCTTTCCCAAAGAAAAGTGTTTTCTTTGGGAAAGCGATTAACATGAGAAAGGAACCATTCGCGTTGAAAGTCACCAAGGTTAATTTTTACTACATTCCGTTAAAGAAACGGTTTTGCTCTGATGACATGGATCAAACGCACGCACTCATAAATTATGGAAACGTTTTGGGTTTACATAAGTATACAAGAAACATGTTGTTAAGTTATGTAACTTGTTTAATTTTAGTTTTATGAGTTTATTTCTTATCCTACTAAAGGTTACATCAAGAGGTCCTACTTCTCTTAGATAATTAGATCATCCCTTTACCTCCCATCTTTTGAATCTGTTTCTATAAATGTTCATTGAAAATAATCTTTCTTTTATGATTTCTTTTCCTTAATTCTGGCTAACAGGCCTTTATAATCCTCGATCTTTGCAATGGCTGACTTCCTCCCAGATGTCTACCACCACCCTCAAGCTTTCTTTGTTATGGATAAAACCCTTCAACTTCTCCAAGATTTTGGAGTTAGTTCAAGTCTAACACCAGCCTTGTGAGTGTTTAAAGAAGCCTCTTTACACTATCTCGATTTTCCTTATACTTTGAACCAACCGTTAGACTAAGCTCAAGTTTTGCTCCTATTTAAGTGCAGTGCTTAATTAGAGTAATTAACCAAACCATCCGTGCCGTTGCTGCACCCGGTTTAGTGTCGGTTACCGTATTGTGCTGTTACCACTGTTGTAGCGTTACCAATCTTTAGTGCTTGTTTGTGCACACATGATACATCCATCACACAACCACCATTTTACCACCATTCTTCTATCAGGCCAGATTCACCTCTTATATTTTAATAATTATTGGATCCATTTAACCAATTTTTTGCCATTGCCAGCATCATTAGTAGATTCTATGCCATTACATCTGTTTTTAATCTATTATTATATTATAAAAGGACACTCCACCTAGTTATAATTATTTTATATTTTCTGTAATGCCTAAATCTGATTTGTCTTATTTGTTAAGGGTAAAATATTATATGTTTAAAACTAGCCTCCTTGTTTGTTGTATTTATTTATCCAGCTTATTTTATTTAAATATACAGTCCTCTTACCACCAACACATGTTAAGAATTATGCTTTTGGCAAGTGCATCGGAAATTTTCAAATTATTTTAGTTTGTAGAATTACATTGCATATTTCAACAAACTTCTTCCACGTTAGGTACAAATGACTTTCCTTTAAAAACTCATTCAAGATCATAAAAGAAATACTGTAAAGTTTTCTTTCATTTTTCTTTCATAAAAAATGCTTGTTCTTTTTTCTTCATAAAAGAACAAGAAGAAAGGTTATCACTCTAGAGACATGTTTTAGAGGAATAAACTAGCTAAGACTCCCTAGTTTTGCTCTGGCACAGTCGGTATTAAATGAATTATTCAGGAATTTCCTCTGCTTTCCCTTGACTCATAGTAAGAGATGCTGACGTCTTAATATTTTATTATTTAGTTTTTCTGTTTGTTTAATTCTCTCTTATGACATTGGAATACAATTTAAATTTTGTTTCCCAACTCCTAAAAATAGGGGAAACAATGTATTAGCGAAAAACAACGCACAATTTTTTCATTAAATGACGTTTCAGCCCATACACAGATCCCAAAAATTAAAAACAAATTTAGTGTCTGCATGTGAAGATTCGCTAACACGCTACAGCTCAAACGGATAATCCAATTTTCATGAAACTTGGTTAAAAAAATCTAGTGCTATAAGAGAATGGAACTGATTAGATTTTGGAATTAATTCAACGTATCAAAAGCATAAACAAATAAACGAAAAAATGTTTTATTTGATAAAATTTGTTTCTAATTAGGACATCAGTCTACAACTAAGTCACGCAGCACCCAGCTACCAATTACGGCATACAACGGAAATCACCTATTAGCCAGTATATCATCCAGACAGGTTGGCCCTTCAAGACCTTTAAGTGGATTACGTCATACTGGACCGTCGAACCATACTATTACTTCTCATGCCTATAATCTTCGTTCTCAAGGTTAGACAAAGGTCAGAGACAGGTATAAATAGGGCGAATCTCATCTTCAATCTTCAGCTCAGCTTTGTAGAGCATTCCACGATGTCCTACATCCCTGAAGATGCCTCCCACAGTGGAAGCGAAACGTCGGATTCTTCATCTAAATTGAGGCGGCCACCACTGGAAGACCCAAACTAAATGATGACCCAAGTTTCTAATAATGTTTTCCGGCTACAAATAGACCTCAACCACATCTGTGACCAGTACAGTTCTCTAGACATTCATACCGTAACTCCCTAGGAAGTAGATTATTATCCAGAAAATTTCCCTTACTGTTTTTACATATTTTGTTAAAAGTGTTGGTAGCATAAGAGGGGTGGGGGTAAGAATGAAACTATAAAGAGGAGATTGAGGAGGAGGTGGTGTCGATGGAGGTGGCAGTGTAGTAGGAGGTGCAGATAGCGGTGCCAGAATCGGCTTTTCTCTCCTACTGATAATGAGTACGGAGTAAAATTTACCTTACTTTCGACACTAGTGCAAAAAATAAAAAGAATTCCTTTTATTATCAGCACTAGTGCTAAAAGTAAGTAATTCTCTTGTTACAATCTAAAAAGGATTTTTTGTGCGTGATTAATGTTTATGTTTGATATGTTATGATATGTGTAATGTCAATATCACGTATGAATCATAGATAAAACTTTTAGTAGGAGATGAAAATATAAAATTGAAAAATTAAAAAAGAAAATAAGTAAAAGATTGAGTTTGTATTAGATTGAGAAGGGTTAATGTTGTTTACTAAGATGGCCCATAGGGAGCAGCTCGGTGTGTTTGGGTTTATTGTCTCTGGAGAAATACGAAATATTCATGGACATAGAATTTCTCAATAAATAATAAAACGAAATGAAAAAGGAATTTCGTCTAAACTACGCTAAAAAATCGGGTACGGGGTACCTTGAAACTCTTCCTCATCACATCGGATTTGCTACGCTCATCCTCCCTGCTTCAGACTCGCTTCGCTCGTCTTTAGAATATATAATTTGCCAAATTTATACAGCCACAAGTTTTCGGGCTCGCTTCGCTCGTCTTTATATAGTGTATGCAACCGTATCATTCTCAGCGGTCACCTGTACAGCACTAACCACGCTCAATTCTGCATAACTTTTATGATCTAACAAAAAACATAGATATACTTGTAATACTAAAACGAAACTTGGTGTTCTTATTTATTGCGTAAATAAATACACTTGTACTAAATTTCAACTCAATTAGATTATTTTCTGATTATTTACAAATGTTGAAAAAACGTACGCAAGTCATTTGATAAAATTTGAACTAATGCTGATAAGAAGATGAAACTTAACACATATGTAAGTCTTATACATTATCACATACGTGCTAAATTTCAATCTGGTCGCATCATTTTTCCGCGTTTTATGATTTTTCGAAATTGTTGCTGACTTATTTTTTGCTGGTTAATGACGTCATAAAAATTTCTTTCCGAAGGTTCATATTAAGTTATGGACATTAAAAACGAAACAATCAAACAAACCGAATAGCACAACAACATTGGTAGACTGATTTTTGTACGAAGTTTCAACTCTCTAGCATGAATACAATAGGAGCTACGATGATAACAGACACACACATACAAACAGTCAAATTTGCAAAACCTTCTCAGGAGGTTTTTAAAACGCCTGAAACAGATAATTCCGGTTTCATCCCGGTTTTGGATTTTTTTGCAAACACAATACTTTTCCTATATAGCTACGGTATAAATGAGGAAAAGTAAAAATGATACGGCTTTTGATCTCCAGCTTGCCCCAGAGCATTCTTAAAGTTTTAATATTACCTATGAAAGTGAAGCGGTGATCTAAAGAAACTAGACCATGGCATCCTATTAATAGCCAGTGCTATACTTGTAGAGGTAGATATATATTTTGATTGACATAAATATATGTATATAAACTTATTATTTATACTTGCGTGTGTCTCCATAATACAAGATGAGAATTAGTTTGTGGTATAGAAGAAACTAACTAGATTTCATAAGATTAAATAAACTTAGACAAAAAACTTTATAGGGACATCTATTTCAAATTATTAAAGCTTTTCAGAAGGAACTAAGTTTTGTTTCAATACGGCAAGTTGAAACAAAATTACGGTTTTTGTTGGATCATAAAAGTTAAGGAGGACTGTGTATTGAGGAAATAAATCGAATTTTTGTTTTATTATTGTATTTTACATACAATTACAATGTATCTAGTGAATTTGCATTATATGAGCTTTCTTTTTTTAAAAGTCCCAATTAATAAGTTGTTAAAACAAATTTTACTACTTATTCGTAAGAATTTATTGGATTAAGATGATGTGAAATTTATAACATGTGTACAACTGTGTACAGTGTACGCGTGGACGGAGGTAAATTTAGCTACCAAGAGTCCTCTTGCGACCAAAGAGATGCTGATTTTTCATTTTGCTGACTCATGACCATTATTTGATGTATATGACTACAAAACAAAATGCCCAGTATTGACTGGGCATTTTGTTTTGTGTTGTATTGACAACTAGACAAAAAATATCGCTGTGAGCTTAGATAATTATTTATAAAACAAGAAGTTGCATATGTCTACAATCATATGTTATATGTTTTGTGTATGTCATATGACATATATACAATGCCCAGTCAATACTGGGCATTTTGTTTTGTGGTGTATTGACAACTGGACATTAAAATATCGCTGTCAGATCGACCTTAGCTAACTATTTATAAAACAAGAAGTTGCTTTATAAATATTATTTATAATGGGGTGATTGTAAAAATACATTATTAAAAATAGAGTGATTATGAGCACCAGCTGAATCTGTCTTATTCATTATCAAAGAAATTATAAAATTTGTAAATTACAGAAAAAAATATGTTAAGTAAAAGGCGTGTGATAGTTTGGCTTGTAGAATATGTGAGAGTTGGCCAAGATCCGCATATAGATTTGGACTCTGGGCCTCGACAGTGAATCGAATACCTTTTTTTCAACTCTTCTTTATTTTCTTGGACAGGTATCAATTGTATTTAGATGAGATATGGTAGCTAAAGACTACATTTCTTTGCGAAAACAATGTCATCAGCTATAGATAAGTACGCGCATAAACAGTGTGCATTCCTTTCTAAGGAAGAACCTAAATATTTCCAACCCGACCTTGACCTTTAGATTTTGTTGGTGAATTATATTAACGTCATATATTATTCACGTGTGTAGTAATTAATTCTCTTTTGTTATCAATTAATATCAAGATTGATGTTATAGTCAAACTGATACTCATTATTTTTTCACTAGAAAAATTAATTTATTAATAAATTAAATTAGGTCCCCATTTCAGTCTTCATTTTGAAAAAATATTTGTAAATTTACAATTAACATGTTTATGTGTCAATCAAACATATTTTCAAAATAATAACTAAAGTCTTAAGAATTTTACCTTTATTTAGGCTAAAACAGTCCGATACTTAATTTTACCTAGGATTATAGTTAAAAAGTCCGATACTTAATTTTACCTAGTATTAAACAGTCCGATACTTAATTTCAATTTAAAAACAGTCCGATACTACTCCTACCTAGTATTTATTTAAAAACAGTCCGATACTTAATTTACCTAGTATTTATTAAAACAGTCCGATACTTATTTTACCTAGTATTATAGTTAAAAAAGTCCGATACTTAATTTTACCTAGTATTTAATTTAAAACAGTCCGATACTTAATTTACCTAGTTTAAAAAAGTCCGATACTTATTTTCTTAATTTAAAAACAGCCGATACTTAGTATTTAAGTTAAACAGTTCGATACTTAATTTTACCTAGTATTTAATTTAAAAACAGTCCGATACTTAATTTACCACCGATACTTAATTTTACCTAGTATTTAATTTAAAAACAGTCCGACTTAATTTTTAGTAATTTCAGTCGATACTTATTTTACTAGTATTTATAAAAACAGTCGATACTTAATTTTACTTAGTATTTAAGTTAAAACAGTCCGATACTTAATTTTACTTAGTATTTAAGTTAAAACAGTATACTTAATTTTACCTAGTATTTAAGTTAAAAACAGTCCGATACTTAATTTTACCTAGTATTTAAGTTAAAAAGGTCGATACTTAATTTTACTAGTATTTAAGTTAAACAGTCCGATAATTTTACTAGGTAATTTTATTAGTTAAAAAGTATACTTAATTTTACTAGTATTTAAGTTAAAACAGTCCGATACTTAATTTTACCTAGTATTTAAGTTAAAAACAGTCCGATATTTAATTTTACTTAGTATTTAAGTTAAACAGTCCGATACTTAATTTTTACCTAGTATTTATGTTAAAACAGCCCAATACTTAATTTTACCTAGTATTTAAATAGAATACGATCTCTCAATACGGTAGTATTAGCTGTATGAACCAAGCGGAGGGGATCCGATCGCGTACGCTAGAACTAGGGAGATGGAGTCTAAATGGATTCCCCGATACGCTGTATGTACCTTTAGAGACGATCGTATTTAACGGATAACCTTCTCGTCGAACTTTTATTTCACTTCAATATTACCGTTTTGATCAAATGACTTTTGGAATATTATATTTTTTAGTGTAACTTTATTATTATGCAAAAAAAAATCACAATTTAATTAAGTATATTTTTTGTTTTAAACTTCCTTATAACCAAAAGTGAACCTTCACTATACAAGACGCCATGTCTTGGCGGGATCAGTTATCACGTAATCTCACTCGATCGACTAAACAAAGACGCTGTAAGAACCGTGAAGTTAGTTGACCGTATTGCATGAATGCCTGTTAAATACGCTGTGGTAGTAATTGATGTGTAAATGCTCTCTTACATATTTATTTCTTATAGTTTTCAAAGGAAATTTTTTTTGAATTATGTTTATTGAATATTACTTAGTACTAAATATATACTAAACAATAATTGAATTTATTGCTTTTCTTTTTACTTCTATAGGTATTTGAATTAGGGCAAATTATGGTGTGCACTAATTTTGGAAAAATGACATCCATAAGTTGTGAAGCTCATGGATAAATATGTACGTTTTCCTTGAATAGTTCAGAAAAATTTAAGTAAACGAGCCGTACTTCAACTGCTCTAATAATGAAAGAAAAGAAGTCTCTCCACAAAATAAAACTTTATTGGCAAAGCACTTTCAACCTAACTAGAGGCCATCATCAGTGCAAAACCTAACAAACAGGCAAATAAAATAAGTAAAATACAAAAAATTACTTAACAAATAATGAGCAAAAGTATGGAAAGGAGACAAAAAAAAATTAAAAAAGTAATAAATAAAATAAGCAAAAATAATTAATTTTTAATAATAAATTAATTAATTATTTTTGCTTATTTTATTTATTACGTTTTGTGTATTTTATTTTTGTCTCCTTTCCATACTTTTGCTCATAATTTTTTAAGTAATTTTGTGTTTTACTTATTTTATTTGCTTTTTTGTTAGGTTTTGCACTGATGATGGCCTCTAGTTAGGTTAAAAGCGCTTTGGCAATAAAGTTTTATTTTGTAGAGAGACTTCATTTCTTACATTATTTATAATAGACTCCATTCACGCTCACTCTAAGGATATATCAACTGCTCAAGTTATAAAACCCGACGTGCGAACTTTTGCGTCAGAAGTATTTGGAGATCTGCTTTATTTATTAGTATTCTTTACAATACGTACGTTAGTTTAGTCAGTAAATTAAAAGTAATTTAGAGGAAATAAAACCTTTCCCCAAATTTATATAAATAAAAATTAATAGTTAAAAATATTGGATTCCCTCCAACTGGCCTCGAGTCTGAATTAAATAAAACAAATGTTATGTTTATTGAATATTAAAAAAAAAAATTAAATTTATTGCTTTTCTCTCCTACTTCTATAGGTATTTGAACGAAAAGAATTGTGTTCATCCTAAAAATCCGTTCAACTACTGTAGAGTGTAGTTGAGATAGAGTGGGCCTGTAGAGTGGAGTTGAGATAGAGTGCGCCTGTAGAGTGGTGAGATAGAGTGCGCCTGTAGAGTGTAGTTGAGATGAGTGCGCCTGTAGAGTGGAGTTGAGATAGAGTGCGCCTGTAGAGTGGAGTTGAGATAGAGTGCGCCTGTAGAGTGGAGTTGAGATAGAGTGCGCCTGTAGAGTGGAGTTGAGATAGAGTGCGCCTGAGATAGAGTGGCGTCTGTAAGTGGAGTTGAGATAGAGTGATGTAGTGGAGTTGAGATAGAGTGCGCCCTGTAGATGGAGTTGAGATAGAGTGCGCCTGTAGAGTGGAGTTGAGATAGAGTGGCGCCTGTAGAGTGTAGTTGAGATAGAGTGGGCCTGTAGAGTGTAGTTGAGATAGAGTGAGCCTGTAGAGTGGAGTTGAGATAAAGTGCGCCTGTAGAGTTTACAAGCGTAACGGGGCTTGTTAAAAACTTACTGCTTGATTTTGACCAGGCAGCACATAGACGAGTGTTTTCGGTGTTATTTCCAGAGTTTGGAAGATTTTTCGCGGGTGAAGATTAGGGGGGATGCGAACCCCCTAAGTATGATTTGCTACTCTCAGTGTACTGAAATAGTTTACAATTAATACATCTCTATGCACTTAATGAAAAGGCTACTATGAGGTTACACGAAGCCCTAAGAGCCCCAAAAAGATGTTTCAAGCATCTGAATGCATTGAGATAAGTTATGCCTTCTCTGTTAATACATCTCTATGATTCTATCATTTCAATAATCTAGTTAATCCTTTTATTAGGTGTAAGTAGATAATCCTCAGTGTTATGTTGTTAAAAATGGGCCTCATTTAAGTCAACGCTTAACATTTTAACGCTAAAATAAATTTCAATTATAATATATTTTCTTTTGAATGTTTGAAACAAATCTAAACAAAATTAAATTCTATTTGTTGAAACCACCACAGAGTAAATAAACGAGTGAAAAATACTCAAAACAGAAAATAAAATATATATACTTATAAAAAAAGGAAACAGTAATGCAAAGAAAATTTATTTAAAGAATTTTTTTAATTTTATATTTTCTTTGGCCGGTGTTCATATACACTAAGCTTTGAATAAAGCGAAAAAATTTAATTAAAAATCTGTGATAAAAATTGTTATTTTAGTTCTCTGTTCTTTTATTGTTTAAACATTACATTAGTGAATTACAATTAAGACGCGTCGCCTCTTTTACTTTACTGATCAATAAGACGCGTTCTTGTAAGATCACGGATATTAAAACGCATTGGGAATGGTCAAAATATGGATAGAGGAATAAAGGGGGTGCACTAAATCGATTTTACATACAAAAAAAACCCCCATCGAAAACCAAAAAATTGAGAGAATTCAACACGAAACACACGTCAAAATCCAAATACACATGCTTGGTACAAACTGCGCATGCTTACAATTCTTATAACAGCGCAGGTCTTAAATTTTAGAGGCAACCTTACCTCACAATAGGTTCCCATTGTTTATTGCTTGAGAAGGTTATAACAAAACACGCTTAAATTATCACTCACTGAAGTGGCTAAGTATAGTCCAAAATTTAAAATTAAATAAGCACAAATGACTTAACAAGCACCACAAATGTAACAATCACGAGAAGCACAGAAGAAAGTTTAGAAGCAAATTTGACAACCTTGCTACATAACCTGCGTTTGGGCCTTTTTTTCATTAAAACTAAGGGGAAGGTAAGTTTGCTCCTATTTCTCTATCTCATACAACTTCCATGGGGTCAGAAATGTTCCTTAATGCGTCATCCCCTTTATTCAAGATCCTTGGGTTGATACGAGCTTGTTTTTAATCTATAGTTCACCAGAATTTATAGCTTACGGGTGAGATATGGAGGCATAGAGATATTAATACTATTGGTTGAATTGTGAAACATCGAAAAATAACCTGACCTCCTTTGCTAAAAATGTAATCAAATAATCAGTTTAATCAAAATTGCATTTTTGCACATTGCATAACAATGTGCAGGAAACATTACTCCTTAGAGCTCCAAATCGATGTTTCAGGTCTTTTCATGTATCGAGATAGGCTATGTCCCCTCTAGTATATATATATATATATATATATATATATATATATATATATATATATATATATATATATATATATATATATATATATATATATATATATATATATATGTAAGTATGGAGGCGCCACAGGGGCCACTTTTTGGTCTGACTATTTGTTTAGATTTACTCTTCGAAAATTGACGAAAATATTCCATTTTTTGTACAATTTAGGTATCTCTTAAGCGAAAGGGCCTTAATTGACTACAGTAAAACCATTAAATAAATTAATTCGTCAGCTATTAGTATTAAGTATTAAGCCGCCTCCGTGGCCGAGGTCGTTAGGGCGTTAGTCTTTACACTGACCCTTGACACCCACAGAGGTCTGGGGTTCGCATCCCAGGTTACGCTCTCAGTTTATAGAAGATTATTGTTTAGATAAATTATCGCCAACTTTAGAATACTCTTTGAGCGTAACGGTTGCTACTACCACCCGAGGTGGTTCCCGCAGGGGTTATCCCTGATGAGCCGCAAGGCTCTAAACGGGCATTATTATTATTATTATTATATTAGTATTAGTCTCTTGGTAGACTTCAACTTACGATTAATCGCTGGCTTTTATTCATTGCAATCTATTAATTACTTGCTAAAACTTTATCGAAGAATGGAAAATTACTATCAACACTTATTTGACTTAGAAAGCACATTTTTCCGTATCGATCAAACTTACTGGGTCATATGGCAGTGATTCTAAGGAATAGAGGCCAAGTTTATGCTGATAAACACATGTGGCTTATGCGATAACAATCGACCTCTCTCTGTCTTATTTACTTGTCTCCTCTACCCAATGTAATCTACTTACCCACGTGACACGTTTCTCAGTCAATATAACATTAAGTAGAGATATTATTAGTCAGGGGCATAGCGGCTCGTTCCGCTTGCTAGATTGCTCCTAGCAATAATAGTGTACAGTAGGGTGCCTATATAATGTTATATAGGCACTCTAGTGTACAGTTATAAAACGCTCTCTTCGCTAGCTAGATCACACGTATTAATAACCAAACATATAGCAAAAAACGGCCTGCTGTGCTCGCTGAATTTCTTATATCAATAATTATATTCGATAATAAGGAGCTCGCTTCGATTGTTAGATTGCTAATGCTAAAAATAAATATTATATTAATTATTAATATAAAGCAAACTAGCGAGTGAAGCGAGCACCTTTTAATATATTTCATTACTATTAAAAGTAATTGAGCAAGCGAAGCGAGCCTTTTTTGTCATTATATTAGTAAAAAGTGGCTGTGGAAAAATATATTGTTAAAATTGGCTCACTTCGCTTACTCAATTACTTTAATTAGTAATGACATTTATTAAAAGGGGCACGCTTCACTCGCTAGTTTGCTTATTTAAATAATTTATATATAGTACAGTCAATGAAGCATAATACCTCCGATTTGCTTGCCTATCGATGGAATGACTTGAAAATTTGGAATTAGTCTTATCTCAACCTTAACTTGAAAGGTGACATTGACCCACAGGGTGCTTTTTTCCTGGGGGTGTTGCCACCCCATCTCGAGGGTGGAAATTTTTTCGGTCAAAATAACACCACAAATCGATTAATTGACTTATTTAAAGAAAAAAATGTAGTATGAAGTTTTTTCATAAAAGCAATACTTTCCGTGTTATTAGCGATTGAAAACTCCGAATTTTCCCGCGTTTTTTAACAATTTTTCGGCAATATCTTAAGAATTAAGCATTTTAGCGATAATTTTATAAGGAATAAAATTGTAGTAGATAAAAAACAAACAAATCCCTTTTTGCAAAAGTACTTTAAGTGCAATAGTAAGCGAGGTATTGGAGGTCGAATCCGGTTTTTTTTGTCCGTACTCATATCGGAGTATTCAAAGCCATTTAGCAGGCAACAGATGTATTTTACGAATATGTCTATAGAGAGGTTTTTTATAGTGCCTGAAAAGACCTTTAAAATGAGTACTGTTAAAAGTCTTTTGAACGCAAATTCGGTGATTTGTCATATAAAAACCAGGGACATAAAAATTTTAAAAAAAAATGTATGAGTTTAGTAAGCACCATTTCCACCAAATAAAAAATTAATCGTATCCCGTCAGAAGATTACTTTAATGTGATGATATCAATGGGATCATAGTGGTTTAGCCGGTTTGGAATGCATAATTTTCTAAAAATTACGATTTAAAGAAAATAATTTTTTTTTCAAATTTTTCAAAAAATGCCTTTTTCTTGATATTTTAAAGAAACAATGAAAGATACGCAAAAAATTAAAGAGATAAAAATATAGTATTTTTTTTTAACAATTTTGGTTTTTATTTTTTTCTGTCAGTTAAAAATTGACGGAGATGTGACTGTTTAAAGAGCACGCGGTAGTACAATGACAACCTATTTTTAGCCCTTTGACCCTTCGCCATTTGAAAACGATGGGTTTTACACCATATGGTAATATAAAAAATTTTGTAGCTCTTTTAATTACCTTCAAAAATAATTTTTGTAGATTGCGCTAACTTAAAAATTGTAGGAGTTATGGTCAAAATACGAAATGCTTTTTTTTTTAATTTGGTAAAATTTAATTTTCGGAGCACAAAAATTTCAGAGCAGAGTGAAATAAACGTAAATTGTATGTATGTATACGTATATATATGTACGTAAAACATATATGCTGTGGAGACAACTGCGAGAATAACCCTCCAATTGACCAAGAAGATCACGACAGCGACTCCGATGCTGAATAATGAACTTATGATTTTTGTAAAGTTGTATCCATTGATTTCTTGTACTAAAGTTATTTTATGTTGCATTTTAATAATATATAATAAATTTATTATTTTCATTAAAAACCGATTAATTTAAGTAATCGCATAAAATTAATTTTTAAAAAATACATTTTGCAAATTAGGGATGGTTTTTGGGTGTTGAAAACTTTAAACAATTTAAATTCATGTACTAGAATATAAAATTACACGTGCTATATAATTGTATGACAATATTTTATGTAAAATATAATGGTATGAAATAAATTTTTAACATTATTTTAAACTTAGGGTTGTTTTTTAAGGGTTGAAAAGTTTAAACATTATGATACTCATCTTGAAAATGTGAAACGATATTAAAATTATTTTCAGTCATACATAAGTAATTTTTAATATTTTTTTTAATATAGAGGTTGTTTTTTAAAATCGTACAGTTTTTTAAGGGTTGAAAGGGAGTAAAACATATCATAATGATGTTGGAGAACGTGAAACAATATTCACTCTGCATTTAAATAATTTTTCAGTTATAAAAAAGTAATTTTTATTATTATTATTGTATTATTATTTTTAAAAGTCGTTTTTGGGGGTTGTAAAATCATTTAAGGGTTGAAAAATGGTTCAGTATATAATAATCAAGTTAAGTAATAATAATAATTGTCACACATTTTGTTTTAACAAGTTAAAATGCCTAAATCTGAATTTTTTTGATATAGGGGTGGTTTTCACCTTAAAAACAAAAGGCACCCTACGGGCCAGTGTCACCTTTGAAGGTAAGGGTGAGATAAGCCTAATTCCAAATTTTCAGGTAAATCGGTTGATAGGCAAGCAAATCGGAGGTAAGGCTCGATTTTCATCTTCAATGACTGTACTAATAATGATATGATAGACTCGCTTCGCTTACTCAATTACTTTTATTAGTAATGACATATATTAAAAAGGGCTCGCTTCACTCGCTAGTTTGCTTATTTAAATAATTTATATAATGATAAGAAAGACTCGCTTCGCTTACTCAATTCCTTTTATTAGTAATGACACATATTAAAAGGGGCACGCTTCACTCGCTAGTTTGCTTATTTAAATAATTTATATAATGATAAGAAAGACCCGCTTCGCTTGCTCAATTACTTTTATTAGTAATGACACATATTAAAAGAGGCACGCTTCACTCGTTAGTTTGCTTACATAAATAATTTATATAATGATAAAAGATACTCGCTCTGCTCGCAAGATGGCTTTAAGTAATAGGGAAATACAGTATGTCCACAGATTAGGTTAAGTATGTCATACAATGAAATGTTCTGTCAGTTGCACGTATAAGCGACCCAAACAATGGCATACTGTATCTAAATGGGCATACTTCTTTTGCTGTATTGCTTATATATCAGTATTAATACATTTAAAAATTCTGGAATGGTTGTTCGCACGCCGGGCGAATTTTCTTTGGAATGTTTCCGTGCTTAACAACCAATTCCTTGCCTAAGGTTCCTGTTTATGCTTTATAACCTAAGCATATATATATATATATATATATTTATATATATTATATATATATATATATATATATATATATATATATATATATATATATGTATGTATGTATGTATGTGTGTGTGTGTGTTTTATTTAAGAGTAATATCGTTGTTTAGAGTGAAATTTCACAACCCCGAGAGAATACATGGTGCGAGATAAGTAGCCTCATATATGAATATTCTGACTGCAAACTGCAATGCGTCAAGTTTATTTTCTTGATTACTTCGCTCTGGGGACACGGCTATTAGCACGCATTCATTTCTTAGCTTTTTTCTTCTTAATATTGGAATGCTGTTTAAATCAACCCTTAGGTCAGGCATTCATACACATGTTATAAGAACGCATACCTTAATTTACCAGAAAATGTACTTTGATTTGCTAATTTGTTTTATGCTGATAATTTTTCTGTTAAGGGAAACAATCTGTTATTATTATTAATATTTGCAACGAGTATGTCATATTATGATAGTTTTTGTGGTTGTTAGTTTTAATGTCAAGTAGGTAAGAGACAATTGAATGCACAAGATACATGAAAGTTGAGAGCTAAGGCATACGTACCGGTTCAACATAAGTTCTTGCGTTAGTCCCGGTTTAACATAAGTTCTTGCGTTAGTCCCGGTTCAACATAAGTTCTTGCGTTAGTCCCGGTTCAACATAAGGTCTTGCGTTAGTCCCGGTTCAACATAAGTTCTTGCGTTAGTCCCGGTTCAACATAAGTTCTTGCGTTAGTCCCGGTTCATCATAAGTTCTTGCGTTAGTCCCGGTTCAACATAAGTTCTTGCGTTAGTCCCGGTTCATCATAAGGTCTTGCGTTAGTTCCGGTTCAACATAAGTTCTTGCGTTAGTCCCTTCCGGTATATTTAAAGAGCCGTGAAAGCCTCATAACAACACGACTTGAAATCTTAGTTCCCAGTTAATAAACCATAAATTATAAAGCACTAAATAAATGACACTTATTGGTTTACTGTCGTATAAAACTTTTTATTACTAGTACATTGATTAAATCATCACGCCATGATTTGATAGGTTGTTTGTATTGGCATTATACATCCTACAGTGAAGTCAACATATTGACCATAATGATGTTACAACGAGACACGTCTCGAGATAATCAAGCCGCTCGAGAAGACACGTCTAGAGATAATCAAGCCGCTCGGATCGATACGTCTCCCTCCTGGGAGTTGAATATTCCTCTTAACAAGTTCACGTGGTATCTCATATTCCATTATCATCTCGTGTCACGTGTTCTTTCAGTTTTTAAAATAAAAACATTTATTTAGAAAGCTATTTATATTTATTTGCTTGACACGCAGGTATTAAATATATTTGCTTATGTGTCAACTGTAAGCAAGAAAATAAGGTAAATTTAAATAAAAACAATGACTAGTTTTTAAATAGAATTTAATAAATCCTTTAGGAGTTAATGAGGTTATATTTACCGCAACTTAAAAGCTTTTATAAATAAAGAGTTTATATTTACCGCTAGTTAAAAGCCTTTAGGTATTAGAGGTTATATTTAGCGCAAGTTAAAAGCCTTTAGTGATTAATGAGGTTATATTTACTGCAAGTTAAAATCATTTAGGGATTAATTCAGTACTATTCTCGCGCCCGTGAGAGCAACATCGAGAGTGTATACGCATATCCGTGCACTACAAACCTTCACAAAACTATTTTACTAATCAGATAGATTACAAAAAAAGAAAATGCAAAATAAACATTTTGATTTTTATCAATTAAAATATTATTGTTAAGATAGTTCAGTATAAGTAGATAAATGTATTGGATAAAACTAGAGGTAAATATATAGGATATAAACAATCTAATAGTACAAAGAAATGTAATAAACTCGAACAAAAAAATATCTTTTTTATCGCTCGATAAATCATTACAAATAATCAAGTTAACAGTGAAAAAAATATATATTAAATAAATAAAATAAAATGGCGCATGCGTGTAATACATGCGGTGGCGAAACAAAAGTAATCAATAAATTATCGTGCAAAACATGCAAACGGTGTTTTCATCACTCATGTGAAGGAATAAAAACTAAAACATTTAAATCGATGTCAAATAATAAAAAGAATGAATGGCAATGTAATGAATGTAAAACTAAAACTGCCAATAAAAGCAAAGAGAAAAATAAAGAATATATTGACAGCAAAACTAACGAGAATGATACAAATGAAGATGATTCTAATAGCGAAAGTGATGACACTGATGAGTTAGATGCAAGCAGCGGTGAAGATTCAGATGAGGAAAAAGGCGACACAAATGAAGGCAATGATGTATCAGAAGAAATAATGAAAAAATTAGATAAAAAAATGAATTTAATTATAAAAAAACTCGATAAACTAGATAAGCTAGATAAGAAAATAAACCAAATATCAGAAACTGTTAAAAAACTAAAAAAAGAAAACAAAGAAAAAGACGATAAAATTCTTGAATTACAGAAGGAAATAGAAAATTTAAAAAATAATAAAATTGTTAATTATGAAAATGTGGAAATGGAAGAGCTCAAGCAAAGAAGTAGAATATATAATCTAGAAATAACAGGGGTTCCTGTTACTGCTAATGAAGACTGCTATGCGCTTGTTGAAAAAATAGAAACAGAAATTGGCATTGTAAACCCTAGAAATCAGGTTGATATCGCCCACAGAGTGGCAACAAGTAAGAAAGGAGCCATAAAGCCTATAATTGTACTGATGAACCACGTACTGATAAAGCAGCGTGGATAAAAGCAGCAAAGCAAGCAAGAATATATGCTGATAAAGTAAATTCTTCCTTCAATAAAGATCTCAAAGTTATAGTAAATGAGCACCTCACTAAGAGAAACAAAACACTTATATGGCTGACTAAGAGGGTGGCAGAAAAATATCATTACAAATATGTGTGGACGAGGGATGGAAACATATTCATAAAACAAATTGAAGGGGCCTCTACTATCAGAATAATCTCTAACAGACAGCTTCAAGAGATAGATATAGAGAATCAAGTAAAGGAGCTGTACCCTTTACCCCCCTCCTCCCCATCTTCACATCAGGCAGGATCTTCCCCCACTCCAGGCACTTCATAAAATCTAACCAATCAGCTAAGACATTCTATTCTTAATTCTTTATAGATAAAAATATCATACAATATAATATATATATAAATTATAATATAATAAATATATAATATAATATAATAGTGTAATATAATATAAATAATTAATATAATATAATAATAATATATAAATATAATAAATATAATTAAATATATTATAATATAAATAATGATAATAATTATAATAAAATTAGAGTTGATGTTACAACATTAATGTTGACATGATTTATGTTTATTATAAAAATAATAAGGTTATTTTTTTGTAATTATTGTTTGCTCCTATTATTTATAAGATAGTATTAGTATAAGTATAGTATTAACTATACTCTTGCATATTAACTATAACTATATACTATAAAATTAATTTAATCATTTATTTGCTTATACAAAAATATACTAAATAGCTAGATAACTTAAACTGCATGCTTAAATAATTATTTATTTGAAAATATAAAATAATTCCAAAACTAACCCTAACTACTAATCTTAGTCAATATTTATTAATTTCTATTTTACTCCTAATTTATTTAAATTTATTAAACTTTTACTAATTTACTAATATTTTATTTAATTTGTATACTCTATCAGTAACTTAATTATATTTCTACTAAATACTAACACTCAAATTTACTTATTGTACTTTATTAATATTTAATCTAACTATTAAATACTAACACTTACCTTTAATACTTTATTATCTATTATTAATTAATTATATTACTCTATTTTGAACCTATTTATTTCTCTCTACTAAACACTAACAATACTATTCTTAATACTTGAGTCTACTTATTATACTTTGTTATTTATTACATGGAAACTTTGAAATCGTTGAATGTAATTACTCATAATGTAGAAAATACTAAACTTGTTGAAACTGGTAATGAAAATTTCAATCAATATGGAATAAAAATATTGCATGTAAACATCAGGAGTGTGGCAAAAAATTTTGATGAACTGTGTGTAAGTATTGAGTCTACTAAAACAAAGTATAACATTATTATACTATCTGAAGCATGGATCAGAAAGATACCTACTGAACTCTATAAAATTAGGGGGTATACACAGTACTGCTCACAACATAATCACAACCAAAATAGTGGTATAATGGTATTTTACAGAGATGTAAATATAAACAACATAGATGAGATACATATGACAGATACAAATTGCATCAAATGACGTTAGGCAACAAAATAAATAAATCTACTGGCTTTATACCGATCACCAAATGGAAGTACTGATATTTCATTAATGAACTAGGTCAAATAATCAAAAGTTTAAAAAACAAAAATATTATAATTACGGGAGACATAAACATAAATATAGATGACACTGACAGAGAAATGAGAGCTGATGAAGCTTTATATCTTGACATGATGACGGACAACAGACTAGTTTCACTGGTAAATACCTATACAAGAGTAACTAACACGACTAGAACGACCATAGACCATGTTTTTGTGACAGATAACACATCGAATAAAATACAAACAGCTGTCATAAAAACCTACTTTTCAGATCATTATAGCATAGGGATAAATATTAAGGAAAACGAGCGCAGGTCAGAACCAATCTCTAGGAAAATTACTGAGAGATTAAATATGGACAAATTTAACTCATTATTGCGAAGTGAGACATGGGAAGATACCATGAGTATGACTGACACTAACGACATCGCTAACAGTATAATAACTAAGATACAGACACATATCGAGACAGCAACAGAAATAAAACAGACAGCAAGAAAATATGTAAAAATCAAACCCTGGATAACGCATGGAATAATTACTAGTATTAGGAAGAAAGAAAAATTAAACAAAAAACTAGAAAAACAGCCATTCAATACTAAACTAAATACGGGCCTTCGGCCCGTAGCCGCTACGCGGCCTCGGCCTACCGGGCCGCTTCGCGGCCCGGGGGCCTCCCTGTGGCCGCTTTGCGGCCACATTGTTGTTGTTTTGTATTATGTGTTGTTTCATTATTGTTCTTGTTACATGGCATTTTGCCATGTATCTAGCGAATTTTCACAGGCTCTCCACACAGGCCCGCTTCGCGGGCCTGTGTGGCTTTCTCACAAACTTGATTTTACTAATTGAGATTTTATTAATACTCTATTATTAATAGTATGCTAAAATTAAAATTAAGAAA
>JACMZG010001863.1:52968796-53031296 GCA_018340805.1 Microvelia longipes
TTCAATTTGAGAATGTCGCCTTCGAGAGTTATCGTTCGCCATACGAAGGGTAGAAACTCTTACATACCATTATATAATATATACATAATATATATATATATATATATATATATATATTATATATATATATATATATATATATATATATATATATAACTTTTTTGGACATATATTTTTTGTATCAGGAAGCCAATAGGAACCGATTCCCTCACTCCCACCCTCAACTTCCGTCATCCGAACAAACCTCATAAGCGTCATTTCATTATGAAAATTCGCTCTAAAACTACTTAAACAAATATATAAAACAAAACTCAGTAAAATAATAAAACAGCAAAAATAGACTACATAAAAATAAATCGAAGATAGCGAAAATAAAGTTAATAAAATTTGAACATTGTTCAAGAAATCTATACAAAGAAAAATAAAGAGAAGCTAAACATTGAATTCATAAAGACTCAGGAGGGAAATAATATAGATGTTAAAAAAAATCACCATTGGAAGCTGCGAAACTATATGGGTAAATATTTCACGCAAGTTGGGGAAAAAATGACTGAAAACATAAATAGAAATAATAACGGAAAAGAAACACGTAAACGACAAACTGACGACTATGATACAACTGAAAAAATTACTTTGAAAACTGTGAAATTACATGAAGATATAATAGCAGCCATATCTGAACTAGAGGCAAGTCTGGACCAGGGTTGACTCTATTACTGTTCCAATGATAAAATAATATTGACCAGCTAATAAAAACCGATAATGCACCTAGCAAAAACTAGTCTGAGATCAAGGAGTTTTTCCTGAAACACTCAAAATAACTATAGTTTCACCAATATACAAAGCAGGGGATACCAGTGAGGTAACGAACTACAGACCAATATGTCTAGTCTCTAATATAGCTAAAATAATAGAAAAAGTAGTAAAGAAAAAATTAGTTGACTTTCTAGAACATAACTTCAAACTATCTGCAGCTCAGTTCGGGTTTAGATGTGGTTTAAGTACCCAGGATGCCATTACAGAAGTTTGCCAATTTATAACTGAGGAACTAGATAAAGGCAACAAACCAATAGCTGTCTTTATGGATTTAGCGAAAGCCTTTGACAGTGTGTCACATAAAATATTAATTCAAAAATTAAAAAAAATTGGCATTCGCGGAAACATGCTAAAGTGGTTCACTAGTTATTTAAAAAATAGAGTCTACAGAGTAAAAATTAATGACGTCATAGGAAATGGCTATACAACAGAATATTCCATACCTCAAGGGAGCGTACTAGGAAGTTTGCTTTTATAATATTTACCAACGACCTACTCGAAAAAGACTTAACGGACTTTTATACGCATTTGCTGACGACACCGTGTACTTAAAAATCAGAAAAGACTAACGAGAAGCCTTACAGCAACCGAAAGTGACCTTAGAGATATAAAAGACTGGCTAGACGTACACGGACTTTCATTAAATATTAAAAAGACAGTATTTATGTGTTTTTCATTAACTGAGACAGGACAACCCACTCAATTAGAAATAAAACTACATGACCACGATGAGACCACGACACAATTGTAACTGCCCGACCATACAGAGAGTGACTCAACTAGGTATCTTGGTGTGACCATAGACAAACTTATTTCGTGGAAAAAACATATTGACAAACTGACGACATCTTTACGAAAACTACGCTACGTTTTTATAAAAATCAGACCATACTTAACAAGAAAACAACTAAGAGCAGTATACTACTATGTTTAGTAGACTCAATAATAAGCTATGGTATATTGGCTGGGCTCAGCTACTGAAACATCATCTAAAAAGGGCTGTACTTCATGCAGCAAAAAGCATTCATAAGGATTATTTCTTTAGAAAAAAAAATATGAACATCAGCCCACTATTTAATAACTGACAATACTGAAGACTGACTACATGTACGAACAGCAATGCTTAATAAGTGTTGAGTATTGTTGCGTCTTTTCGTTTAGTTTCGTAGCTTATATACGTTTTCTGTAGTTCACAGTGTCAGTAGAATCATGAATCCCTCTTCATTGTACCGCCTCGAAGGGTTTCTCCCACTCTTACTGTTGTACGATCTAATTTTTAGTCTCTGATAGAAACTCATAATGTTCGCTACATATACAGTCCATTTTCGTTTTATATCGAATTATAGTTATTAATTCAATTCGTTTTTTATTTGCGTTTATCCACCAATTTTACCATACCAGCGCCTACATGTTTTGGTTCCTTCGACCGGATTCGTATTATTCGTTTTTGTTGGTGTGTAAAAAGTGGTTTGTTTATTTTAATGAATATTTCGTATTTTCGTCAATGATACAAGGTAAACGTTGTAATCATAATTAATTTCGTATTTATTCCTATTCAATTACGTATGTTATTTAATGGATTAATTAAATAGTTGTTTCATCAATTTATAATATAATAAATGTGCAAGGAAATTTTATTAATTTGTGTTTCGTTTTATGGATAATTTATCAAATAACTTAAACTTATGTTAACACATATTGTATTGTGAAATTAATAATAATTGTAAATTGGCAAAGTTTATGTCCAAATTTACTAGTGGTTTTACGTATTCTCCATGTTACAACGTGAAAAATAATCGCTTGTTTTGGCGCGAAGTTACAAGATCTCCGCTCTTTTCGTATTCGTTTCTCGCCAAGCTTACCGAGGTTGGCTTCGCGTCGTCACGTGGCTGCCGCGCAGGTCTACCCAGCTCTCAACCTAACCTATCGTTCCGTCGGTACCGGCACTTCGCTACAGAGGATTCGGCATCCCTTCTACATCAAACACTCTGGTGAGACGTTCCAATCCTTTATCTTATCTCATTCGTTCCTTTATCGCTTACTATCCACTCCACATCCTGTCAATAACGTTTATACCCTTATCTTATCTTTATTAAAACTTTTTATAAAAGTAATTCATTTTATAAAAGCTTTTATACTGTTTTAAAACTTAATTTTAAATTAGACAAAGAAGAGCATAAAATTATTTTTAAAATCTTTTTATTTCTAAAATATATTTTGTTGATGTAGGAATATTTGACAATTCTTTTCATTGATAATTTGTTTTTTGATGATTTTTAAGTTCATTATAGTCCGTTAAAATTATTTTTCTACATTATATTTTCATATCTTAAATATTTTATTTATTAGTCTTAGTTTGAAATACGATTTTAATTCTAAGGTTATTATTGCATATTTGTTTATTTTATGTTGTTTTAGCTTGCGATTTCGTTTGTAATATTTACATTCTACATTATTACGTATTTGAATCTATTGTTTCGCGTATTTTTCGATTTTATTTTACAACATGGGTCCTAAAAGGTTCAAAGGGTAACAGCACAGGTGCGGGAAGTAATAGCCATACCAAGGTAAGCAATGCTACAGTTTTGAAAAATCTACAGGTTCGACTTAATAGGATTAAAATATATGTTGATAATTTTAATGCCGATGAGGGAATTCATAATTTACGAAGCCGTTTGACTATTCTACAACGTTGTTGGGATAGTTACGAAGAAATTACAGATTTTGATGAGATCGAAGATGCCTCTCAAAATTTCGAGGAAACCTATTGCAACTTAGCAGCAAATATTCAGTCTTTAATTGATCAGTTTACTCCCGAGACTGAGGAAGTTGATTGTAAACCTAACACAGATTCTTCTAATAAGCAACTTAGTTCTTTGCGTTTACCTGTTTTAAAAATTGTTCCTTTCGATGGGGATTTTGAAAAATGGGTTACCTTCAACGACACATATTTATCGTTGGTGCATAATGACAAGAATTTAGATAAAATTCAAAAATTTCTTTATCTTAGGTCCTTCTTACTTAAAGAGCCTGCTCAGTTAATCGCAAACTTGACACCTCTGCGGAATATTATGATGTTGCGTGGGGATTACTTACAAAGCGGTATCAAAATCAAAGAATGATTACCATGAAACATGTTAGCTCATTATTCGATATTGCTAAGGCTGAAAAGCAATCGTATGCCTCTTTAAGAGTAATACTTGAAGGTCTTGCTAAACATATAAACGCGTTGCAAGCATTAGGTCAGCCTACTGATCAGTGGGATGTCTTGGTTATACATTTAATTACAACTAAATTAGATTACGTTACGTTAAAGGAATGGGAGAATTCGTTAACATCCGATATACCTACACTTAAAGCTTTACAAGAATTTTTGGAACATAAGGTTCAAGTCTTAGAAGCAATGGAATTTAATCGACCGTCCAAACCTAAAACTTCCTATCATTCAGCTGATAACAGGCACTTGTCTTCAATGTCTAAAACGTCATCGTCTTTTAATCAGCGTAGGTCAACACTACATTCTACTTTTTCGGGTGACCAACGCAAACGTTATTGTCAAAAATGCTCATCGAAAGAGCATTCCATATTTGCGTGCAGAGAGTTTAAAGATCTTTCGCTTTCGGATAAGCAAAGATTAGTTAAAGATCATAAACTTTGCGAAAATTGTCTT
The DNA here is from genome assembly GCA_018340805.1 of Microvelia longipes. Classification (NCBI taxonomy): domain Eukaryota; kingdom Metazoa; phylum Arthropoda; class Insecta; order Hemiptera; family Veliidae; genus Microvelia; species Microvelia longipes. Next base: position 52,973,283 of record JACMZG010001863.1, read on the forward strand.
CTTCAGGGACATGACGTCAAGAAATGCCGGTTTTCGTCATGCCGGTATTGTAAAAATCGACATAACTCTCTTTTGTGTTCTGGTCAGTCTTCTGGTCAAAATATGAGTTCTGGAAATAACGCTACGTACACTTCATCTAGCAATCAAACTAATTTGGCGGCAACTTCATCTCAAGTTTCACATTCTTCTACGTCATTATGTTCTAAAATTGTTGTTTTATCGACAGCGCTAGTTGATATTATCGATCGAACTGGGAGAGCTATTCCAGCGAGAGCTCTCCTAGATACTGGATCTCAGTCGAACTACATAACTGAATCCCTAGCTCAATCTTTAGGTCTTAAACGAAATAAGATCAACATAGATGTTTCCGGCAAATTCGACATCTACTAATATTGCGACTTCAATTCACGGAACCATGAAATCTCGCGTCTCCGATTATACTACGTCTTTAAACTTATTAGTCATTCCACGTATTACTCAGGATATTCCACAGGTTCCTATAGACATTTCTAAACTGAATATCCGCCTTCTTTGCTGCTAGCAGATCCTGACTTTGACCGTCCTGGTAAGATTGATTTATTAGTTGGAGCTGATGTATTTTTCAACATACTCTTATCTGGTCAAATTCGACTTCAAGATGAAACTACTGTACTTCAGAGTACTTCTTTAGGTTGGATTGTTTCTGGTACTTCCGCCGTTAACCGGGTACAATCTTCGTTTCTACCTGTCATCTTAATACTTTAGAGGAAAATCGTTTGGATGTCCTGATGGAGCGTTTCTGGCAGATTGAGGACGCTCAGTTAGCTACTTACAGTCTCACACCTGAGGAAAGAGAATGTGAGAAGCATTTCGAAGATACTGTCACTCGCGATGACAGCGGTCAGTTCGTTGTAAGTTTGCCATTTAAAGACTCTCTTAAGCGATTAGGTCAACTCGCGAAGTTGCTCTTAAGAGATTTAATTACAATATGAAAAAACTGGATAAATATCCTGTAATTAAGGAACGTTACTACACCTTTATGAAAGAGTACATTGAATTGAATCATATGCGTACGGTTCCCAATGACTACTTTTCGATGACTCTAAAATAACTTATCACATCCCTCATGCGGTGCACAAAGAGGCGAGCTCGTCGACTAAGTTGAGGGTAGTATTTGACGCGTCGACTAAAAGTTCTACTGGACTTTCTCTGAACGACTGTTTAAAGGTTGGACGGTAGTCCAACAAGATTTATTTTCGATTGTGGTCAGATTCGTAAGCATAAATCGCCGTTTCCGCAGACATCGCTAAGATGTACCGAATGTTTAAGTTAAATCCAAATCAGTTCGACTTACATCGTATTTTCTGGTTTGATGACAGTAAGGATGATATAGTAGAATATCAACTTACCACACTAACGTACGGGACCGCCCCGGCGTCATTTCTTGCTACTCGTTGTCTGAACAAACTTGCAGATATTGAGAGAGAGCGCTATCCTGCAGCTGCTGCGCTCTTAGAAAAAGATTTTTACGTTGATAATATGCTTTCAGGTTTTGCATCGACAGAAGAAGCCTTCGCTGTAAAAGAGGAACTAAATAATCTGTTAGCTACTGCAGGTTTAGATCTTCGCAAATGGGCTTCTAACTCCGTTTCGTTTATTAATTCTATTCCGTTAGAGCATCAGGAGGTTAGTGAATCTCTAGATTTTGATGCTGAAGAAAGTATAAAACTTTAGGACTAGTTTGGTTAGTCCAGCTAGACTGTTTTGGTTATAATGTCTCAATTGATAGTGATAAAAGCGTGACAAAGCGTCAAGCTTTGAGTGAGATTTGTAAACTTTTTGACCCGCTAGGTCTCGTTGCACCTATTCTTATTCGTGCTAAAATATTCATGCAACGCACCTGGGAGTTTGAAAATTTCGTGGGATGAGGTACTTCCTGAGGAATTAATCTCATCGTGGGATCAATTCAGATCTGATATTTCTAACCTTAACTCTTATCAAATCTCTCGTAAAATTATTCCGGGTCACGATGTATCGCACCTTGAACTACATGGGTTTTGTGACGCCTCTGAAGTGGCGTATGGCGCATGTGTATACCTTCGAGCTACTTACAATAATGGCGAAACTTCAACTAGATTAGTTTGTTCCAAATCCAGAGTTGCACCATTGAAATCCACTACGATTCCACGACTAGAGCTTTGTGGAGCTGTGTTGCTGGCAGAGTTGTGGGAAAAGGTGGTTGCTGCTCTAGATATTAACGTCACGGGATATCTATGGACGGATTCGACAATCGTATTAGGTTGGTTGAATTCTAATAGTCGGCTGAAAACTTTTGTAGCAAACAGAGTTTTGAAAATTCTAGAAATTACAGATGCTAAGAACTGGCATCACATTAGATCGGAGCAAAATCCTGCCGATTGCATTTCGAGAATGCTACATACGTTGACTTAATTTTCTTCGCTATGGTGGAATGGACCTGGTTGGCTATCCTTGCCTCCAGACCATTGGCCACGAGGTCTTGACTTGTCAACTGTTGAACTGCCAGAAGTTAAGACAGTTTCGTTAGTTACGTCTACCAAAAGTAATTATTTTGACAGATTTTCAGACCTGAATAAGATTTTGCGTATTACTATTGTTTGGTTACGTTTCAAACATAATTCGTTAACTAGTAAATTCCCTATTAAGCTTACTGAACCGCTTAAATTCGACGATGCCGAGTTTGAAGCTGCATTACGTCATTGGATAGGAGTTATTCAAAACGAATGTTTTAAAGCAGAAATTGCTGCTCTTGCTCAGAGAAAACCTCTCAAATCTAAGAGCAAACTATTATCACTGAATCCGTTCCTTGATGAATTTAATTTGATCAGGGTGGGCGGACGTTTAACTCATTCCAACTTAAGCCATAATCAAAAACATCCGTGGATTTTACCGTCTAATCATTATTTTACTGATATGATTATTAGTAAGGAGCACCTTCGACTGCTACACGCCGGTCCTCAATCACTGCTTGCAGCCGTTAGAAGAAGTTCTGGCCGCTGCGAGGAAGGGATCAGGTGCGATGAATAGTTCATAAGTGCGTTAAGTGCACTCGTGTAAATCCTCCAGATTCGACACAACTTATGGAGAACTACCACTTCATCGCGTGGAACCTTCTCGACCCTTTCTTAGAACTGGTGTCGACTTCTGTGACCTATGTTTGTTCGTGAAACGAGACGTCGGAAGGCGCCTTATTTTAAAATTTACGTTGCGGTTTTCATTTGTTTTAGCACAAAAGCTGTGCATTTAGAGTTGGTAAGTGATCTTACCACACAAGCGTTTTTAGCTGCTCTTAGACGATTTATAGGTCGTAGGGGTAAGCCGTCTCACGTTTATTCTGATAATGCTAAGAATTTTATTGGCGCTCGAAATGAGCTACATGAGCTATATCAGATGTTTAACTCTCCTGAACATCAGAGGAGTCTTCGTGGCGAAGTTAATTGGATATTTATTCCTCCACGAGCCCCTAATTATGGAGGCTTATGGGAGGCTTCGGTTAAATCTCTGAAATTTCATTTAAAACGTGTGATTGGTAATGCATCTCTGACTATCGAAGAATTTAATACTGTGTTAATTCAGGCAGAAGCCTGTCTTAATTCCCGTCCTCTTACTCCTTCCTCTTCCGATCCTACTGACCTCAGTTCCCTAACACCAGGTCACTTCTTAATTGGAGAGGAGTTAACTGCGTTACCTGAACCTGATTTACTGCCTCTTAAACTGAACACATTATCTCGGTGGCAACTTTTGCAAAGATTAACACAGCAGTTCTGGAAGCGTTGGTCTGCTGAGTATCTACTAAGTCTTCAACAACGTTCTAAGTGGCGATCCACTTCACCAAATTTGAAGATTGGCACAATAGTGCTTTTAAAGGAAGATAATCTACCTCTCTAAAATGGAGGTTAGGTCGCAAACTGAACTGCATCCAGGAGAAGATAATCTAGTCCGTGTTGTCTCTGTTTTTACCAATGGTGGAGTCATGAAAAGGGCTATCTCTAAAATTTGGCCCCTTCCAATCGAAGTGTAGTGATATAGTGTAAATAATCAAGTGGTTTTTTGTTTAATCATTTTAATTTATTTACTACAATTTTTTTCAATTGCAATTTGATTCTTAATTCTAATTCTGAAGGTTAAATTTGGCTAAATATAAAGTTTAAAATTTTCATTAGTGTTTAAATCTAACTAAGTAAAGTGATTTACCTAATTTAAATTAACTTAATTTTACTTACCTTAATTGGAAGTTTTCGATGTTTCATTTTACGTACTAAGTGATTGTTTCTATTTCTTCATAAAGTTCTGTGTTTTTATGTTTTAATTATAATGTTTAGTATTATTTTTTGTAAGGTGAAACCTTCCAAGGTGGGCGGTATGTTGAGTATTGTGCGTCTTTTCGTTTAGTTTCGTAGCTATATACGTTTTCTGTAGTTCACAGTGTCAGTAGAATCATGAATCCCTCTTCATTGTACCGCCTCGAAGGGTTTCTCCCACTCTTACTGTTGTACGATCTAATTTTTAGTCTCTGATAGAAACTCATAATGTTCGCTACATATACAGTCCATTTTCGTTTTATATCGAATTATAGTTATTAATTCAATTCGTTTTTTATTTGCGTTTATCCACCAATTTTACCATACCAGCGCCTACAATAAGAATATACGACGGCAAACACACTTTACATCTGACTGAGTACAACAATGTAAGCACCAGAGCACAGACCAACCAACTATACAAACAACCAATTTACAGAACAACGACAGCACAAAGACAATGGCAGTACAGAGCAGCGACTCTATGGAACAACTTACCCAATCACATAAAGACCACCGACAAAAGAGATACTTTCAAAAAAAGACTAAAATTATTTTTACTAGAAATACAACTCAGAGACAGCCAACAATACCAAGAGTAGAATATGTATGTATGTGTGTGTGTATGTATGAATCTATATATGTGTGTATATGTATGTATGTATGTGTATGTATGTCTGCATGTATATATCTATATGTGTGTATATGTATGTATGGGTATTGTGTATATTTTGTGTGTGTATAAGTATATATACAAGTGTGATAGTAAGTATTATGTGAGTATGTGCATATGTATTGTATATGTGAATGTATGCATATGTATACATGGGTTAGTATAAGTGTATATTAAGGTGAGTATGTCCCTACATTTAAATGTAATAAATATAATAAAGTGTAATAAATAGATCTAGGATATAAGTATAAGATTTCTAAATTAGTGATAATGTTCATAGAGGGTGTCTTACCAACACAGCAGCTCGAAATTCCCTCTATATATCAGTAGATTAACTGAAGGTAAGGTTGGTAGAAATGAAAGGAAACGAAAATTTTAATACATTACCCTTAAGGCCATATAATTAAAACATCAGGTTAAATTAGGTTTAGATTTATTGTAAGTCACGGTGATTGGCAGTTGACAGGCTTCTTGGAGACTTGGCGATTGGTTGAATCAGAAGGCAGCATGAGCGGGCACCCATCCACTAACTGACCAGGCTTTGAACATCGGGTGACGTCAACACTAACTTGGACGAACTGCAGCAGCCTCTAGCTAGTCCACAGATCTGGCCTCCTTGAAGTCCTGAACTCGAGTGAGAGAGAGTGGAGGGAGGATGTCCCTTTTATAGGTTTTAGGAAGGCATCTTCTTTTTCCTCTTGAATCTTCTTAGATTTTTCACAAGAGTTGGACCATGTTCATTGTTTTCCTAATTGTCCTTTAATTATACGTTGGCCTTAAGGGAATTAGGCATTAAAGTAAAATTTAAAAATAATACATTAAGGGTAACAAAGGGTTACTATAAAATTCATAAAAGAAGGTTATATTACTAAGAAATTAATTAATGAGAACAAATAATAATAAAGGGGGTTTGGGGTGCCCAATAAACAAAAATAAACATAAAAAAAGACAAGAAACGCTAAGTAGCGTAACATTCCGCCCACCTAAAACAACATGTTTTACTGTAGGTTAGGAGAGGATACTAGGTCAGGTAATAAGGGTACTAGGTAATGAGTGGATCGCTTATACAAGTTACCTTTGCTATCCACTAGTGTTACAACTCGAACAGTTCCTGAACGATCTGGATGAACTTGGTGAATTCTAGCTGTTTTCCACTGGAGAGGAGGAGCATTGGTGACTTCCAGCACCAAGGTACCTTCAACAAAAGAATCAGAACTCTTCTTCCATTTAACTCGTTGTTGAAGAAGTTGGTAGTATTCGGTACTCCAGCGTCTCCAAAAGTGCTGGGTGGAATACTGGATGAGTTGCCAGCGACGAAGATGGCTATAATTTAAATCAGAAACATCCTTTTCTGGTAAGGCATTTAATGAATCTCCTATCAACATGTGTCCGGGGGTTAAAACGTCAAACTTGGTAGGGTCACTTGACAAAGGTCCAAGTGGCCTGGAGTTCATAATGGCTTCTATTCTTATGAAGACAGTTGACAACTCCTCATAAGTAAGAGGTCTGGATCCTACTGATCTGTAGAAATGATATTTAGCTACCTTCACAGAAGCCTCCCACAAACCTCCGAAATGAGGTGAGTAGGGCGGATTAAAGGACCAGTTCACACCTAAATTGGTAGCTTCTCTAATAATAGAGTCTTGGTTATGCTGTCTATTTAAGAAAACATAGAGCTCCTTCAAACGGCGTGACGCCCCTATAAAATTTGAGCCACAGTCAGAATAGACGTTAGTAGGAAGGCCACGTCTCGAAACAAAACGCTGAAAGGCAGCGAGAAATGCCTCTGTAGATAACGAAGAAGCAATCTCCAAGTGTACAGCTGTACTGGCCATACAAACAAATAAACATAAATATACCTTCTCTGATGGTGCGTTTCTAAGCTTAGATGTTTTCATCTGAAAAGGTCCGGCATAGTCAACGCCTACACGTATAAAGGCTCTTCCTTGGTTGGAACGAGATAGGGGGAGATCGCCCATCTGAGGAGGTATAGGTCTGGCTTTCATTTTACGACAGATTAAGCATCGATATATAGCTGATCTTACTTCTGATCTGACGCCAAATATCCAATATTTTCTTTGAACAAGACTTTGTAAAGCTCGCTGGCCAAGGTGGAAGTTGACAATATGATGATTAAGAAAAATCTTGGTAAAAATGGGAATGTGAAGGTAATAATATAGGATGCCTATGGTCATAGGCTAAGTCGAAGTTTGACAGACGACCGCCCACCCTGAGTAGACCGGCTTCATCCTGAAACACATTAAGAGATTCAAATTTGGTAGAAAGAATTTTCTTGGTGGCAAAACAAAATTCTTTCTGGAATTCCATCTGCTGGATAGCTCGAATACAAATAAAATTAGCATGGTTTAACTCATCAACTGAAAGCTCAGTACCTTTAGATCTTAAGTTTTTAAAAGGTTGCTTAGCATTAGCATAAAAACGAAAAATGTAGGCTATAACTCTAATCAGCGTTTTATATTCTGAATGACGCTCAATCAGAAGAAACAACAAACTCAGAGCCAGAAAAACAAAATAACACTTGTTCTTTAACAGGTTTAAGTTCTGGAAGATGATTGCATTCCTGTGTACTTAATACAGGCCAACTTAGTGGGACTTCTCTCATCCAGAGAGGGCCGTACCACCAAAGATCCTTATGGGCTAACTCTGACGGATTAACTCCACGACATGATAAGTCAGCTGGATTATCAGTTGAAGAAACGTGATTCCATTGATTTGGTGAACAAATTTCTAAAATAGCTACAATCCTGTTTGCAACGAACGTCTTTAGAGTGTGAGGTGACAGTTTAAGCCATGAAGCACAATCGTGTTGAATCGAAAACAAAATGACATCCTTAATATTAAGGTTAGATTTAAACGAATACACTGACTCTAATAGTCTAGCCAATAACAAGGCTCCAGATAATTCCAATCTAGGAATAGTCATGGTTTTAATCGGGGCGAGCTTGCTCTTAGCTCTTATTAATGAGACTTTAACATAATTACTTTCATCTACAACTCTCAGGTAAAGGACAGCACTATAACCTTTTTCGGAAGCATCGCTGAAACCTATAATTTGAATGCTCTTTATGGTAGGAGTTACAACAACTCTTGGAATTTGAATGTTCTTTAATTCAGGTAGCTGAGAGATAAAGGTTCGCCACTCTGCACATATAGACTCAGGAGGAGTTTGGTCCCAATCCATATGTAACAACCAAAGTGACTGCATGATACACTTTGCCATAAATATCACAGGAGAAAGAAATCCCTGGATGTCAAACAATCGGGCAATTGTAGACAGTATACAACGTTTAGTGATATTAGGCGGAATATGAGTAATTTGATAGAACAAAACATCTTGAACAGGATCCCAGCACATCCCAAGAATTTTTGTAGATCTTAATTCTATAGGAGTTAAAGATAGATGTTGACCAGTCGTAGCGACGTCCTCGGAGTTTAATTCAGGTGAATTGCTCTTCCATTTGTGCACAGGAAAACATCCTTTACTTAACAACTGCTGCAACTGAAACATAAGAATTTTGGCTCCCGCCACTGATGATGATCCACAGACCATGTCATCCATGTAAGTCTCCTTTAGAAGAACTCTTGATGCTTCAGGATACTGGCTTCCGTCCTCCTCGACAAGTTGTTGAAGACAGCGCTTAGCTAGGTAGGGGGCTGAAGCAGTGCCATAAGTTAAAGTGTTAAGCTCGTAGACATCTAACGGATAAACTCTTTCCTCTCTCCATAAGATGTGCTGATAACATCTATGCTCTTCAGTAATCAGGATTTGCCTATACATTTTAACTATATCTCCTACTAAAGCAACTTGGTAAATACGGAAATTTAGAGATATATCACTTAAATCTTGTTGAAGATTCGGACCAACCCACATTTTGTCATTTAAAGAACCTTCCGAAGTGGGCATTGAGGCATCGAATACCACGCGTATTTTACTCTCTGGATCACTTGATTTAACTACGGCATGGTGTGGAATTAAATATTTGGTTGGCTGTTTGGCTAAACTCATATGCCCTAAAGTAAAATATTCACGAAGGAATTCAGAATATTTAACTTTAACAACGGCTGCTTGTCTAGTTTGGCTTCTAATCTGAAAAATCTATTTTTTACAGCAATAGATGAGTCGCCAAGTACAACATTGTCGTCTTTAAACGGGATAGACACGACAAAGCGACCCTCAGGGGTACGTGTATAGGTAGAGAGAAACTGCTTCTCGCATATTTCTTCTTCGATACTTCTTAACTTAGGAGTGTTTATTTGTTCTACTTCCCAGAATTTGGAAAATATCTCATCGGAAACCGGATGGGCTAAAACAGAAAGGCATTGCTCATCTTGGGCAAAGGACTTACAATCTGGGATCTCTCCAAAAATAACTAAACCAAAAATAGTTGATAACGCACCCAACGCATCACTGATTTTTGGTGGCTCTTTAGGATTTAAAGTTTGGATAAATAATTTGGTTCCTAAGAGAAAGTCAATTTTACCTGACTTATAAAAATTAGGGTCGGCTAACTCAAGCTCAGAGATATTGGAAATACAGGTTGGATCAACGGATGTTGATGGTAAGTCTGGAGTAACTGAGTCTTTATCTAAAACAAACGCCTCAGCATTAATTTCACTATTTGGATTTATTCTAGAGATTAAACGGCAACGAACTTTACCCTTTGTTTTGGCAAAGCTGTTTCTCCAACGCCTAAAAAGAGATTTATTCACAGGAGACCAAGTGAGGCCTAAACGCTTACAGCATTCTGAAGTTATAAAGGGAAACTTGAGAAGCACTATCATAAAGAAGGCGGATCGGTTGTAAGTTTCCTCTAGCATCTGGAACTAAAACTTCAGCAGTCCCTAATAATATTTGTGATTTGTCAGTAACATTACTATTTACAGATGGCGCCTCATTAAACAACTTTCGGTGAGGTAGATGGAGAGTTTTGAGAGTTATGGTTCTCCCTTATTTCTTTATTTGGTAGATTATCTTGATGAAGTAATGTATTATGTTTACGTTGACAAGACCTACAATTTTTAGAAGAAGGACAATTAGGGGCTGAATGCCTTTTAGAAAAGCAATTAAAGCATAAGTGGTTTCTTTTCAAGAAGGCAATACGGCTTGGCACACACTCATTTCCCTAAACTTGGAACACTGGTATAAATAATGTCCAGAGCCACAACAACATTTAAGATTAGATTTAGGCGTAAAAGTCACTGTATCTGTAACCGGCTTACTATTTTCAACAGCTGCTAGTACGTGAGGCTTGCTTTGACCTTTAGGCTTGGTTCAGGTCGGGTTGAGTAAGGTTGTTTACTCTTATGTGCTGAGCTAGGGTCAGATAACTAACACACGACATCTATCTTGAACGAAGTCAATTAAATCTTCATAGGACGGAAACTCTTCATTAACACAGCTAGCCTCAAATCTCTCCCGAGTGTCAGGGTCTAATCTTTTGGTAGCTAAAGATAGAAATAAAAAATCGGCTTCATTTCTAACCTTTAAAGATTTAAAGGCAGAAATGTTTTCGCCAACTGTACGTATAAAACTTTGAAGGGACTGTACAGAAGGAGGATTTTTAGATGGTTGAAATTCTAAGATTTTATCGATATAAGTTGCTGCTAACAATCGCTTATTATCGTATTTCTTAATCAAAGCTTCCCAGGCCTTTGAATAATTTTCCTCCGTAATGGTAAAAGCAGATATAGCAGTAGAGCATCACCAGACAGAGCCATAGTAAGTCGGTGAAATTTAACTATGGTGGGCATAACGGGGTCGTTATGAATTAATGAGGTAAATATCTGCTTGAACTTGGGCCACTCAGTAGCGACGCCATTAAAACTTATGGGAGGTAATTTAGGTAAGCGAGCACTATAGGACATAGATTCATTGAGTCTACTATCATAAGGATTTGGTACATTAGGTCGTCTCTCATCTTCAAGTTTTTGATGATAGGCAGCGATTGTATAATACATAGTTTGAGTGTTATTCCTATTCTCAGAATCATGAGAAGTCGGGAATAAACAAGGCTCTCCACCTAATATGGCTGTGGAGGTTAAGGAATCAAACTTATCTAAGTATTCATTAATTATAGTTACACTTCTATCCTTCATGGCACGGAAATAATCAATTAGGGTTCTATCTCCAACTTCCACAATCGTTCTACCTACACTACATATTTGGTTAAGATCCTTACGCATAAGTCTTAGTGATACTTTACCTGCCAGAATATGAGAAGATAATGAAGACTCTGAAGTGACACCTGGGGTTGATCCTGCACGCCCTTCAGTTCCTACATGAGAGGTCATAATCGTAGTAGTAGCCGTACTAGGAATAGTATTGGTAGAAGTATAAACAGGTATACTAGTAACAGCTATACTACTGGTGTGACTAAACTAGAAGTAGGGGTTATACTAGCAGTAGTCAGGTTTGCAGCAGGTGTAGACATACTGGTAGTTACTACACTAGGAGTTAGGACACTTGTAGTAACTGGACTGGTAGTAGCAGCAGGCTCGTTATCACCCATGAGAAACTGCAAAGATAATTAGAAAGTATAAAAACCTGAAAGAAATCTTAGAACTAAGGAAAAAAATGTTTAAGAATATAAGGTAGACAAAAAATACTTAATTTGATGATAGTTTTAGGAAAGGAAGGATGGTAAAGGATATTACTCACAGTAAAACATATATTTAAATCCTTTAATAATACCGATTTAAAAACTATAAAATATATATAGAACTCATTAACCATTAGTATTAAAGATATAAAGTAAGGTTATGCAACCCGTAATGCATATATTGTAGATTGAAATCAAAAGGTATGCAAACCCTTAAAACAAAATAATAATTCATATGAATGAAACTGGGTTTTAATAATTCGGCTTGACCCGCAACACATAAAATAAAATAAATTTGATCAAACCTGGGTTTCATTAAATAAAAATTAAAAAAATCTGGTTCCCATGTGTTAGGCAAAACCAGCAACACATTTACTATTATTACTATGAACGAACCTGGATTTAGTAGGCAAACAGATTTCCAAAAAATATACTAAACCCTCAACACACACAATTAATATAAGTTGAATGAACCTGGGTTTGGTCAAAAAACAAAAATAAATTGGTAAAAATACTAAACCCACAATGCAAAAAATTAAAAATCAAAATTATTTGGGCGATCACTCCTGGGTTAGTATAAATTATATGAAGAAAAATAAACAGGGCAAAGGTACTTGTTCTCACCTTACATAAATTCATTAACAATATTATTCAGAAAAGAATCAAAGTTCTAAATAAAATTAAAAAAATCAACATAAACAAATTTCAAATATCCCTCCTTCCCGGGTTTCGGCACCAAATCTGTTCATAGAGGGTGTCTTACCAACACAGCAGCTCGAAATTCCCTCTATATATCAGTAGATTAGACTGAAGGTAAGGTTGGTAGAAATGAAAAGGAAACGAAAATTTTGTAATACATTANAATCAGAAGGCAGCATGAGCGGGCACCCATCCACTAACTGACCAGGCTTTGAACATCGGGTGACGTCAACACTAATTTGGACGAACTGCAGCAGCCTCTAGCTAGTCCACAGATCTTGCCTCCTTGAAGTCCTGAACACGAGTGAGAGAGAGTGGAGGGAGGATGTCCCTTTTATAGGTTTTAGGAAGGCATCTTCTTTTTCCTCTTGAATCTTCTTAGATTTTTCACAAGATGTTGGACCATGTTCATTGTTTTTCTAATTGTCCTTTAATTATACGTTGGCCTTAAGGGAATTAGGCATTAAAGTAAAGAATTTAAAAATAATACATTAAAGGTAACAAAGGGTTACTATAAAATTCATAAAAGAAGGTTATATTACTAAGAAATTAATTAATGAGAACAAATAATAATAAAAGGGGGGTTTGGGGTGCCCAATAAACAAAATAAACATAAAAAAAGACAAAAAACGCTAAGTAGCGTAACATTCCGCCCACCTAAAACAACATGTTTTACTGTAGGTTAGGAGAGGATACTAGGTCAGGTAATAAGGGTACTAGGTAATGAGTGGATCGCTTATACAAGTTACCTTTGCTATCCACTAGTGTTACAACTCGAACAGTTCCTGAACGATCTGGATGAACTTGGTGAATTCTAGCTGTTTTCCACTGGAGAGGAGGAGCATTGGTGACTTCCAGCACCAAGGTACCTTCAACAAAAGAATCAGAACTCTTCTTCCATTTAACTCGTTGTTGAAGAAGTTGGTAGTATTCGGTACTCCAGCGTCTCCAAAAGTGCTGGGTGGAATACTGGATGAGTTGCCAGCGACGAAGATGGCTATAATTTAAATCAGAAACATCCTTTTCTGGTAAGGCATTTAATGAATCTCCTATCAACATGTGTCCGGGGGTTAAAACGTCAAACTTGGTAGGGTCACTTGACATAGGTCCAAGTGGCCTGGAGTTCATAATGGCTTCTATTCTTATGAAGACAGTTGACAACTCTTCATAAGTAAGAGGTCTGGATCCTACTGATCTGTAGAAATGATACTTAGCTACCTTCACAGAAGCCTCCCACAAACCTCCGAAATGAGGTGAGTAGGGCGGATTAAAAGACCAGTTCACACCTAAATTGGTAGCTTCTCTAATAATAGAGTCTTGGTTATGCTGTCTATTCAAGAAAACATAGAGCTCCTTCAAACGGCGTGACGCCCCTATAAAATTTGAGCCACAGTCAGAATAGACGTTAGTAGGAAGGCCGCGTCTCGAAACAAAACGCTGAAAGGCAGCGAGAAATGCCTCGTAGATAACGAAGAAGCAATCTCCAAGTGTACAGCTGTACTGGCCATACAAACAAATAAACATAAATATACCTTCTCTGATGGTGCGTTTCTAAGCTTAGATGTTTTCATCTGAAAAGGTCCGGCATAGTCAACGCCTACACGTATAAAGGCTCTTCCTTGGTTGGAACGAGATAGGGGGAGATCGCCCATCTGAGGAGCTATAGGTCTGGCTTTCATTTTACGACAGATTAAGCATCGATATATAGCTGATCTTACTTCTGATCTGACGCCAAATATCCAATATTTTCTTTGAACAAGACTTTGTAAAGCTCGCTGGCCAAGGTGGAAGTTGACAATATGATGATGATTAAGAAAAATCTTAGTAAAATGGGAATGCGAAGGTAATAATATAGGATGCCTATGGTCATAGGCTAAGTCGAAGTTTGACAGACGACCGCCCACCCTGAGTAGACCGGCTTCATCCTGAAACACATTAAGAGATTCAAATTTGGTAGAAAGAATTTTCTTGGTGGCAAAACAAAATTCTTTCTGGAATTCCATCTGCTGGATAGCTCGAATACAAATAAAATTAGCATGGTTTAACTCATCAACTGAAAGCTCAGTACCTTTAGATCTTAAGTTTTTAAAAGGTTGCTTAGCATTAGCATAAAAACGAAAAATGTAGGCTATAACTCTAATCAGCGTTTTATATTCTGAATGACGCTCAATCAGAGAAACAACAAACTCAGAGCCAGAAAAACAAAATAACACTTGTTCTTTAACAGGTTTAAGTTCTGGAAGATGATTGCATTCCTGTGTACTTAAAACAGGCCAACTTAGTGGGACTTCTCTCATCCAGAGGGCCGTACCACCAAAGATCCTTATGGGCTAACTCTGACGGATTAACTCCACGACATGATAAGTCAGCTGGATTATCGGTTGAAGAAACGTGATTCCATTGATTTGGTGAACAAATTTCTAAAATAGCTACAATCCTGTTTGCAACGAACGTCTTTAGAGTGTGAGGTGACAGTTTGAGCCATGAAAGCACGATTGTTGAATCTGAAAACAAAATGACATCCTTAATATTAAGGTTAGATTTAAACGAATACACTGATCTAATAGTCTAGCCAATAACAAGGCTCCAGATAATTCCAATCTAGGAATAGTCATGGTTTTAATCGGGGCGAGCTTGCTCTTAGCTCTTATTAATGAGATTTAACATAATTACTTTCATCTACAACTCTCAGGTAAAGGACAGCACTATAACCTTTTTCGGAAGCATCGCTGAAACCTATAATTTGAATGCTCTTTATGGTAGGAGTTACAACAACTCTTGGAATTTGAATGTTCTTTAATTCAGGTAGCTGAGAGATAAAGGTTCGCCACTCTGCACATATAGACTCAGGAGGAGTTTGGTCCCAATCCATATGTAACAACCAAAGTGACTGCATGATACACTTTGCCATAAATATCACAGGAGAAAGAAATCCCTGGATGTCAAACAATCGGGCAATTGTAGACAGTATACAACGTTTAGTGATATTAGGCGGAATATGAGTAATTTGATAGAACAAAACATCTTGAACAGGATCCCAGCACATCCCAAGAATTTTTGTAGATCTTGATTCTATAGGAGTTAAAGATAGATGTTGACCAGTCGTAGCGACGTCCTCGGAGTTTAATTCAGGTGAATTGCTCTTCCATTTGTGCACAGGAAAACATCCTTTACTTAACAACTGCTCAACTGAAACATAAGAATTTTGGCTCCCGCCACTGATGATGATCCACAGACCATGTCATCCATGTAAGTCTCCTTAGAAGAACTCTTGATGCTTCAGGATACTGGCTTCCGTTCTCCTCGACGAGTTGTTGAAGACAGCGCTTAGCTAGGTAGGGGGCTGAAGCAGTGCCATAAGTTAAAGTGTTAAGCTCGTAGACATCTAACGGATAAACTCTTTCCTCTCTCCATAAGATGTGCTGATAACATCTATGCTCTTCAGTAATCAGGATTTGCCTATACATTTTAACTATATCTCCTACTAAAGCAACTTGGTAAATACGGAAATTTAGAGATATATCACTTAAATCTTGTTGAAGATTCGGACCAACCCACATTTTGTCATTTAAAGAACCTTCCGAAGTGGGCATTGAGGCATCGAATACCACGCGTATTTTACTCTCTGGATCACTTGATTTAACTACGGCATGGTGTGGAATTAAATATTTGGTTGGCTGTTTGGCTAAACTCATATGCCCTAAAGTAAAATATTCACGAAGGAATTCAGAATATTTTAACTTTAACAACGGCTGCTTGTCTAGTTTGGCTTCTAATCTGAAAAATCTATTTTTTACAGCAATAGATGAGTCGCCAAGTACAACATTGTCGTCTTTAAACGGGATAGACACGACAAAGCGACCCTCAGGGGTACGTGTATAGGTAGAGAGAAACTGCTTCTCGCATATTTCTTCTTCGATACTTCTTAACTTAGGAGTGTTTATCTGTTCTACTTCCCAGAATTTGGAAAATATTTCATCGGAAACTGGATGGGCTAAAACAGAAAGGCATTGCTCATCTTGGGCAAAGGACTTACAATCTGGGATCTCTCCAAAAATAACTAAACCAAAAATAGTTGATAACGCACCCAACGCATCACTGATTTTTGGTGGCTCTTTAGGATTTAAAGTTTGGATAAATAATTTGGTTCCTAAGAGAAAGTCAATTTTACCTGACTTATAAAAATTAGGGTCGGCTAACTCAAGCTCAGAGATATTGGAAATACAGGTTGGATCAACGGATGTTGATGGTAAGTCTGGAGTAACTGAGTCTTTATCTAAAACAAACGCCTCAGCATTAATTTCACTATTTGGATTTATTCTAGAGATTAAACGGCAACGAACTTTACCCTTTGTTTTTGGCAAAGCTGTTTCTCCAACGCCTAAAAGAGATTTATTCACAGGAGACCAAGTGAGGCCTAAACGCTTACAGCATTCTGAAGTTATAAGGGAAACTTGAGAAGCACTATCATAAAGAAGGCGGATCGGTTGTAAGTTTCCTCTAGCATCTGGAACTAAAACTTCAGCAGTCCCTAATAATATTTGTGATTTGTCAGTAACATTACTATTTACAGATGGCGCCTCATTAACAACTTTCGGTGAGGTAGATGGAGAGTTTTGAGAGTTATGGTTCTCCCTTATTTCTTTATTTGGTAGATTATCTTGATGAAGTAATGTATTATGTTTACGTTGACAAGACCTACAATTTTTAGAAGAAGGACAATTAGGGGCTGAATGCCTTTTAGAAAAGCAATTAAAGCATAAGTGGTTTCTTTTCAAGAAGGCAATACGGCTTGGCACACTCATTTCCCTAAACTTGGAACACTGGTATAATAAATGTCCAGCACCACAACAACATTTAAGATTAGATTTAGGCGTAAAAGTCACTGGGTCTGTAACCGGCTTACTA
This sequence comes from Microvelia longipes, assembly GCA_018340805.1. Taxonomy (NCBI): domain Eukaryota; kingdom Metazoa; phylum Arthropoda; class Insecta; order Hemiptera; family Veliidae; genus Microvelia; species Microvelia longipes. Next base: position 52,990,502 of record JACMZG010001863.1, read on the forward strand.
TTTTCAACAGCTGCTAGTACGTGAGGCTTGCTTTGACCTTTAGGCTTGGGTTCAGTCGGGTTGAGTAAGGTTGTTTACTCTTATGTGCTGAGCTAGGGTCAGATAACTCTAACACACGACATCTATCTTGAACGAAGTCAATTAAATCTTCATAGGACGGAAACTCTTCATTAACACAGCTAGCCTCAAATCTCTCCCGAGTGTCAGGGTCTAATCTTTTGGTAGCTAAAGATAGAAATAAAAAATCGGCTTCATTTCTAACCTTTAAAGATTTAAAGGCAGAAATGTTTTCGCCAACTGTACGTATAAAACTTTGAAGGGACTGTACAGAAGGAGGATTTTTAGATGGTTGAAATTCTAAGATTTTATCGATATAAGTTGCTGCTAACAATCGCTTATTATCGTATTTCTTAATCAAAGCTTCCCAGGCCTTTGAATAATTTTCCTCCGTAATGGTAAAAGCAGATATAGCAGTAGAGGCATCACCAGACAGAGCCATAGTAAGTCGGTGAAATTTAACTATGGTGGGCATAACGGGGTCGTTATGAATTAATGAGGTAAATATCTGCTTGAACTTGGGCCACTCAGTAGCGACGCCATTAAAACTTATGGGAGGTAATTTAGGTAAGCGAGCACTATAGGACATAGATTCATTGAGTCTACTATCATAAGGATTTGGTACATTAGGTCGTCTCTCATCTTCAAGTTTTTGATGATAGGCAGCGATTGTATAATACATAGTTTGAGTGTTATTCCTATTCTCAGAATCATGAGAAGTCGGGAATAAACAAGGCTCTCCACCTAATATGGCTGTGGAGGTTAAGGAATCAAACTTATCTAAGTATTCATTAATTATAGTTACACTTCTATCCTTCATGGCACGGAAATAATCAATTAGGGTTCTATCTCCAACTTCCACAATCGTTCTACCTACACTACATATTTGGTTAAGATCCTTACGCATAAGTCTTAGTGATACTTTACCTGCCAGAATATGAGAAGATAATGAAGACTCTGAAGTGACACCTGGGGTTAATCCTGCACGCCCTTCAGTTCCTACATGAGAGGTCATAATCGTAGTAGTAGCCGTACTAGGAATAGTATTGGTAGAAGTATAAACAGGTATACTAGTAACAGCTATACTACTGGTAGTGACTAAACTAGAAGTAGGGGTTATACTAGCAGTAGTCAGGTTTGCAGCAGGTGTAGACATACTGGTAGTTACTACACTAGGAGTTAGGACACTTGTAGTAACTGGACTGGTAGTAGCAGCAGGCTCGTTATCACCCATGAGAAACTGCAAAGATAATTAGAAAGTATAAAAACCTGAAAGAAATCTTAGAACTAAGGAAAAAAATGTTTAAGAATATAAGGTAGACAAAAAAATACTTAATTTGATGATAGTGTTAGGAAAGGAAGGATGGTAAAGGATATTACTCACAGTAAAACATATATTTAAATCCTTAAATAATACCGATTTAAAACTATAAAATATATATAGAAACTCATTAACCATTAGTATTAAAGATATAAAGTAAGGTTATGCAACCCGTAATGCATATATTGTAGATTGAAATCAAAAGGTATGTAAACCCTCAAAACAAATAATAATTCATATGAATGAAACTGGGATTTAATAATTCGGCTTAACCCGCAATACATAAAACAAAATAAATTTGATCAAACCTGGGTTTCATTAAATAAAATAAAAAATCTGGTCCCATGTGTTAGGCAAAACCAGCAACACATTTACTATTATTACTATGAACGAACCTGGATTTAGTAGGCAAACAGATTTCCAAAAAATATACTAAACCCTCAACACACACAATTAATATAAGTTGAATGAACCTGGGTTTGGTCAAAAAACAAAAATAAATTGGTAAAAATACTAAACCACAATGCAAAAAATTAAAAATCAAAATTATTTGGGCGATCACTCCTGGGTTAGTATAAATTATATGAAGAAAAATAAACAGGGCAAAGGTACTTGTTCTCACCTTACATAAATTCATTAACAATATTATTCAGAAAAAGAATCAAAGTTCTAAATAAAATTAAAAAATAATCAACATAAACAAATTTCAATATCCCTCCTTCCCGGGTTTCGGCACCAAATCTGTTCATAGAGGGTGTCTTACCAACACAGCAGCTCGAAATTCCCTCTATATATCAGTAGATTAGACTGAAGGTAAGGTTGGTAGAAATGAAAAGGAAACGAAAATTTTGTAATACATTACCCTTAAGGCCATATAATTAAACATCAGGTTAAATTAGGTTTAGATTTTATGTAAGTCACGGTGATTGGCAGTTGACAGGCTTCTTGGAGACTTGGCGATTGGTTGAATCAGAAGGCAGCATGAGCGGGCACCCATCCACTAACTGACCAGGCTTTGAACATCGGGTGACGTCAACACTAACTTGGACGAACTGCAGCAGCCTCTAGCTAGTCCACAGATCTGGCCTCCTTGAAGTCCTGAACTCGAGTGAGAGAGAGTGGAGGGAGGATGTCCCTTTTATAGGTTTTAGGAAGGCATCTTCTTTTTCCTCTTGAATCTTCTTAGATTTTTCACAAGATGTTGGACCATGTTCATTGTTTTTCCTAATTGTCCTTTAATTATACGTTGGCCTTAAGGGAATTAGGCATTAAAGTAAAAATTTAAAAATAATACATTAAAGGTAACAAAGGTTACTATAAAATTCATAAAAGAAGGTTATATTACTAAGAAATTAATTAATGAGAACAAATAATAATAAAAGGGGGGGTTTGGGGTGCCCAATAAACAAAAATAAACATAAAAAAAGACAAGAAACGCTAAGTAGCGTAACAGATAACTTAGTTTATAAGCATAGTAATAAGTGAGACAGTACCTCCCTCCACGGCACAAGATATCTGTTTATCTTTTGTGGAGGGATAAACCTGATAATGTAACTTATGTTGAATAATAATTGTATATTTTCAAATAAGGGTTATTAAAAAAAAAAAAAAAAAAAAAATGAGGTTTTATTTACCGCAAGTTAAAAGCCTTTAGTGATTTATGAGGTTATTTTTACTGCAAGTTAAAATCATTTAGGGATTAATGAGGTTATATTTACCGCAAGTTAAAAGCCTTTAGTGATTAATGAGGTTATATTTACTGCAAGTTAAAATCATTTAGGGATTAATGAGGTTATATTTACCGCAAGTTAAAAGCCTTTAGTGATATATGAGGTTATATTTACCGAAAGTTAAAAGCCATTAGGTATTAGAGGTTATATTTACCGCAAGTTATAAGCCTTGAGTGATTAATGAGGTTATATTTACTGCAAGTTAAAATCATTTAGGGATTAATGAGGTTATATTTACCGCAAGTTAAAAGCCTTTAGTGATATATGAGGTTATATTTACCGAAAGTTAAAAGCCATTAGGTATTAGAGGTTATATTTACGCAAGTTATAAGCCTTGAGTGATTAATGAGGTTATATTTACTGCAAGTTAACATAATTTAGGGATTAATGAGGTTATATTTACCGCAAGTTAAAAGCCTTTAGTGATATATGAGGTTATATTACCGAAAGTTAAAAAGCCATTAGGTATTAGAGGTTATATTTACCGCAAGGTTATAAGCCATGAGTGATTAATGAGGTTATATTTACTGCAAGTTAAAATCATTTAGGGATTAATGAGGTTATATTTCCCGCAATTTAAAGAAGCAATTGAAGAATCAGGAACCGTAGATACTTGCTGTTGGATACTGGAATAATTATATGCAACAGCAAGTATGGGCGGCCGCTGATTCTTCATTTGGTTTAGGATTGCTAGGTCTATCATGATATTCCGCTTGAAGGGGACTCGAGTCTCTGTGGTGAAATGGTTAGGACGTACGCCTGCCACACAGATAATCCAGGTTCGATCCTGAGTGGAGCCTCTAGGATTATTATGAGAGGAATGAAAATCCTTTCTCGTGGCTTCTTCGAAAGAGATGTTAAGCCGGTGGTTCCGAGCCTGTGCGATCTCAGGTATTCGTAAAAGATCTCTAACCTTAAATAAACCTGGGTTTACGCAAAATTTAGGACCCTTAGTAGTAGTTTATATGAATTATATGTATATATATTGTAACAAAATATTTCGGTACTGAAACTAAATTAGATGGGTAAATGGCGAGGCAATAAGAATAGTAATTAAAAGGCACTTTTGAAATTATAACACTTCTTCTATTTGTAACATAAACAACTATAAACGATTTTAAATTATAAATTATTCATCAAACAAACTTATCAACAAAAGTAATATAACACTTCGAGGTTTACCGAATTCCGGAAGAAAGAAACTATATCTTAACTGTACGGTGGTCGGGGGCTACCTGGCTTGTATTTAGAAAAACAATTAGTCTTATCTCATCATCTATGATAACCGTTCGACGAGCGCCTACGTAGAAGCTAATAGACGTAAATAATCCGCTACAATATATAATATATATATATATATAATATATATATATATTATATATATATATATATATATATATATATATATTATATATATATATATTGTGTGTGTATGTCTCTACCTTATAGTGTCAAGAAAAGAAGAGCTTAGGCTCGCAGTGGGGCACGTGTTGTTCCTATTTAAAACTATAGAAACTAAGAGTAAAGTAACGGCTCTTCTGCGGATTACATACTAGGACTCATCAGGTAGAACTTCTATCTAAAGGAGTAAGCAGAAAGGGCCCAACTACGTGGCCTACTTGCTTGGTGATCTCACCTCTCCCTAATCACTACTATCACTATCAGGGTATTCCCCCTTCTCCTGCTGGAACCAATCAAAATGGTAAACTTACGACATGAGTACTGCAGCTAACTTTACCCTGTGGGTTAATTAAAGATAGCGTTAAGTTCATATTTTACTTTACTACAAGTATCTCGATTTTTTAAAGTGGATCTGAAAGTACTGTCAAGGGTGTCTGACTGCCAAGATCACCATGTCTGCCTGAGATCATCATGGCCAGGTCGTCACCTCTCGTATCTAGACTTCTTACCTAACCCTTAAAAATATTCAATAAAAAGAAACAAGTATATAAATTCAACGTACCTGGAATGAATTGAAGAGATAAAAGAAACACCAGGTTATAATAACATTATAATACAAGGCTACGAAGAATGTGACGGTGCCTGATGCAATGCCCATACCACCGAGCCACGGGTGGATGGTGTTCCAGACACCTAAAGCACCTAATCTCATCTTCTGTCCTATACCTAACTCTATAAGGAATAGCGGTATTCCCTCTAGCACTAACATTATTGCGAATGGAATGAGGAAGGCACCTGAGAACAAACAAATTTCAATCTTATTAGATCACGCAAGGATAGGGGCAGGGTTTCTTTCAGAGGTTCATCCCCAAGGGGGTATCTTAAAATTATGGAGGGGGGGGGGTATATACAGTTATAAAAATTGTTGTAGGGTGGTTATATACAGTTACAAATTGATGTTGCTTGCACCCTTAATAATATATTGATAAGGAGATTGTAGCCATTAGGGTTAAATAAAAACAAAAATTTTAGTGTGACGTTTCGACCATTCTGGTCATAATCATACCTAAAAAATATAAAAATATATTATTATAAAAGTGCACATACAATAAAATTTTTGAGATACAAAAAAAAACTAAAGGCTAACCACATCATATAAGAAGTGCAAAGATGATTACTTACAAGTACTATTCGCGATTCAAAGAGATAGTTGTAAGGTTGGCAATACCAATGGCGGGAAAACGAAAGGGTGATCAAAAATTTTTTTATCATAGGATTAGCATGGGAACCGATAAAAATTCTTATTTTATTTATTTATTGTTCGTTAATTTGTGATAAATGTGATGAAAATTATTAGAACGACTATCGGTGCTAAAAAAATTGCAAATACTTCATAGATAAATACTTCGATTATTCCAGGATTTTAAATATAGAATGAGGCTCTTATCACTACAGACTTTGATTCGTCCGATTTAACCCAGAAATAATAAAACCTAAACGGATAATTTAAACAAACATTTTACAAAAAGTGAATTTATTGAGTTATTAATTATTATAGTGCGTAAATAAAATTTATTAATAAATTAAAACACCATTACAGTGAAAATCGGCTTCTTATCAGTTAATTTAAATACCTGTTACAACTAATTTAAACAATTTAATGCAATTAAATGGTAATTTTGTGTGTTTGTGCAAACAAAAATTATTTAAAAGTAACATCAATTAACAATAAATAAAATAAAACACTATATTATGATCTTTATCTTCTTATCACTCAATTTAAATACTCGTGACAACCCATTAAAACCCTATTTTTCAATGAAATAGTGATTCTACTGAGTTCATACGCCCTAAAATTAGTTAAATTAAAGCACTTTGATAAAAAAATTTAAAGAAATAATCTTCAAAAATAAGAAAAACCAGAAAATCCCCATAAGGACTTTAGGCCCGTCTACAATCTTAAGTTAAGTTAGGAAGAATTGAAGAAGTGAAGAATTTTTCAAAATCTCTTTTTCTTCTTAAATAATTCTTTTTCCCGCTCTTTTGACTTAAGAAAACCATAAAAATGGTTTTTTATAAGTTACTTAAAGAAGAATGTACTACGTTATCTGTTTTTGAATGATTACAATTTGTAAACGATGTGATGTGATTGTTTTGATTGTTGTTTTGAATATGTGATTGTTTTGTTTGTTTGAATATTTTTTTATATAAAATATATTTTTTTTTTTTTGAATTATATAGTTTTTTGAAATGGATGAGGTTCCTACGTCTGTAGACATACTAGAGATAAGGAAAATAACGCTCCCAACAATTACCTCATCCATTTTGATTTTATTTATTAATTAAAATAAATAAAACACGGTCAATTTTAGAAGTAAATTAAAAAAATATTTGAAAAAAGTCTTTAAAAAATGGAAGGAAAGATCATTGAAAAAGCAATGGTTATTTAAATTGAATTAAAATTGTTATTGAGCTCTGCTCGTTGTTACCATAAATAAATAAATAAAATGTGTGTTGACGGTAGAAAGAAAAGTAGTTTATTAGTAGTTTATGTTTTATTTAAATTGTATTAAAATTGTTATTGAGCTCTGCTCGTTGTTACAATAAGTAAATAAATAAAATGTGTGTAGACGGTAGGAAGAAAAGTAGTCTAAATACAGCTATATGTGTAATTGTAACTTTAAAACTTGACTTAACAACTCAGAGGTTGTAGACGTGTTTACGGATCTCTTAAGTCTAAAGAGCGGGAATTTCAAAATAGTTTGTTCTAAGTGAGAAATTCTTCACTTCTTCGATTCTTCCTGAGGAATTCTTCACTTCTTCAATTCTTCCTAACTTAACTTAAGGTTGTGGACGGGCCTTTTAACAACGATCACCCTTTCGTTATCAATTTCTTATCAGCGACGGTGGCGCTGCTACGGACTTTGAATCGCGAATAAGTAGTCATCTTTGCACTTCTTATATGATGTTGTTAGCCTTTAGTTTCTTTTTTTTTATATCTCAAACATTTTATTGCATGTGCACTTTTATAATAATATATGATTATATTTTTTAGGTATGATTATGACCAGAATGGTCGAAACGTCACACTAAAATCGTTGTTTTTATTTAACCCTAATGGATACAATCCCCTTATCATTATATACAGTTATAAAACTTGTTGACCGCGGGCAACTATTTTTTAATGTTGAGTAAAACTTTGTCAAAGGAATAATATTTTCATTTCAAATTTAATTAAATAAAAAAAAATATTATACTATCTGAATAAGTTTCAAACAGTTCAAGATTAATCATAAGTTTATCAAACATTATAATCAATAAATACATATATGTATACCTAATGAAATTTCCACTTTTCATCTCTTACTAGAAATATCTAAATTATCTCAAAAGAGTTTCATAATTCTTACTTAATATATTTTAAAAATATATTAAGTAAGATTTGTACTAAAAAAGAATTAGGTAGTAACATAATGACTGTTAAGATAAAACTCTAAAACAGATATTATAAAGTTGAATTAATGTTGGGGTAATTATTCTCTATGGTTTCAACCTCTTCATCCCTTCTCTATGGTTTCAACCTCTTAATTTCTTCTCTATGGTTTCAACCTCTTAATCTCTTCTCAATGGTTCCAACAATTCTTCTCTATGGTTCAACCTCTTAATCTCTTCTCTATGTTTCAACCTCTTAATCTCTTCTCTATGGTTTCAACCTCTTAATCTCTTCTCTATGGTTTCAACCTCTTAATCTCTTCTCTATGGTTTCAACCTCTTAATCTCTTCTTTATGGTTCAACCTCTAATCTCTCTCTATGGTTTCAACCTCTTAATGTCTTCTCTATGGATTCAACCTCTTAATCTCTTCTCTGTGGTTTCAACTTCTTAATCTCTTCTCTATGGTTTCAACCTCTTAATCTCTTCTCCGGTTTTAACTGCCCTAAGGCTCCGATGTTAAGTTGTTATGAAAAACTCTCAGCAAAACTACTTAGGTACTAAATCAATTATACGCTATAGAAATTTAACAGATGTAAAATATTTATAAGACGTATAAAATGTTTCGTTCGCAAACCTCACTTAACTCTGAACTCCTAGTTACCAGCAACTTACTAACAAAATTTTCTAAATATTCCGCAATATTATAATAATGCCCGTTTTAGGGCCTTTCGGCCCTTCAGGGTATTCACCCTGCGAGAACCCACTCGGGTGGGTCACATCTACTATATGCTCAAAGTAAAGCTAAAGTTGGCGAAATCTTTTTACATAAAATTCTATTCATAAAAACTGTGGCTGTGAGCCCCGGACCTCCGGTGCCGAAGTCCAGTACTATACGACGGCGGCTACGGTGGCAGATATCCCGCAATATTACTTCCTGAATATATTATTGCTCCATGAAAAGGGAGCAAAGTTTTGTTAAAATAAAAAGTTCTCACTCTAGACTTGTATAATGTAAACTAATAAAACATGATACCAAGATACTTAACTCTAATGTAAAAGTTATGTAGTTAAAGTTAGACTAACTTTTATTGAAAAGAAAGAGTTGAATGAAATGTATTAGTTTTAGAGTTGATTTAACCAAATGCTTGATCAAATGTTATAATTGAGTTTGTTTTAACCTTCATAGTTGTTTCGTTTTTAATCAGAATTTGTTTTTAACAAGAATTTTTAACGATCTGGAATGGGGTAGGTGGGTCAAAGACCTGCTGTGCTAACTCAGTGGTTCCTAGGGTGATGTGTAAGGGTTTGAGGGGAAGGAGGGGGCAATACTTTTTGTGAAATGTATTCACAAAAAATGGTGAAGAGTTCAGACTTCCATTCATTAATTTGGAAACCACTAATTTAAAATCAATCGATGAAGATACTTTATTTGAATTGACCCAAGATTCCACAGCGAATTCACCCATCCAGGAACTGACCACGCTCGATGATGCTTCACTATTATGATCCAACGAAAATCATGGATATACTAGTTGTATATTGAAACGAAACTTAGAGTGCTTATTCATTATGTAAAGGTATACTCGTACAATTGTACTGCATTTCAACTCAATTAAATGGTTTTCCGATTTTTACTTTTCCTCATTTATACCGAAGGTATATAGGAAAAGTACTGTGTTTGCGAAACAATCCCAAACCGGGATGTCACCAGAATTATCTGTTTTAGGTGTTTTTAAGGCCTCCCAAGTGGTTTTCGCTAAGTTATCTGTCTGTATGTGTGTGTTATCAAAGTAGCGTCCAGTGTATTTATGCTAGAGAATTGAAATTTTGTACAAAAACCAGTCTACCGTAGTATTTGTGCTATTCGGTAAATATTTTTTTGACGTCATAAATCCGCAATAATGACTCAGTGAAAATTTCGAAAAAAAAAAATGATGCAACCGGATTGATATTTGGCACGCATGTTACTATGTATATGACTAACATATGTGTAAAGTTTCATCTCATTGTTCAATTTTTATCGAATGACTTGTATAAGTTTTTAAAAAATTGGGAAATGGTCTAATCGAGTTAAAAATCTAGTAGAAATGTATATTATTACCTAATAAATAAGTTCACTTAGTTTCGTTTTAATACAACTAGTACATCCATAATTTTTGTTCAATCATAAAAATTAAGGAGCTTTGAGTATGGTCAGTGCTGTATGGGTGACCGCTGAGAATTATATGGATGCATTTACAATCTAAAGACGAGCGAAACAAGTCCGAAGGCACGTTGCAGTATAAATTTGGCGAACTTTATTTTTGAGGACGAGCGAAGCGAGTCCAAAGCAGGGGGGATGAGCGTAGCGAATCCGATGTAATGAGGAAAAGTTCCAAGGTACCCCGATTTTTTACAATTGTTTAAAAAATTGACAGTATTCAGCAAATTTTCATCGCCTTAAAAATTTTTGCTAGATTGAAAAATTTTTCGTGAACCATATAGGCTTATACAAGATATATTTCAGTGTTTAACGATTATCTTAACTCGCTGTATAGTAAAATAACCCTTTTTTGCCCTTATTTGTGATGTATTATTTTTGGTATAACATATTTGATATAATTACACCTTCTACATTTGTCGTTATTTACTTGAAGGTTCTTGACAATATATTTTCTGTAATTTAAGGTACTGATTACTTATTAATGATTGATTATTATTATTACTGATTACTAATTACATCTTACTTTAAGATCTTATAAGGCTATGGTAAAACCATCTGTCTCAGGGAAGAGTTTCCTTTATTATTATAACTATCTGGGTTTTCTTTCTCAATGTTTTCACTGGATAAAGGGAGGTAAGGACCAAGTCAAGCACTCTCCTTTTTTATTAATATTAATTATATTGTTGAATTCTTTTCAGCACTTTCTTAGCATACTTGCTAGATTTATAAATGGGAAGGGTTATCACCATCTTTAAATGTTGGACTATATGGTGTCTGAATAAATTCTTTTGTTGTAGTCATGTCTTCTTCGTAATTTAATAAAAGGAGAGTTCATTAATTTATACTTATAATAATAATAATTATTATTTTTAGAATTAGTTTCCATTGTTTTATGCTTATTTCTTTTCGGAAATAAGCATAAAATCCGTCCCATCGAGTTTCCGAAAAGAAATAAGAATAATTATAATTATTATCATCTAAATATTAATAAATTGAAGACGTAATAAATTGAAGACGTAATGTTACCCTTACAGTGTTTTACACGCTACACAAATATAAATATTCAGGGAGATTACAATCTTCACCATTAAAATCCGGCAAACAGTCGTAATCGCGGTTTGATTATTTAAATTCGTATTTTTGATAAAACGTTAATCCAAAAACATGATCAAAATGCGTTAGGATCAGTGAATATATTTTGAAGAATTTAAGGGTAAATCGCAACAAGCCATCCTTGGCAAATTAAGGGGAGTTAGAACCCTAAAGCTGAAATAGATGTAGTAAGTCCAACAAATTAACATCTTCAACCATATAAAATGGTTTCGATAATAGAAATTATTTTAAGGTTTTTGAGTAAAAAAACTAAGTAAATATAGATGTTTTTAAAGTACAAAATAATAAACAAGAATTATAGTACGACGCACGGCTAAAATCAGTTGACAGTGCGGGAAAATAGTGGTCCAAAGTAAAGCATGCTGCAGTATTAGCAGGTAATCCAATTATAGCCTTAGTACTCCTTCTTATAATAACATCTATGCCTTCTAATAGCGTGGTTGGTAGTTTGGTTAAAGGAGTCCCTTGAAGAGGATAAGTCAGCGTAGGAAAGAAAATAAAAATAAAAAAATATAAAAATAGAAAGCATTATAATACAGTTATTATTTGCTAATAATATAATACTTGATATTTCAGTGTTTCTATAAATATTTTTCTGAAACTTTTCTATAGAATAGATACGTTATTCTGACAAAAAGGGTCTTGAAGTGATATTTTCCGAGCGTAGGAGGTGCTAATCGGGGTTTTCTTCTTTGGTTTTGAAGTTATCTTTTATTTTTCTTTTAAAGAAAATATTTCATAAAACATAATTTCAATCCTTTATACTTATTCTATTTATTTCAATTACTGATAAACGAGTCGTTTCTTTATATCTATATCTAGGTCAGTATGGTACATCGACGTTACAAACGTTTAACGGCAGACATGCGTCTCTATGAGACACATGTGTAATTCGTATAAAAAGTATGACAAATGACTTTGTTCATTCATGGTTTGATTGATTGTTTTAGTTCGGCGCTTATTATTTGTTTGTTGTCTTATATAAATAATTCTTTATTAACCCTGACCTCTAATTGACAGTATTGATATTTAAGATGAAAACTAAACCAAGGATGAATGAACCGAATGCTCTCTATCTATGCACTGGAGTTCTTCAATTGACTGAATTTAGGAATACTATAGACGTTGTTACTTTTCCTCATTTATACCGTAAGTATATAGAAAAAGTATTGTGTGTGCAAAGAAATCTGAAACCGGGATTATCCGTTTCAGGCGTTTTTAAGATTACGTGTCCTTGATTCCGAACCTGTGCAAAAAAGCCTTTAAAGCAATTCTGAACATGTGATTTTTCTTTAAGAATATAAACTACTCTAAATTTTAAAAAGTCATCTTTAATACAAAGGAAATATCTAGAATCACCTTGTGACCTGACTGGCATTGGGCCACAAACATCAGCTGATATGATGTCTCCTGGGTTTTCTCCTCTAAGACTCCTGTTTCCAAATTTAAGTCTATGTTGTTTCCCTAACACGCACGACTCACAAAATTAGTCCCCATCATCTTCAGACACCTTTATTCCTTTATTTTTCAAGAATGTCTTGGCATGTCTTTTGTTTTGATGACATAACCTTTCATGCCATATTTGAAGAGTATTTATATGAGACACAGCGTCTCATATAAAGCAGTCACAGCCACTGCTATTTCAGGGTTCTGAACATTCTTGAAGCGTCCTCCTTCTCGAATAGCAACTGCACATAACACCTGCTGAGTCATAATTTTGCATAAATATTTATTAAACTTAACTGTATACTTTTTATCAACTACACTAGGAATTGAAAATAAATTGTAACCTGCTTCTGGAATAAGCCATACATTCATGAGAGTGCGTTCTACTTTTCTATTTCCTACTTTAAAGGTTACATTAATAGAACCTGCACCAAGTGCTTTCATGACACCTCCGTTACCAATCATAATATCTTGTGGTACACTAAACGGGTTATAACATGTTAACCACTGTTTCCTTCTCGTAAGATGCCTTTTAGGAGCTGAATCACAAATCCATTCATCATCATACCCATGATGATAATACCCATAATATACATTCATCATAATATCTATTAGAGCTGTCATCAGCATTGCTATAAGTCTAGTTCGAGATATTTTGTGATTCGTTATTGTTACAAGAATTTTTAAAATGGTTACCTCCACAGATGTAGCAACGCAGTATATTTCCACTCTAAGTTTTTATCTGACCTTTGCCTTCCGAGTCCTTTTTCCTTTGAAATCCTTTTTTTATTCTTTCTTGGAGCTACGAGTGCTACAGAACTGCTACCTCTCTCCCTCGAAGTCTGATTTCAACAGTGCAAAGTCTTTCACTTAAATGATTTATTGTCCTTTGTTCTTTTGGTACTGATTCCCAAGCATTCTTCCTTCCAAGTCTCATCTTTGAGTTCAGACCATAGTTTTTCTAATTTTGCTATGTGTTCAGCAATTCTGTCATTAGGATGTTTTTCTTTGATACCAAAGAACTCATTAAACAGCCTATCCCGGCGTTGCTCTGTTCTTTGATCAAAGATACTTCTCAATTTATCCCAAATATCCTTTGCTGATGAACTTAATTAGTTTCCTAACTTGTGGTGTTAAGGAAGCTACAATTATACTTTGAGCTTGGTATTCGATCTTTAAATTTTGTGCTACAATTGTATTATATTCTGTACTTACATCATTGCTGGCATCATCTGGTATTGGGTCAGGTTTCTTAAGATTTCCTTCCACTGCTGGCATCAATCCACATGCCTGAAGGTGAATTCTTACCTGAAATTTCCAGTCTACCCAGTTGGATGCTCCTTCCAATATATCTATGCTGATTTTCTTGACTAAATGACTTTGATAGACAGGTAGTCACTTGATCAACGTTTCAATTTGTAAATATTTCAAAAATGAGGATCTTAGATGCATGATGACAATCTCTGTCATCACTTTGCAGAGATTGTCAATACCAAGAGAAAAGATGTGTTATGTATAACCTTAGAATAATACTAATATAGAAGGAGCACAGGACCGTAAACACAATGTAATTCTACTGATAACACAAAAGCCGGTTGACTGGTGCACCTAAGTAATGCTGCCAACCTGACAACAAAACATTTTTTTTAATATTTGTCATAAATATCTATTAATGAAGAAAGATCGTAAAGAACAAATATAATAACTTAAAACACCTGCTGAGTATTTAAAAAAACTGGTCTTAGATGGCAAAAAGGTAGCGAAATACAAGAATCTACATTTAGTTGAAGAGGACTACTTTTTATATATAATTTTAATAAATACGTTAAACTACAATTTAAAATGCTTTAAATATTGTAATGCACCGATATTTATATTAGTATTTTATGAATAATCAATCATTAATTAATAATAGAGCATTATAATTCAGTAACCGGAAGTATTGCCAACTTTTTTAAAAAAAATTGTATATTGTTAGGGTGGCAGCATTACTTAGGTGCACCAGTGAACCGCCTTTCGTGTTATCATTAGTCTTAGAATAATACTATATATAGAAGGAGCACTACTGATAACACGAAAGCCGGTTGACTGGTGCACCTAAGTAATGCTGCCACCCTAACAATATACAATTTTTAAAAAAAAGTTGGCAATACTTCCGGTGCTGAATTACTATGTTCTATTATAATTAATGATTGATTATTCATAAAATACTAATATAAATATTGGTGCATTACAATATTTAAAGCATTTTAAATTGTAGTTTAACGTATTTATTAAAATTATATATAAAAAGTACTCCTCGTCAACTACTCATTATAGAATTCATTATAGACTCTGCCTAACATTTCTTCGGTCACTGTTTTCACTAAATGTAGATTCTTGTATTCCGCCACCCTTTTGCCATTTAAGACCAGTTTTATTAAATACTCAGCAGGTGTTTAAGTTATTATATTTGTTCTTTACGATCTTTCTTCATTAATAGATACTTATGACACACATTAAAAATAATGTTTTGTTGTTAGGGTGGTACCCCTACTTAAGTGCTCCAGTCAACCGGCTTTCGTGTTATCAGTGGAAATACATTGTGTTTACGGTGCTGTGCCCCTTCTATATATAGTATTATTCCAAGTGTATAACAAACGTGTGGTTACGTGTAATTTTACTAAGCCGAAAGTAAAATTTTAAATATATAATTTGGAAATTTAAGAAATATACGTTTAAATACATGCAAACACAAAATGAAGCAACCTTTACTGGAAACATTTACTGCTTGAACAAATTCTTTTTATAATTGAATTCTTACGAAGTTAGTGACTTTGTATACAGACTGTATAGTCTTTGTATAGTTTGACGTTTTGTATAAAAGGTCTTACATGTTAAACGTGAAGTAAATAGAATAAATGAGTTTTATGAGTTAATAAGATCAGAGGAAATTTCTAAACATTTTGCCAGGAAAAATTTCTACCGTCTGACTGGGCAATAAAATTATCAACTGTCGCACTAAATGAAAATATATATATTTTCTCCGATATCTTTTTCACTAAAAGTTCAATTAGCCATCAAATCTTCTCAAAACGTTCTTTATATTTTACGCGTTGAACGAATAAGTCTTTATATTTTACGCCTTGAACGAATAAGTCTTTATATTTTACGCGTTGAACGAATAAGTCTTTATATTTAACGCTTTGAACAAATAAGTCATACATTGCAAAAAAAAGCTTAGAAGTTATTGCCAATTTAAATTTATAAATTTAACGTCATTGTTTCAAAATTCAAGATGGCGTCAGAAATCAAAATGAAAGTCTGTAGATCCAAAGATTCATTGAAAAGGTAGTGATAGGGAGGGAATGTTTTTTCAATGAGACTCAATAATCAAGAATATATGAATATACATTTGCACACAGACACACTCACATATATATAATATATATATATATATATATATATATATATATTATATATATATATATATAATATATATATATAATATATATATATATATAATATATATATATATATATATAATATATAATATATAGTATTTACTAGAACAAACAACACGTGCCCCACTGCCAGCCTAAGCTCTCCTTTTTTCGACACTATAAGGTAGAGACATATATAATATATTATATATATATATATATATATATATATATATATATATAATATAACTCTATTCATATAAAGATGCAAATATTTAATGAAACACAGAAAGTAAAGAATTGAACAGAATGGAACAAAAACGGAAAAGTAAAAATTTTATAAAGTAAATGTTTGGTTTAATCTAACTGATTTTGACTTGGCCATATAGATGGAAAATTCAAGCATTTGTATAATTTTTTGAAATAATTTATGAAAAGGGGATTTTCTGACTGCAAAAATGTAGCCTCCATGATTTGAGTAGCTAATTCAACAGTGAGTAGATAAACATATTCTAGATACAACAAAATATTTTCAAAAGCTCCTAAAAGCAAACCAAAATGACGGGTTTTTGATTGGCATGTTAATACTATCATGGTAGCATTGAGAGAAATATTTGAAAGATTCAATAAAACTCTGATACTGTATCAGGCATTTAGATATAAATATTTCTCTGTGCTTGCAAATAATCGTACTTGTGTGTTTGTGAGTGGAAATGTTTAATTATAGACAGCTCCATGGAATCTTACAGCTGATGTGTTTCCCGTCTCACTCGAGTTATTTATAGCTTTCCGTCTTGTAGTAGGGCAATGTTTTACAAAGTCGAATTTCTACTATATTTCTATTTTAGTGAAAACTAAGAACAAACTGTGTTATATGTTAATGTAGGTTTCAATGTTAAGTAAATGATTAAAATAATTTAATATTTTGAAATCAAAAACAATTTTCAATATTCGTTACTATCCCGTTTTCTTTGCTGAGGTAATTAATTTGTAACGAAAGCAAAAATGAAAGAGCAAAAAATAAATATGATCGAGCGGGTATCACCAAGGAATCTTGAATCTGCAAAGGAATCTGTATCAGCAAAGGAATCTGTATCAGCAAAGGAATCAGTATCAATAAGGAATCTTGTATCCTCGAAGGAATCAGTATCTAAAGCAAAGGAATCTGTATCTGCAAAGGAATCTGTATCAGCAAAGGAATGTATCAGCAAAGGAATCTGTATCAGCAAAGGAATCTGTATCAGCAAATAAATCTGTATCCAAAGAATCTGTATCAGCAAAGGAATCTGTATCAGCAAATCTGTATCAGTCGTATCAACAAAGGAATCTGTATCAGCAAATAAATCTGTATCAATCTGTATTCTGTATCGGCAAGGAATCTGTATCAGCAAAGGAATCTGTATCAGCAAAGGAATCTGTATCAGCAAAGGAATCTGTATCAGCAAAGGAATCTGTATCTGTAATTTTTGGCAACCTCTGTAAGCAAAGGAATCTGTATCAGCAAAGGAATCTGTATCTCTGCTGCAAAGGAATCTGTATAACAAAGGAATCTTATCAGCAAAGGAATCTGTATCAGCAAAGGAATCTGTATCCAAAAGGAATCTGTATCTGGCAAAGGAATCTGTATAAGCAAAGCTGTATCAGCAAAGGAATCTGTATTCTGTATCAGGGAATCTGTATCAGCAAAGGAATCTCAAAGGTATCTGCAAAGGAATCTGTATCAGCAAAGGAATCTGTATCAGCAAAGGAATCTGTATCAGCAAAGGAATCTGTATCAAAGAAATCTGTATCAGCAAAGGAATCAGCAAAGAATCTGTATCTGCAAAGGAATCTGTATCAGCAAAGGAATCTGTATCAGCAAAAAATCTGTATCAGCAAAGGAATCGTATCAGCAAAGGAATCTGTACAGCAAAGGAATCTGTATAGCAAAGGAATCTGTATCAGCAAAGGAATCTGTATCAGCAAGGAATCTGTATCAAAGGAATCTGTATCCAAAGGAATCTGTAAAAAGGAATCTGTATCAGCAAAGGAATCTGTATCAGCAAAGGAATCTGTATTAGCAAAGGAATCTGTATCAGCAAAGGAATCTGTATCAGCAAAGGAATCTGTATCAGCAAAGAATCTGTATCAGCAAAGGAATCTGTATTACAAAGGTATTAGCAAAGGAATCAGTATGAGCAAAGGAATCAGCAAAGAAATCTGGTATCTGTAATTTGGCAACTATATTTACTGTCTAGCGAAAAAAATTGTGAGTAAATAAATATACGAGGTCTTGGCGGTTTTACTTTGTGACTTGGCCATTACGCCGCACACACAGAAATGCATAATAAGCTTATTAAATATGCTGATTATATTATTATAGCGTATGTCTACACTCTATACAAGATGTTTAGTACAACAATACCTTAAGCTGCGTAATGGCCAAGTCACTAAGTGAAACCGCCAAGACCTCGTATATTTTCAATCATTATTGGGAACCAACGATTTGGCTTATTCAATGATCACACAACTTTTTACGCTGGACTTGGCTCTTTTTTTACACACATGTGTTTTTGTTAGGATCTTTAGTTATTTCACACTATTTGGTTTTTAATAAACGATATTATTTCTGCATGGGTGATATCTAGTAATTAAGTTGGTAGCATTATACCCCGGGTATACATTTTGCATAAAAGCGTATTATCGGCGGAATAACAACATGTAAGTTGTTTTTGGATAGACGAGTTCACAAAACTGTTAAATTCTTCCTAAAATATTTTAGATTAAATTTTACTAATTAATGAGAATTTTTAAAGTTTTAATTGAACAAAGTGTTTTTACAAGATTTATTAATGTAATTATTTAAACAGCATTTGGAGAGCTTGAGCCTGTTAGATAGTTTAATATAACAAAGCAGTTTTAATTCTACTTCAAAAAGTCTATATTTAGATCAGAGGAGACGAAAAAGTAAGATCAATGGGTATAGCAACACTGGGTCAGAGGGAAAAAGCGCGGGAAAACAGAGAAGGATGTTAACCCCCTGTCTAATCGTACCGACCACCTTGAATTCAGGTTATATTTCCTATTTTATGTGTAGGAGTGAGACAATATCGAACGGAGAGTGTGAGGCGTGACGTCATCAAAGCCGGGTGCGTTACCAAGGTAACCGACCTAAAGAAGTTTGATAAGGGGGTGTGTCCCTAAAACCGGGTCATTCACTACCCTTTAAACCATGTATTACCTCCCTTTTATAGAAAAGGTCATCAGCTGATCAAAGGAAAGTAGCGACAGCGTTTGATCGATCTTCACCTTGTCCCCGGTATCAACAAACAAAAATACTTTGAATAAAAACAAATGATAGGGCTTTTGTTGATAAAGACTCAGGTGGCATAGAGAGAGGGTGTGTGCCGCCGACCCGAGCAGGAGTTTGCCAGGCTTTGCCTTCTCATCTCCAGTACTTTTCCACTGATCAATAAGGCTGCCTTCCTCTTCTTGCCGGCCGTCTTTCTCTTTCCCTCGCACGATTATTCATTGTTCTACTAGTTATCCTTTCTAGTACTTTGGTTTGACTTTTTATTAACAATTCTTACGCAACAATACGTCAGTTGTAATCCATGTCTTCTTCTACATTCATTGTGTAAAATTCTACCTATTCGGGGCAACTAACTAAGATAAATCTGGCGAGCCCGGGCTTAGGCTAACCTAGGCACATGTGATTGATCTATGAGCTAGCGTGGTCGCACGTCATTGGGCCTATGAGCTAGCATAGGCACACAAGATTAAGCCTATGAGCTAGCCTAGATAACCAAGATTGAGCCTATCAGATAGCCTAGACAAACGACATTGAGCCTATGAACTAGCCTAGACACACAAGATTAAGCCTATGAGCTATCCTTAACACACGAGATTCAGCCTACGACCTAGCTAAGATATAAGAGATTTAGACTATGAGCTAGCTAAGATACACGAGATTTATATTATGAGCTAGCCTAGATACACGAGATTTATATTATGAGCTAGCCTAGATACACGAGATTTATATTATGAGCTAGCCTAGATACACGAGATTTATATTATGAGCTAGGCCTAGATACACGAGATTTTATATGAAGCTAGCCTAGATACAACCGAGTTTATATTATGAGCTAGCCTAGATACACGAGATTTATATTATGAGCCAGCCTAGATACACGAGATTTAGACTATGAGGTAGCCAAGATACACGTGATTTATATTATGAGCTATCCTAGATACACGAGATTTATATTATAAGCTAGCCTAGATACACGAGATTATATTATGAGCTAGCCTAGATACACGAGATTATATTATAAGCTAGCCTACATACATACACGAGATTTTTTACACGAGATTTTTTTACACGAGATTTATATTATGAGCTTAGCCTAGATACACGAGATTTATATTATGAGCTACAGCTAGATACACGAATTTGATATTATTGGCTAGCCTAATACACGAGATTTATATTATGAGCTAGCTATACACGAGCTAGCCTAGATACACGAGATTTATATTATGAGCTAGCCAATAGATACACGAGATTTATAATAAGCTAGCCTAGATACACGAGAGATTATATTTAGAGCTAGCTAGACCACGCAGATTTATATTATAAGCTAGCCTATATTTATATTATAAGCTAGCTTAATACACGCCTAGTACTTCCGGATTTATATTATGAAGCTAGCCTTAGATTACACGAGATTTTATATTTATGAGCTAGCCTAGAATACACGAGATTGTATTATTATGAGCCAGCCTAGATTACACGAGATTTTAGACTATGAGCGTAGCCAAGATACACGTGATTTATATTATGAGGCTATCCCTAGATACACGAGCATTCTATTTATAAGCTAAGCCTAGACTAACACGAGATTTATATTATGAAGCTAGCCCTAGATACACGAGGATTTATATTATAAGCTAGCCTACATACATACACGAGATTTTTTACACGAGATTTTTTTTACACGAGATTTATATTTATGAGAGCTAGCCCTAGATACACCGAGATTATATGATATATCGTTAGACCTAGAATACACGAGATTTATATTATAAGCATAGCCTAATACACGATATTTATTATTATATCTCCTATACTCAATTTATATTTATAAGCTAGCCTAAGGATACACGAGATTTATTAGTTATAAGCTAGCCTAGATAACACGAGATTTATATATGAGCTAGCCTATTACACCGTGAATTTATATTATGAGCTAGCCTATATACACGAGGATTTAATATTATGAGCTAGGCCTAGATTCAGAGATTTATATTATGAGCTAGCCTAGATACACGAGATTTATATATAAGCTAGGCCTAGATACACGAGATTATATTATAAGCTAACCAAGATACACGAGATTTATATTATGAGCTAACCAAGATACACGAGATTTATATTATTATAAGCTAGCCTTGATACACGAAGATTTCTGTATATTATGAGGTAGCCTTAATACACAATCTTATATTATTGAGCTAGCTCTCATATATCTACGAGATTTATAGTATGAGCTAGCCAGATACACGAGATTTATATATGACAGCCTAGATACACGGAGATTTATATTATGAGCTAAGCCTAGATACCACTGAGAATTTATATTATGAGCTAGCCTAGATACACAGAGTTTATATTATGAGCCTTAGGCCTAGATACACGAGATTATATTATGAGCCAGCCTAGATTACACAGATATTACGACTATGAGGTAGCAAGGATACCGTGATTATATTATGAGCTATCTCTATATACTACTGATTTATATTATAAGCTAGACCTAGATACTATTCTATATTTATTATATGAGCTAGCCTAGATACACGAGATTTTATATTATTAAGCTAGCCTACATACTACACGAGAATTTTTTTACACGAAAATTTTTTTTACACGAGATTACCAATTATGGAGCTAGCCTTAGCATACTACATATAATTTATATTAAGCTATCTATACATCATAATATTTATAAGCTAGCCTAGATACACGAGATTATATTATGAGCACAAAACAGATTTATATTATATCCCAATAAATCTACTCCGAGATTTTATTATAAGCTAGGCCTAGATACACCGGATTATATATGAAGCTAAGCTCTATTACACGTGATTTATATAAGCAGCCTAGTATACACGAAGATTTATATATGAGCTAAGCCTAGATACACGAGATTTATAGTTATTTAGCTAGCCTAGATACACGAGATTTATTAATATAAGCTAGCCTAGATTACACGAGAGTAATATTATAAGCTTAACCAAGATACACGAGATTTATATTATGACGCTAACCAAGATACCACGAGTTTATATTATAAAGCTAGCCTGATACACTAATATATATAGCCTTAAATACACGGAGATTTATATTATGAGCTAGCCTAGATACACGAGATTTATATTATGCAGCTAGCCTAGATACACGAGATAATATTAGCTAGTATACACGAGATTATATTTTTGAGCTAGCCTAGATACACGAGATTATATATCTATTTGCCTAGATTACACGTGATTTTATTATGAGCTAGCTAGATACCACGAGATATTATCTTAGCCTAGATACAACTGAGTTATTAAATCCTAGATACACGAGATTTATAAATTATAAGCTAGCCTAGATACACGAGATTATATTATGAGCTAAACCAGAGGATACACGAGTTTATATTATGAGTCTAACCAAGATACACGAGATTTATATTATAAGCTAGCCTTGATTACAGAGAATTATATAACTACCCTAGTTAATCTCGAGATTTATATTATGAGCTAGCCTAGATAACGAGATTTCATATTTTGAGCTAGCCTTATATACTATCTATAATTAAGAGCTAGCTAGATACACGAGATTTTATATTATGAAGCGCCTAGATACACTGAAATTATGAGCAGCCTAGTACACGAGATTATATTATGAGCTAAGCCTAATACCGAGATTTATTTAAATGAGCTAGCCTAGATACACGAGATTTATATTATAAGCTGCCTAATACACGAGCATTATTTATGAGCTAACCAAGATACACGAGATTATTTATTGAGCTAACCAAGATACACGAGATTATATTATAAGCTAGCCTTGATACACGAGATTTATATTATGAGGTAGCCTTAATACACGAGATTTATATTATGAGCTAGCCTAGATACACGAGATTTATATTATGAGCTTAGCCTAGATAAACCGAGATTTATATTGTGAGCTACCTAGATACACGAGATTTATATTATGAGCCTAGATACACGAGATTTATATTATGAGCTAGCCTAGATACACGAGATTTATATTATGAGCTAGCCTAGATACACGAGATTTATATTATGAGCTAGCCTAGATACACGAGATTTATATTATAAGCTAGCCTAGATACACGAGATTTATATTATGAGCTAGCCTAGATACACGAGATTTATATTATAAGCTAGCCTAGATACACGAGATTTATATTATGAGCTAACCAAGATACACGAGATTTATATTATGAGCTAACCAAGATACACGAGATTTATATTATAAGCTAGCCTTGATACACGAGATTTATATTATGAGGTAGCTAGCCTAGATACACGAGATTATATTATGGAGCCTAGATAGAGATTATATATTTGAGCTGCCTAGATACACGAGATTTATATTATAGCTAGCCTAGATACACGAGATTATATTATGAGCTAGCCTAGATACACGAGATTTATATTGTGAGCTAGCCTAGATACACGAGATTTATTTATGAGCTAGCCTAGATAGCGAGATTTATATTACTAATAGATACACGAGATTTATATTATAAGCAAGCCAAGATACACGAAATGTATATTATGAGTTAGCCAAGATACAAGAGACTGGTTGTATAAACTGAAGAGGTATTATTCATAGAATAAAGAATTCATGGCAGATCAGAAGGATCCCTGTTGGTCGTAAACAATGTGTAGATAGACAAAAGTTGTGTTAATAAGATTTAGTAAGACTTGTTTATATTACTTATGTAAAAATAACTTCTATTTTTGGGACGAATTAAAATTTGAATATTATGACTCAGAAAATGATCTTAGACGACAATTATAGACAGGGATCAGGTTCCAAGAATATGAGCCCAATCTCTTCTGCTTTTTATAGAAGCAATATATAATTAAATATGATGAGGGCCCAAAACCCTTAATCTTTATGATTTAGTGGCATGGCTTGACATATCTGTTAATGATGAAATTCTTCTTCATAACTAGATGTTTACTAGTCCGTTTGTACTTAGACTTAATAATACCTGATATTTTAAAAGTAATAAATATATTAATTATCAATTGTCATTTTCAATCTATAAATTCCAATACTAAGACAGTTTATAAAGTTTATCTTTGAGTTTGTTTAAGACTTTGAGATTTAGAAGTAAAAAAAACTTTATAGAAGATGTTCAAACCAAGGTTTCAAGATATTAGAAAAGTTTACTGTAGGAAAGAAAAATATGAAATAGAAAATTAAGTTTAGATACTCGTTATTGCACTCAAAGCTGTATAGTTGCAACTAAAAAGGAATCAAAAGAATAAATCTGATTAAAATTTTAAACGGATAGTTCCGAGGAAATCTTGGTTTCATTTTTTTTTTGCAAACATAAAACTTTTTCTCATTTATAAATAAATAAATTTGTACGGTATAAATTAATTTATTTAGTTAAAGAAAATTTATAATTTTCTCTAGTTAAAGAAAAAGAGAAACTATAGTAAAGGTAAATCACACGTTTTTATTAAGTTTTTGAAGAACATACAGACGACAGTGTATTGCCTGAAATATAACACATTTAATATGTTCGAAAATTGTAGGTTGTTTAAATTGTTGTTAAAATTCTAATTAAAATTTATATTTGAAGGGTAAAAACAAATATCATTGTACACAAATGTACTAAGTTAAGTTGTGCACACGAAAAAAAAGTTTTATTAGCCGCTCGTTTAAAAAAATTTAAACAAACCTAGTATTTATAGATTCGAACTTTAACGTCTACTGGATGTGACAAAACATATTCCTTACACAAATGATTAACATTTTATACTAAAATGTTAAAAAATTTGCAATAAAAACAAAAAGTTTGAGTACCGTGAATGGTATGTTTACATTTACAAGGGTAAAAGAAGATGGCTGCGGCCATAAGAAAAATTGAGCCAACTCCCTGGTGGACAAAATGTGAACTACATGCCAGGTCTGACAGAAATCGTATTTGTTTCCCTACTTGGTTTATATATTACTTTACTGGATGGATAACTGTTGGGAATAAAACAGATGTTTCACTTGAAGACAAGTGAAGCGAGTCCGAAGACGAACTACAATAGAAATTTGGTTATTTTTCATATTCTGAGGACGAGCGAAGCGATTACGAAGTAAAGAATGAGTGTTTCCGAGGTACCCCGTAGATGGTTTTTTAATTCTGCTTGTATACTCTGAAAGTAGAAAAAAGGTGGGTAGTTTTAGAACAGAGGCTTTAAATGTTCGGAGGTCTTGATGATTTTCATTCTTATCTTTTTATTCATATTTGTTCACGCGGCACTGTTATTCATAAAGAACAAATATAAATAAATAAGGCGGGAGCTCAACGTGCGCTGCTTATTGACGTTGAATATTGGGTGTTGAAAAAACGACGTGAAATTAGCTCAATTTATTCATATCCCAAACTTTCAATATTAGATAAATCATTTTTTAACATCAGCAAAAGGATCATTCGTATAATCTAAAATTAATTAAAATTTAAAATTATTTGAAAAATCGGTTTAAAGTCCCTCGGAACTTTTTATTTCTTTATCTGGTTCGCTAAAATCATTCTCATCACTTCGGATTCGCTACACTTGTCTTCAGAATATGGAATTTATGTTGGGTTCGTCTTCGGACCCACTTTACTTGTTCTCAGAGATTAAAAACATTAAAAGCAGTCATCTATCCAGGAACTGATCTAGCTCGATGTTGCTTAACATTACTGATCCAACAAATACGGAACAAAATTCTTTTTTCTTCACTTTATTTCCTTTTGTATAGAACGTAAAAAGCAAAATATTAATCCACTAAAAATATACCTTTTTCCCGCTAAAAAAATTAAACCTTAAATTTGCCGATTTTTTTAAAAAATTGCTGACTCAGCAAAGAAAGTTAATGACGTCACAATAACTTGGTTTTCTAAAGGGATCATTTCATCCCCAAGTTTGATTTTTGTACCAAAATAATATTTCGTTTGAGAGATAGAGTGGTTACAAATATCCGCTAGAAATACGTAAATATACATAAAGTTTCGCGAAACGTATTTTTTCGTGGTAGGGGACATCTAAAACGGATTTTGCACCCACTCCCGCCCCCCCCCTACATAAGACACCTCATTTGTGATTTTTTTTCAAAGTAAATTCACTAGAAGAATACATAAAAAAATGTATCAATGACTTATAGCGTGTGGAGATAACAATTCTAAAACAGTTTTATCATGTTATTAATGACTAAACGTTTTTATAATAATTATAATTATAAAATATTAGAAAAATTCAAAATAATTAGTAAGAAGTATAAATATTTCCCTTTGAAGTTTCTATACGCGATGTCTACTCGTATAATCAGTTGACACCATACTAACTAATACATGTGTGAATACATACTAATGTATTAAAAGGTTTTATATCAAAGCTATATAAAAGGGCTGGTATTTTATAGTTGGTTAAGCACACTTTGTGTCACAAATACTACGTCAACGCCCTTTTCTCTTTAAAGATTTTTTTTTACTTTTCGTTAATTTTAAATGTTATAAATTTAACAATATTAAAACGATTAAACAGAGCGTTAAAAATCGGGTACGGGGTACCTCGGAACTTTTCCTCATCACATCGGATTCGCTACGCTCATTCTCTCTTCTTCGGACTCGCTTCGCTAGTCATCAGAATGTACAAGTCGTTAAATGTATACTGAAACACGTCTTAGGACTTGCTTCGCTCGCCCTAAGATAGTAAATACATCCTTTCATTTCCAGCGTTTTTTGTGCATTTTTTTGCCATTTAACAAATGTCATAACTTTAGTTGTAGTTATCCAATTTTGACGAAAAAACACTCGTTTTATAGGACATGTTATCAGCTTTAAAAATAATCTCTTCATGTTTTGCACACGACCTACAAGAAAGCACTTATTGCAAGAAAACTGGAATGTGTACCATTTTCTCATAAGGCGAGCGCATTCATATAAAGGGCTCTACTCTAGATAGGCAGACTATGATTTTCCTTTATAATTTAAGGCATATTTTCAGAAAAATTCAGTTTGAAGTAGTACAAAATGAGTCATATTTTTTAGGTCTGACTCTTGGACTAATAGTGTGACATGCCTGAAAAATTATTCCAGGTTCAGGATTAAAATTGCCATGAATCATAACTAAGAGATCGCTTTCACATTAAAAGTATTTTTGCTAAAAAATTCATCAAAAATTGTACGAATATTCTTGAAAATATGAATCAGTATTTATAATAACTGATACGCGATATTTTTTTTTCAAACCTATTTTTAAATTTTATGAATGAAAAAATCCAATATTAAATTCCTTAACAGACATCTGTAATTTATCTTAATTAAATTTTATGAGGTTAGTTTAAATTATAAAGAAAACCTTTGAAAAGTCTAAAATTATAATTTTCTTAATAGAATTGAATAAAAAAAATTGAAACTGAAAAAAATACTCGTTTCAATCAACCTATAACTAAAATTTTATTTTTTATGCCTTAGAAGAAGTAATACATCACATATATAATTAAAACAGATATTAGTTTTTCCTCTGCTATAAGTAACATATTTGCCGTCATGGTATGAAATGTACTCTTACTCTCGAGTGACTCAAACTTATAATTTTATGGGCAATATGATATAACCATAGAGATGTATTACTAGAGAGGCCCTAAAAAATTGAATTTTGAAACACCGAAAAAGTAACCTGACCACCTTCTCTAATAAATATAATCAAATAAACCAAACAAAAGTACGGTATCTTATCTAGTAGAACATTTAAAATATAAATCAAAACACAAACAATGTGCGGGAAGACAAAATCAATTGATTTATTATAACCTTAACTCACTAATAAAGGAGGTTTCAATGATGTTACACAGAGCCCCTGAGAGCCCCAAAAAGATGTTTCAGTCCTCTTAATGTATTGACATAGGCTATGTCCCCTCTAGTATATATCTCCCATGGATATATACTATATATATGCTATCCATGTGTCTTAGCATACGAAGATACATCATAAGAAAATATAATTTATTTAGAATGAAAAATTAGTGACTAAATATAGCTGAAGTTTTGCTAAATTATTTCTCGAAATAAAAAAAATACTGCCTGCATTATAATGAAAAATATCCCAAGAACTGTGCTCACCGCGGATGTAGTAGGGATCAAATTAAACTGAGAAAATTACAATTTAGCTCATAAAATAAATTTTAACAAAAAACAAACTTGTAAATTCCAAAATTTTTGGAATTTAAAAACAAAACAGATGTATGCCTAATTTTAAAAACCCCATGTTAATTGGTTCGATTTTTATCAAAATCTTACCAATTTCATTTATCTGATTGTATTTAATTATTGTACCAAGTATAAATAGAATTAGTTGAGCCTTTAGACCTTTGTGACCTCTAGAAACGAACACATTTGGAAAAAAATGCCTTTTATAATACTTCCACTCGTATAATAGAAGGCAAGGAAGCAAAATCTATTGCAATAAAGTTAAGAGTTGAAGAGAGTACGCTGAGACTGGAGTTATGAAAATCAAGATTCATTTTAACAAAACCAATATCTTCTGGTTCTGCTTTTATTAGGACAATAAAACTCAAGAGTTAGATGTAATAAAGTTAATGACGTCATAAAAACTCTTAATAGATGACTTTTTAGTCTACTAGAAATAAAATAAGCCTCTAAAGGGCTACAAAAATAACATTGTACTTATTAGAGGGTAGTTCACAAACAAGGATACGAGCTTTAATCTCGAGCCCTATTTCTCATGGATTACTATCTGTTTGACTGTCAGACGTTAAGGAATAGGATCTTAGGGGATTGTATGACAAGGAGTGAGTCTTCCCTCTAACAACAGTAACAAATACATTTCTAAAAAAAAGTTCTAACAGGTTCTGAATTAAAGCCATCAAGCTAAACACCAATGATTCTCTTAGAAGAGTAGCTTGAAATCAGTTTCCACGGGGTGTTCGGTCCTTCTGCCGAAAATGCGGTACAGTATTTATTGTGTAAAATACTATTAAACTAACACCTTAGAATAATACTATATATAGAAGAAGCACTACTGATAACACGAAAGGCGGTTCACTGGTGGTCTTAAATAATGCTGCCACCCTAACAATATACAATTTTCTAAAAAAAGTTGGCAATACTTCCGGTTGCTGAATTATTATGTTCTATTATAAGGCGCGGTCGAATATCCACGGTCTTCTAGAACATTGGATCACCAACAAACTTTTTTTATAACTTTCTTTTTCAAAATTTTCAGTAATTAGCCGGATTTGTGATAAATGAAGCCTATTTCCGTAATCTGCACGCTCTTTTGGTTAATCTCAAAGAGTATTTACATTCACTCAACGATTTATTTTTAATCTAAATTGGTACATACATAACTACTGTTAGACGTCAATGTTAACAAATATGACATGTCAAAATATAACAAAAAATATTGTGTTATACTCTTATACTCATAAGAATGCAAGGATCTTGAATAAAAGGGATGACGCATTATGGAACTTTCCTGACCCCATGGACATTGTATGAGATAGAGAAATAGGTGCAAACTTACCTTCCTACAGTTATAGTAAAAATACGGGCCTTCGGCCCGTAGCCGCTACGCGGCCCGGGGGCCTCCCTGTGGCGCTTCGCGGCCACATTGTTGTTGTTTTGTATGATGTGTTGTTTCATTTTGTTCTTGTTACATGGCATTTGCCATGTACTAGCGAATTTTCACAGCCTCTCCACACAGCCCGCTTCGCGGGCCTGAGAGGCTTTCTCACAAATTTGATTTTACTAATTAAAGATTTTATTAATACTTTTATTATTAATAGTATGCTATAATATTAAAACTAACAAGCATTATAAACAAAAATATATTTATGATTTTTGTTTTTAAATAAAAATACCGTTTCCGTCACTTAGGATCATAGATAAACAATATTAACATACATGGCTCACTCAAAGATTAAAAAAAAAATATTTGATGGGATGCAGGAGGCTCAAGTAGTACAGTCTAGTGGTGACAGCGTGAAACTGTCACATATTTTTATTTCTGACATTTTAGTTATTTATTATTTTTCAACCAAACAACGAGCTTTGAGGTAATCAAGTCTTTCCATCCGCTTTTCAGCGCTAGAATTGATGAGGAGTCGATGAATGAGTGATCCCAAGAAAGCTCTATAAGAATTTCGTATAAATTGTAAAAAGTGAAAAAAATTAATTTCTCACTCTTTACTTCACCCATTCTGTCGTCCCCCTTGGATTTGAACCTCTAATGCCAGAGTTTCAATTTTTAATTGTTTCCTTTACTTATCTGTTTGCGCCAACCCGAGATGTTATACTCAGATAGCAAATTTAAATGTTAAGTCTAAAAAACTAAGAATGAATTATGTGTATTTTTTTAAGAAAACGATGGTGCTGCTTCGCGTGATGAGGGCCCAAGTTTTATAAAACAAAAATACATCGCGAATACTACAGCATACCATAGATCTTTGTTCTTACTTTTATTTTATTTACTAAACGTTGGCAACTGTTTGTTTGTAAAAAAATACTACAGCACCAAATCTAGCAGAGAATAGAGCAAATATATTTTACTACTAGCGCTATTCAAGACTCTAGTGATGAGGCCCCAACTTAAAATCATAAACACAAACTTGTCAATATTGAGTGTTCCTACTACACTCCGAGAGTGAACCAACTATCTTAGGATTGTCTGATTGAGCTGAAACCGGTCGCAATCGTTTTAGACATGACTTCGACATATAAAACTACTTCGAGTTCTTCCGCTTTACGGCCTGCCTTTGCTCGGCGTGTTTAGGTGGAAGCCATTTTTGTCCTCCCTCTGGGACAGCAGAACTTACCAGGATGGAGCAAGAGGTAGAGTCCATCTTTTATACTTATCCCATCCTCTAACACTACTAAACCAACAGATATCGTACAATCTTGTAACCTGGAACGTATACATATATTACAACCATTAATATATATATTATACTGTTTGCGCCATTTGTGATGGTTTGATTGAGCGAAATTGGTCTTAATCGATTCAGCTAGCCGTCTACTTAAAAACGAAATACCTTGTTTTAAAGCCATTTCAAGTTTCAAATTTTTTTTTTTTTCATGACGTCATAACTTTGATTGTTGAACGTCATAAATGTTTTTATAAACAATAGCCTCGTAACCTCCTTAACATCTCGCGATTTGCAAAGTTTCGTTTCAATTTGAGAACGCCTTCGAGAGTTATCGTTCGCCATACGAAGGGTAGAAACTCTTACATACATATATAGACATATTATTATATATTATATATATATAATATATATATAATATATATATATATATATACATATATATATATATATTATATATACATACATATATAAAAACTTTTTTCGATCAATTTTTTTTGTTATTCAGGAAGCCAATAGGAACCGATTCCGCTCACTGCCACCTCAACTTCCGTCATCCGAACAAACCTCATAAGCGTCATTTTCATTATGAAAATTCGCTAAAAGGTGCGAAACGAAGGTTATGTAACAATGATAAGTCGAGTTTGCTCCTCAAATATCATCTGTGCCTGTTAGTTGTGATTTTAGTTAATTTTGTGCTCGTTAAGTCAAATAAAATTAAACAGTTAATAAAAGAAAAGATATTTATTTGTACTATTTGTTTATAGCCTTCTCAATAAGCAGAACAACTGGAAACCATCATAAGGTAAGTTTGCCTCTAAATTTAGACTGCGCAAATAAAAGTTAATGTATGATTGTAAGCATGCGTAGTTCGTATTAAGCGTGCAAGTTTGTTTTTGACGTGTGTTTGTGATGGATTATTCTCTATTTCTTTGTTCTTGATGGGTCATTTTGTTACTGCATTTTTAGTGCGTGATCCCTTTATTCAAGATCCTTGTAAGAGTGACTTAAGGTTATAATAAATCATAAATCAATTGTTTTCGACTTTATGCACATCGTTTGTGTTTTGATTTGTATTTTAACGTTCTACTATATAAGTTACTGTAATTTTGTTCTTTTTATTTAATTATATTGATAGTTGAAGGTGGTAAGGTTAATTTTCCATTGCTTCAAAATTCAACCAATAGGGCTCTTCTAGTAATATATCTCTATGATAGTATTGGTCACTGGCCCTACAATCTCATCCAAGGATCTTGAATAAAGGGGATGACGCATTAAGGAAAATTTCTGACCCCATGGAAGTTGTATGAAATAGAGAAATAGAAGCAAACTCACATTCCCCTTGGTTATAATTAAAAAAGACGCCAAACGCAGGTTATGTAGCAAGGTTGTTGAGTTTGCTTCTAAACTTTTTTCTGTACATGTAGTGATTGTTACATTTGTGGTGCTTGTTAAGTTATTTGTGCTTATTTAAGTTTAAATTTTGGACTATACTTAGCCACTTCAGTTTCAGTGAGTGATAATTTAAGCGTGTTTATAACCTTTTCTTGCAATGAACAATGAGAAACCATTGAGAGGTAAGATTGCCTCTAAAATTTAAGACCTGCGCTGTTATAAGAATTGTAAGCACGCGCAGTTTGTACCAAACATGTGCAGTTGGGTTTTGACGTGTGTTTCGTGTTGAATTCTCTCTATTTTTTGGTTTTCGATGGGGACACTTTTTGGTATGGCAAATCAACTAAGTGCGTCATCCCCTTTGTTCAAGATCCTTGATCTCATCACGCTCCTTCTATACAAATATTATTCTGCGACTCTCTCTATCACTACATCTGTTTCTTCTTACTATGTCTACAAACGTTTATCTCCAAGTGTCACATCTATTTTACCTACAAATGCTGAGCCCCTGTATAAACTGTGCTTTTATTTGTAACAATAACAAT
This sequence comes from Microvelia longipes, assembly GCA_018340805.1. Lineage (NCBI taxonomy): Eukaryota > Metazoa > Arthropoda > Insecta > Hemiptera > Veliidae > Microvelia > Microvelia longipes. Next base: position 53,023,732 of record JACMZG010001863.1, read on the forward strand.
ACTTTCATCTAAACAGAGATTTAAAAATAGAATAAAAAGAGAAATAAAAATAAGAGAGGAAGTGAGTTTAGGTTGAATTGGACAGGAAGAAGGCCCTAGTGAGGCCTTTGTAGGGCCGAGGGCAGTGCCAGTAACCAGTTCAAGGTTTCAAACCACACTGGATCGATTTCACAGCGTTTCCTCACTGTGGTTTTATTTCAGCTGAATCGATAAGTTGATATTATGCAACAAATTCCAGACTGAAAATTCCTAGTATATTTCTCTTCCGCTCATGCACTGTCTCGAAAGCTCGATATTAACATTAAACGAGCAAGCACAATCCCCTTAATAGTGATGTAAAATTTTTAGCGAAATTTAAAGATAAGAATTACAGGCCCTGTTTTACGTACAAGTATTTTAGTTACAAATATTGTAAAAAACAACTTGTAATGAAAAATGTACGAGTGTTACCAAGGATACAAGAGTACATTTGCAGTATTTTTCTATTTAATAAACAACATTTTCTTGTTTATTACAATTACTTGTAAAATTTCAACCTAAATCTTATCTTGTAAACTAAGTTGCAAGATAATTTATCAAATATAAAACTTTTTTTACGTTAACTCTTAGTTTATTAGTAATCTCGTGATCAATATAAATTTGTAAAACGTTCTTCTACAATGTTATTTAGCAAAGAACCCCAAGATAAACCCCATTCTCAATAGAAATCAGTATATTTTTGTAAAATAGTTCGACAAACAAACTGCTAATATTAAGTCTCAAAATTGACTAAAAACGCAAAATCTGGGTGTCTCGGGAACTAAAAAGATATTTTTTTTCAAATGAAGGATGTGTAGAAATAATAATACTAGGCGTTTTGGGCTTACAGCTAAGGGCAAAAATATCAACATTTTTTTTCAACGTCTCTGGATCACTTGAAATGGATTGACCCTAATATAGGTTTTTTAGAGTGACTGTATCAGATATACAGTTACTCTAGGGTCATTTACACGCATACTTTCACAAATCTGGTCTAAGAACCAAATCCGTGTATATATATATATATATATATATATATATATATATATATAATATATATATAGACTATATATATATATATATATAATATAATATATATATATATATAATATATATATATATATATATATATATAATATCTAAATTGAATATAGGTATGTCCTTATCATATTTACTATCACCTCACACAAGTAGGTGAGCGATGTCTTGTACCGAGGAGAGACAGTCTGAGCCACGATGCCAAATCCACGATGCCAAATCAATCACTCCGATCATAATGAAGCGATATTGACGAGTGAAGTTTATAATGAGCCAAATTTACTTGTAGTAGAACAGCTTACATTCTCAACCAAATGTTATAATAGCTTGGCTTCAACCCTGAAGAAGCCAAATGGGCTTCTTCAGTCTTCTTCTTCAAATTGGGGCTCAATTTTTGGAAGTACAATTTTGAAACCGTAAACAGCATAACATCTTAGTTATGCATTATCATTATTGGTGTTTTAAGCGTTTTAACTATATTACAGTCCTATTACTACATAAATTAATGAAAATGAGTAAACATTTTTAAAAGTATCAAGAAAATATCGATGAAGTTAATCAAGAAATAGAATAAAGCATAGAGATATTATTTTTAGGGGGCCCCTATAGGTTAAATTTTGAAACATCGAAAAAGTAACCTGACCACATTCGATTATAAATACAATCAAAAAATCAGTACAAAATTACAATAACTTATATAAAATCGTTAAAAATACAAATTAAAACACAAACCATGTGCGGAAAACCGAAATAAATTTATTAATTATAACCTTAACTTACTCTTGAAGGAGGTTTCAGTGTGGTTACACAGAGCCCCAAAAAGATGTTTCAGGCTTCTTAATGTATGTAGATAGGCTAATCACCCTGTAGTATATATCTCTATGGAATAAAGAGTTTGTGAAGAAGTTAGCATATGGTTGTCTTGATATTTGCGATAAGGCAGCCGCTATATAACGCGCTGAATTGGAGCGTCATGTCCATAGTCTGCTGGCTAGCCAAACCTAGAGTGCCTATATAACATATATAACATATGTTATATAGGCACTCTAGCCAAACCTAGTAGTTAACATCTCGATATCGTGGTAAACATAAGCACACGTACGCAGCCAACAAACCATTGGAATTTCTTGCTATAAATCGTTGCATTTTGGGCAAAAATTTGTGAATATCACTGTATTTATTTACAAAAGACTATCTATATGGCAAGATGCCAACCTAAACAATCGTACACATTTTTTTTATTCAACACTGGGTTTATTTTATTTAGATTATACTAGACTTTCTAATATATTTCATTTTTATACTTACAAGGGACGGAATAAGACATTTCTCTTATATTATTGATTTAACTTTTTTAATGAGAGTAATGTTAATTTTCTTAATTGAATCTTGGTACATTACAGGTATAGAGATATATTACTAGAGGAAACATACCCTATCTCAATACATCGAAAGGCTTTAAACATCTTTTTAAGGCTCTCAGGGACTCTGTGTAACCTCATAGTAACCTACTCCTTGGGTGCATAGAGACATATTATTAGAGGAGTATACCCTATCTCAATACATTGCGACACTTTAAACATCTTTTTTGGGCTCTCAGGGAATCTGTGTCTTGAAGGAGGTTACACTATGAGGTTCATAGTGTAACCTCCTTCAAGAGTGCGATAAGGTTATAATAAATCAACCATTGTCGGCTTTTAACACATTGTTTGTGTTTTGTTTTGTATAATAATTAATTAAAGAATCCGAAATTATCCGTTTTAGGCGTTTTTAAAACCTCCTGATTGGTTTTAGCAAAGTTGTCTGTCTGCATGTGTGTGTGTCGTTTATCAATTTTGCTCTCATTGTATTTATCCTAGAGAGTTGAAACTTCGTACATAAATTAGTCTATCGCCGTAGTTGGACTATTCGGAAAATAATTTTTATATGACATCATTAACCCGCAATAATTACTTAAAAATTATGCGATTCGATTGAATTTTGCGCACGCATGAAACCATGTATAAGACTAACATGTTCTAATTTTATCTCATTATCAGCATTAGTACAATTTTTATCAAATGATTTGTATACGTTTTTTAAAAAATTGTGAATAATCGGAAAATAATCCATTTAAGTTGAAATTTGGTACTAGTATATCCCTTGACGTAATAATTAAATGTTTTTTGGTGGATCATAAAAATGAAGCTGTATTGAGCATGGTCAGTGCCTGGATAAACGAACACTGGGAATTAAACGAATGTATTTACTATCTGAGGACGAGCGAAGCGAGTCCGAAGCTGGGAGGATGAGCGTAGCGATTCCGATAAAATGAGGAAAACTTCCGAGGTACACCGAACACGATATTTTATTTTTAGTGCAAACAATACTTTTCCCGCATACTTCCGGAATAAATAGCGAAAAGTTATAATAAGACCGAAAAAATTGAATAATCAATAGCTTGAAGCAGAATTTTAAGCTCGATGGTGAGGAAGCTTTCTAGATAGACGTTCACCCACATCTGATCAAGGATGTTGAATAAATGACGCACTAAGTCGAATTGCCATTCAATAAAGTGACCCCATCGAAAATCAAAACATAGAGAAGAATGCAACACGAAACACACGTCAAAAACAAACTGCACATGCTTGGTACGAACTGCGCATGCTTATGATCCTTATATCAGCGCATGTCTTAAGGCCCGTCTACAATCTTAAGTTAAGTTAGGAAGAATCGAAGAAGTGAAGAATTCCTTAGGAAGAATCGAAGAAGTGAAGAATTTCTCACTTAGAACAAACTATTTTGAAATTCCCGCTCTTTAGACTTAAGAGATCCGTAAACACGTCTACAACCTCTGAGTTGTTAAGTCAAGTTTTAAAGTTACAATTACACATATAGCTGTATTTAGACTACTTTTCTTCCTACCGTCTACACACATTTTATTTATTTACTTATTGTAACAACGAGCAGAGCTCAATAACAATTTTAATACAATTTAAATAACCATTGCTTTTTCAATGATCTTTCCTTCCATTTTTTAAAGACTTTTTGCAAATATTTTTTTAATTTACTTCCAAAATCGACCGTGTTTTATTTATTTTAATTAATAAATAAAATCAAAATGGATGAAGTAATTGTTGGGAGCGTTATTTTCCTTATCTCTAGTATGTCTACAGACGTAGGAACCTCATCCATTTCAAAAACTATATAATTCAAAAATAAAAAGAAAAATATATATTATATAAAAATATTCAAACAAACAAAACAATCACATATTCAAATAATCACATATTCAAACAACACAATCAAAACAATCACATCACATCTTTTACAAAATATTGTAATCATTCAAAAACAGATAACGTAGTACATTCTTCTTTAAGTAACTTATAAAAAACCATTCTTATGGTTTTCTTAAGTCAAAAGAGCGGGAAAAAGAATTATTTAAGAAGAAAAAGAGATTTTGAAAAATTCTTCACTTCTTCAATTCTTCCTAACTTAACTTAAGATTGTAGACGGGCCTTTAAAATTGAGAGGCAAACTTAACTCTTAATGGGTTTCCCATTGTTTTGCTTGCGAAGGTTATAAACAAATTGAAAAAAGTTCATACTTTTTAATTGTTTTTTTGTTAATATTGCTTAAAATTAACAACATTAAAGAAAATTAAGAACATTACAACCAAGATTGAATCTTGAAAACTAGCAAAACATTTCACTTGGCTAAAAAAAGACAAAATATTAACACATTACTTACTCTCTACGAAAAGTAAATGGTAAAGCTTCAATTACTCTCACTAAAGTGGCTACCTAGAGTCCAAAATGTAAAATATAAGCACAAATGATTTGACAAGCACCAAATGTAACAATAACGAAAGCACTGAAGAAAGTTGAGAAGTAAACTCGACAACCAAGAATTGTATAACAACTTAGCTACATAACCTGCGTTTGGCGCTTTTTTTTAATTATAACCTAAGGGAAGGTAAGTTTGCTCCTATTTCTCTATCTCATACAACTTCCATGGGGTCAGAAATGTTCCTTAATGCGTCATCCTCTTTATTCAACATCCTTGCATCTGATGGATCTCAAATATCTACTCTAGAGTTTTATATCAGGATTTCGCGTCTATAAAACTGTGCTTATTATTGCTATGTATGTTCTTCAATAAAATATATAAATTGTTGGTTTTTGAGAAATAAAATATAATTTGTATGTATTTATGTAATTAAATATTTCTTAGGTTGTTCTTTCAATTGTTTTAATGCAAATAATTAGGGATATGCATTATTAAAAAAAAAATTGGGAACACTGCTTATCTAAAGGTTTACTTCTTATAACACTATAACGAGAACACTTAGTAGATAAAAAGAATTTTCTTTTTTCCCTTAGTATACTTATCAAAACATGTGTTCTTTGTTTACCTTCCTTGTGTTTTCCTTTAGATATTTTTATGAAGGAAAACTATATATTTAGGTTAGCTAGATAAACTGAGAAAGGAGCCTAAAGCATTGAGAGGGCTTGGCTTAAACATCTAATACCTGAGGTGGCTGAGGACTTAAACCTGAAGATGGCCAGGTTAATTATTTAATATTTCAAAATTAACATGTAGTAGGACGTCTCTAGTAAATAAAATAAAATAAATAAAAGCTATTTCCATATATAGTAATAAAATTACAATGGCAAATTATAAAAAGTACAAAAATTAGAAATAACATTAATAACTCAAACATAATTTTTTTAGAAAAGTAGTCAGTAATACTATAAAAGGCTGCTTTGTCAAGGCTTTTTTTTTAAATTATCTATTGGCAGCTCTTGAATTTTTACATCTAAATGATAAAAAATTTAAACCTCCAATACAGTATGACCCACTTCTAACGTCTATGACTTAGTATTGAAAATACACTTTTTATTATATGTATGATAATCACTATTAATTTTTAATTTATTTAAATTCATTTTATTAAAGAGCACAGAATTAAAAATGAAAAGATTCATGACAGTCGTTATTGCCAGTCTCTTAAAAAAAGATTGACAGTGTGAACCAGGTTTGGCTCCTGTTATTCTTCTAATTATCTTCTTTTGATAAACATGCAATGCATCTAAATTGACGTGTCCCCAGGCAATAATAGCATAATTTAACCTGCTCTGAACAAGAGATTTGTAGCCGAGCAAAAGAGTTTCTTCTGGTAACGAATCTTTTAACTTTCTAAAAACAAATAAGTACCTAGAATTCCTTTTGGTCATTGTTGTGACATGACGATTCAGGTGAAATCATAAGTGGATCTTCCGTGAAATCTCACAATTCTTTGGAACTGTGAGAACAACAACTTCTATAGGGTTACCCTAACATCTGGCAAAAGTTTAGCTTGTCCCAAATGTTTTTATACCAACAGTATAATTGAGAAAAAGTAAAAATTATTTTAAAATTGAGTTAAGTTGGAAAAACAAGTATTTGGATGTGAGGATCAAGCAATAGACCTGTAGTAATACATTTACCATGAAACCGGACACCCTGACATTTTCTCTTTGTCACAGTGAAACATGGCAGTTACGCTACCCTTTCTCTTTTCTTTATTTCCCTTTTTCGTTTCCCTTTTTCATTCCGTGTTTTTTATATATTCATATTCATCCTGTTTTCTGTATTTTTTAACATTAAATGCTGCCTTAAAAATGCTTTAAACAATGAATTTCCAATTATAGTCCAGTCAATGAAAATTTCATCTGCTGAAAAATTCCTAGTGAGCAGAAGTCAGTGTACTCCTTTAATTTTTGCTTTGATGGATATGTTAAAATCGATTTGAATAATGCTGGCTTTAAAAGTTATAAGGGCCAAAAGGTAATTATGACATTTTTGGGCCTTTTTTGGAATCCTCTCTCCAAATAGTGGAGGGGGACTTTTTAGAATAAAACTTCCATAGGGATACCCTAACATCTGGCAAAAGTTTAGCTTGTCCCTAATGTTTTTTAACAACGCCATTTTTGGTCTTCATTAACGGGACTATTAGTACATATTAGTATACCCTATGTAAGTGAAATATACTCGCTTTAACAGCTAGTATTCTAGTCCGAAAACGGTTAACTTTACAAAAAAATGCAAGATACATAAAGAACGAAATAATAGAAAGTCTCTCCACAGATTAAGATGTTTATTTACAATAAAGCAGAGCGCTTTCGACCTAACAAGAGGTCATCATCAGTGCCTATTAAACAAATTAGACAAAAAAAATAAATTAAAAAACCCTACTTAGAAAGAAAAAAATAAAATAAAAATACAAAGTATACAAATAAGAACAGAAATGTAGTTAAAATGATTAATCAAATAAATTTACCGTAGAGCAGAGAATAAAAGATAGAATGATTAGTAAAGCAAAATTAAGATAAAGGTTTGAGCAGGCTTGCAACAAGACACATACTGGTTGCAAGAAACATTTTTGTCGATAATTCTATAACCATCATTGATCGCTAAGCCACAGGGCGCGAGGTATTCGCGAAAAATTGGTCCATAGGAAAAGTATTGTTTTCTATAAAATCCTA
>JACMZG010001863.1:53033796-53046296 GCA_018340805.1 Microvelia longipes
AATAAAGCAGGAAAATAAATATTCACTAGAAACGATATAAACAAGACATAAAATTGCTTAGTACGTTTTACCCAGTGGTTCATCGCAACTATAAATTAAATTTCCTAATAAATTCGGGTTGTTAATAAATTTATTTATTTTAACAATATACGGTCCTTGGACAATTTTGCAATAAGAGTATTATTATTTCACTACAGTTATATTACAGGAAACAAAACATAAAAGTATATTAAATTTGAATTTTTGGCGGAAATTTGTAACCTTGACAAATGTAAACAAACATTTACGTTTAACAAAAGTGTCGCACTAGTTAATAATTAAGTTTGCTTATAACTTTTTAACTAATTTGATTTTGATCGGAGTTTTTTATATTTGTTCCTATTTTTTTGCGGTTCCAACGACGTGTTGTAAAAAACACGTGTATACTTTTGGTATTATTAAGCGTCAAGATTTTTAATTTCAAAATGGCGGCCAATATCACAACGAAATTTGGAAGATTTGTTTGTCATATTGAGAGGTATATTCCTGCCATATTTCATGTTCATCGGGTCATTTTTCGATTTTTTACGATTTTTTAAAATTTTTGCTAACTAAGCAAATAGGGTTAATGGTGACATAAAATTTTGATATTCCAGGCAGCACAACTAGACCCAAAGACTGATTTTTGTACCATGTTTCAACTATCTAGCATAAACACAGTGAGAGTTATGCGTGACACAGACACACACACACAGACATCAAGCTTAAATCGGTTCAGATGATCCTAAAAACACCTAAAATGGATAATTCAAGTGAAATCTCGGGTTAAAAATTTTTGGGTGAAACCAATACTTTTCCTCTATATACCTTCTGTATAGGAAGGTGAGGATAAGTAAAAATATGGCTCTTAAACAGTTGATATTAAGGAATTTTCTCATTTCCATAGGTACTACAAATGGCGATAAAATTCCTTCATTTGGATAATAGTTATATAAAAACACTCATAAATTTAAAGTAGCACAAATTAAGTCGGCGTAGGGACCATTTAGAATACGCTGAGCGTGACGATTGCTACTACCACCCGAGGTGGTTCCCGCAGGGGTTATCCCTGATGAGCCGCAAGGCTCTAAACGGGTATTATTATTATTATAGGGACCATTTCCGAAAGTCTAAGACCTTATTTTCCCATATTTTTAAGTATTTAATATCGATGCATATGAGGTGTTCCAACCGGTATAGATCTTCTTGTAAAATTCTCGTTTTTGGCTCCATCAATCCATTTTGGCTGAGGAAGCCTAGAGATGGAACTGTAAGACATAAAAAATATTCTTACCTCCTCCATTTTGCTGACAGAGGTATGGAAACCTCCATATATTTCCAAGACCCACTGAATATCCTATAATTGAGAGCATAAACTGCAACTTATTGTCCCAAGATGCTCTGTTGTCCGGTTGATCCTCGACAACCACGACGGTGACGCCATTGGACGCCCGCAGAGGCGCCATCTCGTGGCTCCCCTCTTTTTTAGCCATTATGATTAATTAAAGATTTGATTTTTCACCTCATTTTGAATCCAGCACTCATTTTTATTTTATTGACTCCCGAACCTGGAACAGAAAAATTATTTTTGATAAAACATAGCATTAGATGTTAAAAACTGATAAGACCTACTTTGAAGGGGTAAATCGACCGTGAAGCTCATCTGTTATAATCAATTTCACATAGTTTTCCTATATTTTCTCCCTTCAAAATGAAAAATTTTTTTCTCACTAGTAAAGCGAGTCCAAAGGCATGTTGCAGTATATATTTGGCGAACTGTATTTCTGACGAGAGCGAAGCGAGTCCAAAGCAGGGAGGATGAGCGTAACGAATCCGATGTAATGAGGAAAAGTTCCGAGGTACCCCGTACTCGATTTTTTACATTAATTTTTCATATATTTCCGCGACCCCCTTAAATTATTTTACAACCCCCCTGGGGGTCGCGACCCCACTTTTAGAACCACTGCTTTAAAGCAATACAAAATTGTTGTATTTTAAGCTATTGTTGTGTTAAGAGCTATTATTGTTTTCTTAGTGAAAATCAAACCGAACAATTTAATATTTTCATTTTTATTTGTTCTTTTAACGAAACAAGGCACTAGGTGCCAAGCAATCACGAAGCACTGCTTAAAATCGCGGAATAGACAAAAATATTTTTAAAAAACTTTCATGCTGTTGAAACTGTTGTCATATACTCTCTCTTATCTATGACTGTTGTACAGTAAGAAATAATTTTACTACCGTGTTTTGCAAAACATGAATAGCTGACACAATATAAATAAACACAAATAAACAGGATAATAAATAAATGCACTAAAACACTAATTATTAAAAAAATATTCCATTCTTGATGAATAAAGAAAAAAATTATTACTGTCGTTTACAAAATTATGTTTGGGATAAAAAAGGAAGGATGTGGTGAGCTCCTTGTTATGTGAATACAGAACCTTGGATAAATGACGTGCGAAAGAGGTTCAGAGAGTAAACCACACAATAGAGAAATCAGGTATGAATAGGGCTGTCGTCTTAATAACAATATTTGTCTAAACTTTTCCAACTGTCATGACCATAGGAATGTTGAATCACTTGAGCACAAACAATAGAAGCTTTGTAGTTTTATATTATAATATACACTGGTGTCAGTATTCATTAGTGAAATGTTTTGCATTTAGTGAATTTACATCCTCTCGCCCCGCTCCGCTGTTCTGTGAGGCTCACTACGGCCTCGTCGGGGCCATATACAGCTCCGATGTCCTGTGAGGCTCGCTACGGCCTCATCAGGGCCATATACAGCTCTGCTGCCCTGTGAGGCTCGCTACGGCCTCATCAGGGCCATATACAGCTCCGCTGTCTTGTGAGGCTCGCTACGGCCTCGTCGGGGCCATATACGGCTCCGCTGTCCTGTGAGGCTCGCTACGGCCTCATCAGGGCCATATACAACTCCGCTGTCCTGTGAGGCTCGCTTGATTCATATTTAGAGGCTATCAGTATCAATTATGAAACCCGTGAGGTAGCTTATCGTATTTATCAATCGAAGCCCTGTCAATCAAATGAGTACTTTGTTTCAGCCTTGGCAAGTATATTTGATATTCATAATAACTCATTGAAAAACGTTTATTGATTTGTTAGTCTAATAAATTGTAACAGATAAATTATCAGAATACTAACAAAACTCAGTAATAAATCAATTACGAATTGATTTATTGTCATTTTAGCAAATTTTCATATAAAAATGACGCTTATGAGATTTTTCGAATGACGGAAGTTGAGGGGAGGGAATGATACCAAAAATGCATGTCTCCAAATAATGTCTGTATTTATATATATATATATATATATATATATATATATATAATATATATATATATATATATTATTATATATATATATCGGTCTGATGATCATCGTGGTGTATCGTCCCGTGTTTCTGTTTCTATGTGTTTATGTATATTGTTGCCTTTATGAATAGTTATACACACACATATATATATATATATTATATATATATATATATATATATATATATATATATATTATATATATATATATATATAATATATATATATATATAATCAAGGTTGGCAAATGAGGGGTTTGAATCAAAAGATGGGTGTAACACTCACAGGGGGAGCATAAAGGCAAAAAAGTGTCGCCACCGTTTTCAAGGAAAATAGATGAGCATGGAACAACTTGTCCTATAAAGAGTTCATAAGAATTGGATAAGCGTCTAAAGTTTGTGTTTTTTATAACTTAGTAATTTTAAATCTTTAAATAAAGTAAGAATAACATTAAATATGTACAATTAACTACTACGGAATAATAAATAACAAAAATTTTACTCGATGTGTTTATAACATGACGATAGGAAGGATGTAGTAGTGCTACCCGAGGTAGTAGTGGCGACATTATTTTACATTGAGAAGGTCAAACCTTCCAAGGTCAAGTCTTTCAAGTAACATTTCTTATGATGTACAGTTTCCTAATTCATTCTCGATCCAAATTTCATTTTTAATGTAAAATCCCAAGCATCATATCCAAATTTTACATATCTAAATCAACCTAACTATTGTTCAAGACATTTATGAGATGTAAAACATATTTTACGACAAAATATACCAATAAAACATTCTACGATACATTTTGGACAACCATGATATGATCCTAAAACAATATTACTTATTTATTCATAATACCGAGCACTGTATTAATTTGTATATAAGAATTTTTATTGATGTTTTAATATATTAGTTTCGTATTTGAAAGACCGCACGTCACAGATTATGTCTAAGAATATATTTATGTGTATTAGAAAGCCAACGTTTTTATTTCTGGATTCGTGCCAAGAGTTAGGCTATCTGCAAGTGACTGGCACCTCAACCCAGTGTTTTTACTTTCAGGTTTGTTTGTCCTGAGACGTTAACATAAACCATTAATACGTATAGTTCGATCGTTAATATACAAAGATATTCATCGTTTTTTTACTTCTATATACTCTCTATTTGATAGTATTTACTCCATGTTTGATGATTATTTTATTCTATTTATTTTAATAAGGAGCTAAACATTACTAGTACCGAGTCCGGTAGCTCAGTGGTAGAGCGCTCGCCTTTCGACCTGGAGGTCGAGGGTTCAAATCCAGCCGGGGGAGGACCTCAATATGAGGTTATCCCTTGTACCGTACACTCGGGAGGTCTTGAATTCAAGGCCGGCCAACCCAGCCAAGGTTTTACGTGGTTTCCTTGGCTACTAATACGTAAATGCGGGGTTGGATCTAGTTTCATCTGAGACAAGTCTGGATCCACGTTTCCGTTGTCTCCAGCTCACGAAAAGTTACTGTTCTGCGGGCTGGGGGAGATGAAGGTCGGAAAGATATACTGAGCCTTTGTATGTCCGAAAACTTAGTCAGTGCAAGTGATGGCGGCGACACGAGTAACGTAAGTGACTATAGGAACTAAGTGCTCGGTTCTTAGGACAGTCTCCTAATGGCACTGCGGAGCTTTGACTTTCAGGTCAGGGCTATAGAATGAGTTTGTTACACGCTGACATCTGGGTGCTAGAGTTCTTTGTCGGGTTGCGCTAGACTGGCCAGAGCGGTGAGCCTAGCTAGAGTCTGGTGATGCTAGTGAAACTGATGAGATTGGTGAGACTGGAAGGACGAGGTCAAGTGAGACTAATGTGATCAGAGGAGCTAGGAAGACTAGATGAAACAAGCACACGGTGAACTAGTAGTCAGCGCTAGCCAGAGCGGTGAGCCAAGCCAGAGTCTAGCTGGTCTAGATGAACTAGGCACACCGTGAACTAGTCGCAGATACTAGTCAGAGCAGTGAGTTTGGATAGAGTCTGGTTGAGCTGGATGAACTAGTCACACTGTGAACTGGTTATATGTGCTACCATGTACGGAGGGGGTGCTTCCTAGATGATTGGATGTGTACAAACTCAGGGGTTAATGTTGAGTGAGGGGAAAACGCTAAATAACCCTACGGGTTAAAGCGTAAAAAAAAAAAAAAAAAACATTACTAGTCCAAGAGTTAGGCCTAAAAAATGTGACTCACTTTGTACTACTTCAAACCAAATTTTTCATAAAACACCTTAAATTATGAAGAAAAAGCTTAGTCTGCCTATCCAGAGTGGAGCCCTTCATATAAATACACTCGCTCAAAATGTTAAAAAATCGCACAAATTCTCGTTTTCTTGCTATAATTGGTTTCCTGTAGGTCGTGTTTAAAACATGAAGATAACATATTTTAAAGCTGATAACATTTCCTATAGAAAAAGTGTTTTTTCGTCAAAATCGGATAACTACAACTAAAGTCATGATACTTGTTAAATGCCGAAAGACGAAAAGTCGATATTTTTCAAAAAAATTCGCTCACTTTGCATAAATCAACATTTTTTTTGGTGTTTTTGAAAGAACCATAACTTTGGTTGTAGTCATTCGATTTTGATGGAAAAACATTCGTTTTATAGGAAATTTTATCAGCTTTAAAAAATTGTTTATTCACGAAAATTGTAATTGTGCGATTACTAAAATTTTGAGCAGGCTCAATCATATGAAGGACTCCACTCTGGATTGGTAGACTATGTTTTTTCTTCAAAATTTAAGGGTATATTTTCAAAAAAATTTGGTTTGAATAGTTCAAAATGAGTCAAATTTTTTCACGTCAGGCTCTTGGAATATAAGCACTTTTAGGCCCGTATTCAAAGACATTTTCCTAACATTCTCCTTAAGGGTTCCTTAACAAGAATGTTACGAAAATGTTAGGTCTCCTTAAGAAGAATGTTAGGTTTAGGTAAGGAAAATATTTTTAAGCCACGAAATTTAAATGATCGTTCCCGTTAAAAGTGGGAAAAACATAGTTTTCGTGGCTTAAAAACATTTTCCTAACATTCTCCTTAAGGGTTCCTTAAGGAAAATGTTAGGAAAATGTCTTTGAATACGGGCCTTAACATAGATATACAAAGGTGTTATAAACTTAACTAGAATCAAGACGATGGGGATTCAAAAAATGATGAAATAGGACAATAAAATAAAATTAGTTCATAGAATTAAAGGTATAGAATAATGAGGAGCTAAGTATAAAATAAACACCATAGAGATATATAGTAGAGAGGGCATAGCCCATCTCAATACATAGGGTGGCTTGAAACAACATTATGGGGCTCTCAGGGGCTTTGTGTAACCTCAATAAAACTTCTTCAAGAGTGAGTTAAGGTTATAATAAATTAATTACGGCTTCCCGCACATTGATTGTGTTTTGATTTGTATTTTTAATATAATTATAGGTTGCTGCAATGTGAAGTGGTATATATATAAACTAATAACAAGTCTCTTCACACTAACTGTTTTAATTACAAAACAAGTAATTGAGTGCGTCCTATGCCTCTGAAGGACTATATATAACTCGGCACTCAATTTTGCATGACTGAGGATGGCCAGAAGTGGTCGAAAGTCGGCTCTTGTTTTGTAATTAAAACAGTTAGTGTGAAGAGACTTGTTATTAGTTTATATGTATTTCTAACGTTCTACTATATAAGTTATTGTAATTTTGTACTGATTATTTGATTATATTTTTAGCCAAGGTTGTCAGATTACTTTTTCGATGTTTCAAAATTTAATCTATAGGGCCTCTCTAGTAATAATATCTCTATGATAAGCACAGTGATGGTGCAAGTATTATATTTAAGCGATTTGTTTTTTATTTTGAAATTTTATTTCAGTAAATAAATTATTATTATTTATTTATTATTGATGTTTGTTATTATTTAATAAATAAAATAAAGAATAAATGAACATCATTTCACCATGTTGGATATGTTAATTAAATACTGAACACAATTGAGGATTAAACCAATGTTGACCAGACCTGAACACTACAAAGGAAATGAGCTATAACTATAAAGATATTACAATTTAATTGTGCGAGACACACCTAGGAAATGTAACAAGCAAAAAGTAATGCTACATCTGAGAACTGTTCCATCATTCGACATTCGTCATCATTGGTAAATACTTCACATTACATTCATCTGAATTATTTGAAGGTCAGAGTGAGTTTAGGCTCTGTCAGCGCCCTGATAAGTTAGACGTAACGAAACAGAGTGATCACACAGTCGAATGATGGAACAGTTCCCAGATGTAGCATTGTTTTTTGCTTGTTACATTTCCTAGGTGTCTCTCGCACAATTATACTGTGTCAACTATTCATGTTTTGCAAAACACGGTAGTATCAAATGATATATAAAGATATTACTAGAGCGGCCCTATCAGTTGAATTTTGATACATCAAAAAAGTAACCTAAGCACATTCGATTAATAATATTATGAAATAAACAAAATACAGTAACTTATATAATAAAATGTTTGCAATCTAAAAACAAATTTCAAGCAATGTGTAATAAGCCGACAACAATTTATAAACTATAACCTAAACTCTCTTGGAGGAGCTTATTATAAGGTTACACAGAGCACCAAGTATTTATCCTACTGGTCAGGTTATAAAGCAAAAACTGTAAAATTAAGCATGGAATCAAGTATTTCAAATTAAATTCGCCCGGCATATGGACCTCCATATGCCGACTGAGGAAATTTTCTTCAATATATCGGATTCGCTTAGCTCATCCTACCTACTTCAGACTCGCTTCGCTCGTCCCCAAATAGTAAATACATCTGCTTCATTTCCAGCGATCACCCATCCAAGCACTGACCACACTAAATGCTACTTGAATATTATGTTAGTTTTCTTTTGTTTTTTTTTCTGTTTCCCCTCAGTAGTATCCCATCAGTAGGGCCGTATATTTTAGCATGTTCCACATATGTACTACATGCATTTTAAACGCTTTGTTTTGTTTTTTAATCTCCGTATTTCTTGTAATTTACTATTTCTTTTTATCGTGAAACTTTTAATCTTGTGAAAATGAAGTCAGAAAATTTTAATTCCAACATACTGATTTTTCCGTTGTTTCAGTAGTAAATACTTCAAATTTTGTTTTTTTAAGTCCGATTTAATTTTTTTTTTAAACTAAAGTCGTGATATCTTCTTTAAATGAATTATGTTAGTGTACTGTATAATGTATGATAGTGTACTTATTTATAACGTAAAGGTATACAGTTGTGCTGTATTTTAGGGCAATTAGATTATTTTCCGATTTTTTTAAACAACGTACGTAAGGCGTCTGATAAAACTTAAACTAGAGCTGAAAATGAGATGAAACTGGCACATATGGTAGTCTTATACATGGCTGCATGCGTGCCAAATCTCAATTCGATCGTGTTTTATGGTTTTTCGAAATTTTTGCTTAGTTATCATTGCGGGTTAATGAAGTTATAAAAAATCATTAAAGAAAAAGAGAAAACTTCAGTTTTATAAATCGAATAAATTTATTAAGCAATAATTATTTCGATCCCATTGGGGTCATCTTCAGGCCTTTAAATAACACAGTGTTAAAAAATTTAACAAAAAGAGATTGTCTTACGGAAGAATATTATACACAGATACTCTTAGTGAGAGAACAATGAGAGAATTAAAGAAAGAAACATAATGTAGAGTCTGCCCTATATGTAAACACTATTCTTCAAGGACATTTAATAAACTCCTAATTGACGAATGAAGACATAACCAAAAAAATATGGTGTGTACAGACTGAAATGCTCAAAACCTGGATTCAAGGCACAATACGTAGAGAGAACAGGGAGAATGATTGAAGAGAGGAAGAAAGAACACAAAGGTGCGGTGAAAAGAATAAAGAAGCTTGATAAAAAAATAAGCGATATAAAACAAGATGAGAATAATATAAACGTCATGTTACAGAACCGTTTACCGAAAAAAGACATAGAAATGTTAAATAAGAAGAAAGCTAAGCTAAATACAGAAATAAAGGAAAAAGAAAAAACAAGAGATAGATATTATAGAGAATCAACCTTTGCTAGACATCTGATTGACACCAACCTCAACTTTACCGACGATGACGTCACGCTTCTAAGTGAACAGAACTTTGGAAGACGACTGAATCCATAGAAATTTACCTAGCTAGCCACAAGACAGACATAGAATTTTTCAATGAACAAACTGACGTATCTTCTTCACCACTCTTCAAGAAATTCAAAAATATAACAGAAAAAAATAGTTTACATATTAATTATATTTTTACTACAACTACAGTTATTCTACTATAAAGAAAAGTCTCTTATAAAGTCCATTGACAAAATT
The DNA here is from genome assembly GCA_018340805.1 of Microvelia longipes. Classification (NCBI taxonomy): domain Eukaryota; kingdom Metazoa; phylum Arthropoda; class Insecta; order Hemiptera; family Veliidae; genus Microvelia; species Microvelia longipes. The sequence continues at coordinate 53,043,522 of JACMZG010001863.1, forward strand.
ATTATAGAAATCAAATTTTGATATTTATGAGACTTAAACTGCATGAAACTACAGAAAACAATTAGAAAAGTAAAATATTAAAAAATTACTAATAAAGGAATAGCAGTTTTGTAGAAAGCAAAAATGCTAAAATTACTTTTATCAAATAAGAATGTTAGATTGAGAATATATTATATAAATGATAATGATTATATTGGTTGAGTATTTTTATTTATCAGTGTAAGTTTGTGTGAATTAATGAATATGTTATTTGAGTGATTATATAAGGATATGATAATATAGAATAAAGGATAGGAAACATAGGGTAAGTAGCAAATGATGACTGAAGAAAGTCCTGATGATTATGTTAGCAAAATTTGATTCATGGATAGCAACGAAAAAGCAGAGATATTAATGATTAAGAGTATGTACCTTTGATGATGATGATAAAGGAATGATCTGACCTGAACCAGTTATTTGATGATGATGATTGAGGTTATCCACTCCAATACAACATAGAACATGGTGATCTTGCGTTGATGGTCATATGAATATATTGAATCCATAAATGATCATTCCATGAATAGTGATCACTAAGCTAAAGTTTAGGTTAAAACTGAGAACTATTGTGCACAATAAAAACTAGTCCGGATATTTAACTTAAGTTATTTAAAAGGTAAAACCTTAAGTCAAATGATTCACAATGATCCTATAATGATAGGTATGATTTTAAACTTTGAAGAGTTTAAAAACTAAATTTTGATGACTGTTTAGCACAAGATGAGATGAGCTTCAAAGGAAACAACTACAACTGGCAGTGTGTAGAGATGCTGGTAAGAAAGGAAGGAAAAGATATTTATGATAGACAAAATAGATGGTTAAGATGTGAAAGTGTTAAGATTTGGGTGAGAAAGTTTTGTGGTAATAAAAGAAATAGTAAAGTAATAAAAATATAAAATAGACAAAAATAATAAATCATAAAATGAATAAAAGGTCAAAAGGAAGATAGTTATAGTAGACATATATAGATAGAAGGCCTATATTAATAATATAATCTTTTGAACCAAAACAAAAACAATCATAGATAAAGAACATATTCAGATTAAAAGGGCAAAATTAAATGAAACTCAAACATGAGCAATGTTTTAAGTATCTGCTTAAAAGATATTAATTTCAGTTATTACTTGTGTACTTGTTGTTGTGTTGCAACTTGTGTTTTTAGTAACCCAAGTTACTTATAACATAAGATATCTATAGATGATATCTTAGTATATCAGGTAAAACTAGGAGTGCAATAAAGTTGCTCTAAGAGGCCATGGCGAACCAGCAGGACCAATTTTAACCTACTTTTAGCCTACATGATCGTTGAATACATGGAAAAATGCCTGACAATAGCAAAAGTACCAAACCAATACAAGTTTAGCATGGGAAACATTGTCGCAAATTTTCATTGTCACAAATGGCCATTGGAGCAAAATATTTCAAGGCCGTCAAACTTGATCGATGACGCAAGAGGGCGATGACACAAATATTCGTTTGAGCAAATCTAATTTTTTCGTTATATTTGGTATTTCGCGCCAAATTAGGTAAAAAACTTATTAATAATAAGGTTTTCTAGTAGTTTTTCTTTTTGAAATTATCAAAATAAAGCATGTCAAAATGTTCGAATGAGCAAATATCTTTATAGTAAATTTTTGAATCTTCTCTTTGACACCTCATTGGCTTCTCAGTTTCCATTCCACTACTTTGTAATAATGGGTATAAAAATAAAACCATTTAATTTCACTGTCAAACGACGTGTTTTAATAATCGAAGTATGGCTTGTTTACAATTTTAGAAATAGGTGGCGTGTTTGTTAAATCGATGAAGCAAAAAAATTTTTTAACATAAATACATTTTTTTGCAAAATCTTACATTTATGACCATTTTCTATGGTACACTTGTCTTTTTTTAAAATTACAGCTGGAAAACACTTAAAAAATTGATGTCAAGAATGTTCGTTGGAGCAAATTAGGGAGTAGGGGACACTGAACATTTGCGTCAACGGAGGCGACGATAAATTAGAGAGACGTGAAAGGCGGATTTCCGATGTGGGATAGTATAAAATATCATCTAGAAATGCTGTTAATATCTCAAATTTATTCATACCGGTGTCCTATTTCTTAGAAGGAATAATTGCCAAAATCCGGTACAATAGTCCTATTTAACTGCATATACGTGGTAAATGAAGTTATACTAGAAGAAGAAATTCTCAAATTGAACTTGAAAATAAAATATTATTTATATAGTCGAAAAAATATAGTACACACATTTAGGTATAAGTATTTCTGTGAATATTTATATTCTCAATTGATCAATCTGACTGATTTTGTTTAATTTTATTTTGTTAATTGATTATTTTGAATGATTCTGTTATTTTATTTGTTAATTGATTATTCTGTGATTCTGTTATTATTATTTTGTTAATTGATTTTCTGACTGATTCTGTTAATTATTATTTTGTTAATTGATTATTCTGACTGATTTTGTTAATTATATTTTGTTAATTGATTATTCTGTCTATTCTGTTAATTATTATTTGTTAATTGATAATTCTGACTGATTCTGTTAATTATTTATTCTGAATAATTCTGTTAATTATTCTCGGATAAACCTTGGGAGTCTAACTTCCGTCTTTCTAACGTCCTCGGCTTCATGTGGAAAGTTAATACCCAAAGCTGAGGAAGCCGTGGGCTTAAATATTAAAAAAACATTCAAAAATTCTTAAGAAGCAGCGGGAAAATAATAATTATTTAG
>JACMZG010001863.1:53049975-53172572 GCA_018340805.1 Microvelia longipes
GAGTATGGGCTAACCGACTATCTCTAGCGCTATGTCGCTATCTCTAGGTATATGGAGCTATGATGTACAGAGATCTCTAGTACTATTATAGGCTATGATGCTAAAGAGCTTCTTGCGACTAATAGGACTTTGTTGCTAACGAAGCTATCTTAGCGTATACTAGGAGATGATGTAACAGAAGCTATCTTAGCTCATACCTGGGCTATTGTGTACAAGCTATCTTAGCGCTTATGACGCTATTCTGTTATACACTTGGGTATGTGCTAAGAAGCTATTCTAGCGCTATGTACGCTATCTCTAGCGTACTATTACATAGAGCTATGATGCAACGAGATATCTCAGTATCACTGGAGCTTGGATCTACGAGCTATCTAGCGCTTGTACCTACTCTAGGTACATAACTGAGCTATTTGATGCTAACAGGAAGTATTCTAGTACATAACTAGGGCTTGATGCAGACTATCTCTGCGTACATACACTAGGAGCTATATCTACAGAGCTATCCTAGCGCTAGTCGCTATCTCTAGCGTACATTCACTAGGAGCTATGTGCTAACAGAGATTCCAGCGTACATACACTAGACTATGATGCTAAAGAACTATCTTGCGTTGTACGCTACTCTGCGACTTCACTTGGAGCTATGATGTACAGAAGTATCTAGCGTACATAACTAGGGCTATGATGCTAAGAAGCTATCTCTAGCGCAGTCGCGTATCTCTAGCGTACATCACTTGAGCTATGTGTAACGAAAGCTATCTCTAGCCTATGCGCTATCTCAGCGTACATACACTGGACCTATATGGTAACGGTATCTCTGCGTACATACACTAAGGGCTATGATGCTAACAGAGCTATATCTAGCGACTACATAGGAGCTATGATGGCTAACAGAAGCTATTTCTGCGTAATGTACGCTGTCTCTAGCGTACATCATGAGCATGTGCTAACAGAAGCTTTCTTGCGTCTACTGACTTGTGTTACAGAAGCTATCTTCTCGTGTTCGCTATCTCTGCGTACTACCTGGAGCTGATGTAACAGAAGCTATCTCTAGCGCTATTACGTTTTCTAGTCGGTACATACACGTTAGCTATGATCTAACCAGAAGCTATCTTACCTATGTAGCTATCTTGTACTACTGAGCTATGATGCTACAGAGTATCTCTAGGTATTAAGGAGCTATTGCTAACAGAAGCTATCTCTAGCCGTACATTACACTAGGAGCTAGATGCTAAAGAGCTTCTAGCGCATGTACGCCTATCTCTGCGAGCTCCTGGAGCTATGATTGCTACACGAAGCTTCTCTAGCGCTTACGCTATCTCTGCTACTCCTTGGAGCTGATCTACAGAGCTATCTTAGCGTATCACTAGGAGTGATTACAGAAGTACTAGCTTATACACTAGACTATGATGTAACAGAGCTACTTGCGCTATGTCGCTACTCTACGTACATTTAACTTGGCTATGATGCTAACAGAAGCTATCTTAAGCGTACATCCTAGAGCTATGATGCAACAGACTACTCTAGCGCTATGTACGCTATCTCTATCGTAATACACTAGGAGCTATGATGCTAACGAAGCATCTCTAGCATCACTGGAGTATGATGCTACAGAAGCTATCTCTGCGCTATGTACGTATCTCTACGACATTACACTTAAAAGCATTGATGCTAACAAAGCTATCTTCTGCGCTATGTACGCTATCTTAGCGTACATACTTGGAGCTATGATGTAAAGAAGCTATCTTAGCGTATGTTACGCTATTTAGGTCATACACTAGAGTATATGTAACAGAGCTATCTCTAGGTACATACATAGGAGTTGATGCTAACAGCAGCTCTCGTAGGTATACCGGAGATGCTAAACAAGCTATAGCGTATACACTAGGCTATGATGCTACAGAAGTATCTCGGACATTACACTAGGAGTGATGCACAGATACTCGCGCTTGTACGTATCTTATTACATCCTTGGTTGATGTAACAGGTTCCTAGCGCTATGTACGCTATCTCTGAGCTTATACACTTGAGTGATGCTACAGACTATTATGCACATACCGTAGCATATGCTAACAGAAGCTCTCTAGCGTAACATACACTAGGAGTATGATCGCTAACAGAAGCATCCTAGGCTATGTACGCTATCTCTAGTACTACACTTGGAGCTATGATGCTAACAGAAGCATTTGCGATGTACGCTATCTCTGGTACAAATAGGATCTATGATGATAAAGAAGATCTCTTGCGTACATACAACTAGGAGCTATTGATGCTAACAGAGCTATCTCTACGCTATGACGCTATCTCTGCGTAATACATTGGAGCTATATGCGACAAGCATCTCTAGCGACTACACTAGGAGCATGGATCTAACAGAGCTTTATCTCTAGCGCTATGACGTATCTCTAGCTAAAACTTGGAGCTATTGTGCACAGAGCTATCTCTAAGCGCTATGTACGCTATCTCAGCTAATACCTTGATATGATGTAACAGAGATTTACGTTACTACATAGAGCTATGATGCTAACAGAAGCCTTAGCGTAATAACTAGACGCTTGATGCTAAACAGAAGCATCTCTACTATGTACGCTATCTCTAGCGTACATCTTGGACTATATGCTAAAGCTTCTCTTAGCGTACTACACTAGGAGCTATGAGTACAGAGTATCTCTGCGCTATGTACGCACTCTAGTACATACCACTTGAGCTATGATTACAGAAGCTATCTCTGCGGCTTGTACCTAATCTAGCGTATTTGAGCTATTGATGTAACAGAGCTATCTCTAGGCTATGTACGCTATCTTAGCGTAATACACTTGGACTTGATGTACAAAGCTATCTTAGGTACATACACTTGGAGCTTTGATGTAAGACCTACTAGTACATTACATAGGAGCTATGATGCTACGAACTATCTTCTGCCTTGTCGTTCTTAGTATACACTTGTGAGCTAGTTGCTAACAGAAGCTGATCTCTAGCTGCTATGTACGCTTCTCTGAGCGTACTACCGGGAGCTATGATGTACAGCAGCTTCTTAGAGTAAACCTAGGATATGATGCACAGAAGCTCTTAGTTCAGACACTAGGTAGTGTGCTTAAAGAAGCTATCTTACCTATGTAGTATTCTAGGTACACCTGGAGCTTGATGAACGAAGCTATCTCTAGCGTACATACACTGGAGCGAGTTGGCTAAAGTATCTCTGCGCTATGTAAGCTATCTCTAGTAATAATTGAGCTATGATGCAAGAGTACTCTAGCGTATGTACGCTATCTCAAGGACGACCTTGGATTATGTAACAGAGCTATCTCTAGCGTTACATACACAGGAGCTATGATGCTAACAGAGCATTCTCTAGGTACATACATAAGCTATGATGCTCAGACATCTCTAGCGCTATGTACGCTATCTCTAGTCTACATTGGAGCTATATTAACGAGCTACTGCTGCGTACTATACAATGAGCTATGATGCTAACAGAAGTATCTCTAGGCTTAGTACGGCTTCTCTAGCGTACATACACTTGGAGCTTGATGTAACAGAGCTATCTCTAGCGCTGACCTACTCTGCGACATAATTGGCTATGATGTAAAGAAACTACTTGCGCTATGTACGCTACTTAGCCCCCCATAATAATTGGAGCTATATGCAACAGAAGCTTTCTAGCGTCATACATGTGGTAGCTAGGGATGCTAATCAGAAGTTATCTCTGCTAACATAGGGCTTGATGCACGAGTTCTCTAGCGTATGACGCTTCTTAGTACCATACACTTGGACTATGTTGCTACGGCATTAGCGTATGTACGCTTCTCATAGCGTACATACACTTGAGTATATGACAGAGCTATCTCTAGCTCATACACTAGAGCTAGGGTCATGTAACAGAAGTAACTCAGCTACATACATAGAGCTATGATGCTACAGAAGCTATCTCTAGCGCTATGTACGCTATCTCTAGCGTACATACACTTGGAGCTATGATGCTACAGAACTATCTCTAGCGTACATACATAGGACTATGATGCTTAACAGAGGTCTTGCGATGTACGCTTCTCTCGTAATACCTTGGACTATGTGCTAACAGAGCTTTCTCTAGCTTGTTACGCTATCTCTGGTATCATAGGAGCTATGATGCTACGAAGCTATCTTAGCGTAATACACTAGGGCTATATTGCTAACGAGCTTTCTAGCGTAATTACCTAGGACTATGTTGCTAACAGAAGCTTCTCTGCCTATGTCGCTATCTTTAGCGTACATACCACTGGAGCTTGTGGCTAACGCATCTTGCGTATAGACCATCTCTAGCGTACATCATTGGAGCTATGATGCTACAGAGTTATCTCAAGCGCTAGTGTACGCTTCTCTAGCGTTAATACACTGGAGCTTGATGACAGAAGTTCTTAGCGTACAAACTAGGTATGAGCTAACAGAACTATCTCTAGCGTACATACACTAGAGCGTATGATGCTAACGAAGCTATCTTCTACGGCTATGTAGCTATCCTAGCGTATACATCTTAGCTGGGACTAACAAGCTTATCTCTAGCGCTTTAGCTTCTCTAGCGTAATACTTGGGAGCTATGATGCTAACAGCTATTTACGGTATGTACGCTATTCTGGTTAATATAGAGCTAGAGGCTAACAAAAGCTATCTCTAGCGTACTACACTAGAGCTATGTGCTACAGAGGCTTCTCTAGCGTAACTAGGACCTATGATGCTACAGAAGATTTACGTACATACACTAGGAGCTATGGCTAACAGAAGCTATTCTACTACATACACTAGGGCGTATTGATGGACAGAAGTATCTGTTAGCGGCTATGTACGCTATCTCTGTTCATACACTGGAGCTATGATGCTAACAGAGCTACTCTAGCGCTATGTACGCCTATCTCATAGCGTAAGTAACTAGGGCTTGATGCTTAACAGAGATATCTCTGCGGTCACATAGGCAGCTATGATGCTAACAGAATCTATCTCTGCGCTATGTACGCTATCTTAGCGTACATACACTTGGGAGCTATGATGCTTAACAAGAAGCTTATCTCTACGTACATACACTGAGGAGCTAGATGCTAACAGAAGCTATCTCTAGGCGTACATACACTAGGGTTTGACTAACAGAAGCTCATTCTCTAGCGTTTGACGCTATCGTCTAGCGTACATACACTAGGAGCTATGTGCTACAGAAGAGCCTATCTCTAGCGTACATACACTAGGAGCTATGAGCTAACAGAAGTATCTCTAGCGGGCGTATGTACGCTATCTCTACGTACATACCACTTGGAGCTATGACGCTAACAGAAAGCTATCTTCTAGCGAACTTACACTTGGGCTATGATGCTAACAGAAGCTCTCTAGCGCTATGTACGCTATCTTAGCGTAATACATTGGCAGCGTATGATGCTTAACAGAAGCATCTCTAGCGCTATGTACGCTATTCAAGCGTACATACACTTGAGCTTATGATGATAACAGAAGCTATCTCTTAGCGTACATACACTAGGAGCTTATGATGCTAACAGAAGCTATCTCTAGCGTACATAACACTAGGAGCGTATGATTGCTAACAGAAGCTATCTCTAGCGCTATGTACGCTATCTCTAGCGTACATACACTTGAGCTATGATGCTAACAGAAGCTATCTCTTAGCTACATACACTGTGGAGCTATGATGCTAACAGAAGCTATCTCGTAACGCTATCTCTAGTACTAGGAGTATGATGCAAACAGAAGCAGCTCTCTAGCGCTCTAGCGTACATACACTGGAGCGTAATGATGCTAACAGAAAGCTATCTCTAGCGCTATGTACGCTATCTCTAGCGTACCTACCTTGGAGCTATGATGCTAACAGAAGCTATCTCTAGCGTACATACACTTGGAGCTATGATGCTAACAGAAGCTATCTCTAGCGTACATACACTAGAGCTATGATGCTAACAGAAAGCTATCTCTAGCGCTAGTACGCTATCTCTGCGTACAAACACTGAGCTATGATGCTAAGCTATCTCTAAGCTAGTACGTATAACTAGGAGCTTGATGCTAACAGAAGCTATCTCTTAGCATAAGGAGCTATGATGCTAACGCTATCTCTAGCGTACATACACTAGGGAGCTATGATGCTAACAGAAGCTATCTCTACGCTATGTTACGCTATTCTCTAGCGTACATACACTGAGCTATGATGCTAACAGAAGCTATCTCTAGCGTACATACACTAGGAGCTATGCAAGCTTTAACCAGAGCTATCTCTAGCGCTATGTTACGCTATCTCTAGCGTACATACACTTGGAGCTATGATGCTAACAGAAGCTATCTCTAGCGTACATACACCTACTACTACTATGATGCTATGAAGTAAAGAAGCTATCTTGAGCGCTATGTACGCTATCTCTAGCGTACATACACTTGAAGAGCGCTATGATGCTAACAGAAGCTATCTCTAGCGCTATGTACGCTATCTCTAGCGTACCTACACTTTGACATTGAGCTACAGAAGCTATCTCTAGCGTACATACACTAGAGCTATGATCTACAGAATTCTAGCGCTACGTACGCATCTCTAGCGTACATACACTTGGAGCTATGATGCTAACAGAAGCTATCTCTACGCTATGTACGCTATCTCTAGCGTACATACCTTGGAGCTATGATGCTAAAGAAGCTATCTCTAGCTATGTACGCTATCTCTAGCTACATACACTTGGAGCTATGATGCTAACAGAAGCTATCCTAGCGATATCTACGCTATGTACCTAGCGTACATACACTAGGAGCTATGATGCTAACAGAAGCTATCTCTAGCGCTATGTACGCTATCTCTAGCGTACATACACTATGGAGCTATGATGCTAACAGAAGCTATCTCTAGCTATGTATCGTACATACACTTGGAGCTATGATGCTAACAAGAAGCTTATCTCTAGCGTCATACACTAGGAGCTATTGATGCTAACAGAGCTATTCTCTAAGCGTACATACACTAGGAGCTATGATGCTAACAGAAGCTATCTCTAGCGCTATGTACGCTATCTCTAGCGTACATACCTAGGAGCTATGATGCTAACAGAAGCTATCTCTAGGTACATACACTAGGAGCTATTGAGCTAACAAAGCTATCTCTAGCGCTATGTACGCATCTCTAGCGTACATACACTTGGAGCTATGATGCTAACAGAAAGCTATCTCTAGGCTATGTACTCTTAGCTACATAGAGCTATGACTTATGCTAACTAACATAAGCTATCTCTAGCGCTATGTACGCACTCTAGCGTACATACACTTGGAGCTATGATGCTAACAGAAGCTATCTCTAGCGTCCATGCATAGTAACTATCTCTAGCGTACATACACTTGAGCTATGATGCTAAACAGAAGCTATCTCTAGCGCTATGTACGCTATCTCTAGCGTACATACACTTGGAGCATGATGCTAACAGAAGCTATCTCTAGCGCTATGTACGCTATCTCTAGGTATACACTTGGAGCTATGATGCTAACAGAAAATCTCTAGCGTACATACACTAGAGCTATATGCTAACAGAAGCTCTCTAGCGTACATACACTAGGAGCTTATGATGCTAACAGAAGCTATCTCTAGCGCTATGTACGCTATCTCTTAGCGACATACACTTGGAGCTATGATGCTAACAAAGCATATCTCTAGCTATGTACGGCTTCTAGCGACATACACTAGGAGCTATGATGCTAACGAAGATTTCTTAGTGTACACTAGCATGATGCTAACAGAGGCTATCTTCTACTATGCTAACGCTATCTCTAGCGTACATACACTTGGAGCTATGATGTAACAGAAGCTATCGTCTAGCGTGACATACACTAGCTATGACTAGGAGGGCTATGGCTTATAGCGTACATACACTTGAGCTAATGCTAACAAAGCTATCTCTAGCGCTATGTACGCTATCTCAAGGTAATTACTGGAGCTATGATGCTAACAGAGCCTATCTCTACGTACATAACTAGGAGCTATTGATGCTAACAGAAAGCTTCTCTGCGTAAGCACTAGGGCTGATGCTAACAGAGCTATCTCTAGCGCTATGTACGATCTCTAGCGTACATACACTTGGAGCTATGAGGCTAACAGAAGCTATTCTCAGCGTACATACACTAGGCTATGATGCTAGCTGATCTCTAATGCTACGCATCTCTGAGCGTACATAACTAGGAGCTATGAAGCTACAGAAGCGATCTCTAGCGCTAATGTACGCTATCTCTAAGACGTAATTACACTTGGAGCTATGATGCTAACAGAAGCGCTTGATCTCTAGCGCTATGTACGCTATCTCTAGCGTACCATACACTGGAGCTTATGATGCTAACAGAAGCTATCTAGCGTACATACACTTGGAGCTATGATGCTAACAGAAAGCTATTCTCTAGTCGTACAGAACACTAGGAGCTATGATGCTAAAGAGTATCTACTAGCGCTATGTACGCTATCTCTAGCGTTCATTACACTTGGAGCTATGATGCTAACAGAAGCTATCTCTAGCGCTATGTACGCTATTCCTAGCGTACTATTATACCACCTTGGAGCTATGATGCTAACAGAAGCTATCTCTAGCGTACATACACTAGGAGCTATGATGCTAACAGAAGCTATCTCTAGCGGTACATACCATTGGAGCCTATGATGCTAACAGAAGCTATCTCTAGCTATGTCATCTCTAGCGTACATACACTTGGAGCAGCTAGCTGATCTCTAGCGTAACAGGAGCTATGATGCTAAACAGAAAGCTATCTCTAGCGCTATGTCGCTATTCTTAGCTTAACATACATTGGAGCTATGAGCTACGAAGCTATTCTCTAGCGCTATGTACGCTATCTCTAGCGTACATTACACTTGGAGGAGTTATTTGCTAACAGCTAGCTTATGTTCTTAGCGTACATACACTAGGAGCTAGATGCTAAACGCTAGTTTCTAGCGCTACTGTACGCTTTTAGCGACATACACTTGGAGCTATGATGCTAACAGAAGCTACTCTAGGGCTGATGCGCTACATAGCACATAGGAGCTATTGTGCTAACAGAGCTATCTCTAGCGCTATGTACGCTATCTTACTACATCACATTGAGCTATATGCTAAGAGAGCTATTCTCTAGCGCTATGTACGCTATCTCTAGCGTACTACACTTGGAGCTATGATTGCTAACAGAAGCTATCTCTAGCCCGCTATGTACGCTATCTAGCGTACATACTTGGAGCTTGATGCTAACAAAGCTATCTGCGTACATACCTAGGAGCTATGATGCTAACAGAAGCTATCTCTGCGTATACACTTAGCGGCTAGCTATCTCTACGCTAATGTACGCTATCTCTAGCGTACTACACTTTGGAGCTATGATTGCTAACAGAAGCTATCTCTAGCGCTTCGTACGCTATCTCTAGCGTACATAACAACACTTGGACTATGATGCTGACAGAAGTATCTCTAGCGTACATTACACTTAAAGCTATGATGCTAACAGAAGCTTATCTCTAGCTACTACACTAGGAGCTATGATGTTGTAATCTTAGCGCTATGTACGCTATCTCTAGCTACATACACTTGGAGCTATGATGCTAACAGAGCTATCTCTTAGCGTACAACACTAGGAAGCTATTGATGCTACAGAAGCTATCTCTAGCGGCTATGTCGCTAGTCTCTAGCGTACAGTACACTTGGAGCTTGATGCTAACAGAAGCTATCTCTAGCGCTATGTACGCTATCTCTACGCGTACATACACTAGGAGCTATGATGCTACACAGAAGCTATCTCTAGCGTACAACACTAGGAGCTAGATGCTAACAGAAGCTATCTCTAGCGTACATACACTAGGAGCTATGATGCTAACAGAAGCTATCTCTAGCGCTATGTATCTCTAGCGTACATACACTTGGAGCTATGATGCTAACAGAAGCTATCTCTAGCGCTATGTACGCTATCTCTAGCGTACATACACTTGGAGCTATGATGCTAACAGAAGCGTATCTTCAAGCGCTATGTACGCTATCTCTAAGCGCTACATACACTAGGAGCTATGTGCTAACAGAAGCTATCTCTAGCGTACATCACTAGGAGCTTGATGCTAACAGAAGCTATCTCTAGCGTACATACACTAGGAGCTATGATGCTAAACAGAGCTACTAGCGCTATGTACGCTATCTCTTAGCGTACATTACCACTTAAAGCTATGATGAACAGAAGCTATCTCTAGCGCTATGTACGCTATCTCTAGCGTACATACACTTGGAGCTATGATGCTAACAGAAGCTATCTCTAGGTATGTACGCTATCTCAGCGTACATACACTATGAGCTTGATGCTAACAAAGCTATCTAGCGTACATACCTAGGAGCTATGATGCTAACAGAAGCTATCTCTAGCGTACATACACTAGGAGCTATGATGCTAACAGAAGCTATCTCTAGCGTACATACACTTAGGAGCTATGATGCTAACAGAAGCTATCTCTAGGTACATACACTAGGAGCTATGATGCTAACAGAAGCTATCTCTAGCGCTATGTACGCTATCTCTAGTTACATTACATTGGAGCTATGATGCTAAACAGAAGCTATCTGCTAGCGCTATGTACGCTTCTTAGCGCACCATTAGGAGCTATGATGAGCTACAATCAGAATGCTAAACAGAAGCTATCTCTAGCGCTATGTACGCTATCTCTAGCGTACATACACTTGGAGCTATGATGCTAACAGTATCTTCTAGCGACATACACTAGCTTGATGCTAACCTATCTCTAGCGTACATACACTAGGAGCTATGATGCTAACAGAAGCTATCTCTAGCGCAAAGTACGCTATCTCTAGCGTACATACATAGGAGCTATGTGCTAACAGAAGATTCTCTAGCGTACATTACACTAGGAGCTATGATGCTAACAGAAGCTATTCTAGCGCTATGTACGCTATCTCTAGCGTACATACACTTGGAGCTATGATGCTAACAGAAGCTATCTCTAGCGTACATACACTAGGAGCTATGATGCTAACAAAGCTATCTACTAGCGCTATGCTACGCTATCTCTAGCGTACAACAGCTATGAGCTATGATGCTACAGAAGCTATCTCTAGCGCTATGTACGCTATAGCGATACTACACAGCTTATGTGCTAACAGGTATTCTCTAGCGTACATACACTAGGAGCTATATGCTAACAGCTAAGCGTAATAATAGGACTATGTGCTAAAAGCTATCTCTAGCGCTATGTACGCTATCTCTAGCGTACATACACTTGGAGCTATGATGCAACAGAAGCTATCTCTAGCCATTACACTAGAGCTATGATGCTAACAGAAGCTATCTCATAGCGCTATGTACGCTATCTCTAGCGTACATACACTTGGAGCTATGATGCTAACAGAAGCCTATCTCTATCGCTATGTACGCTATTTCTAGCGTTACATTACACTTGGAGCTATGATGCTAACAGAAGCTATCTCTAGCGCTATGTACGCTACGTACATTACACTTGGAGCTATTGATGCTAACGGAAGCTATCTCTAGCGTACATACACTTGGAGCTATGATGCTAACAGAAGCTATCTCTAGCGTACATACACTAGGACTATGATGCTAACAGAAGCTATCGTTCTAGCCTATGTAGCTATCTCTAGCGTACATACACTTGGAGCTATGAGCTAACAGAAGCTAATCTCTAGCGCTATGTACGCTATCTCTAGCGTACATACACCTGGAGCTATGATGCTAACAGAAGCGTATCTCTAAGCGTACATACACTAGGAGCTATGATGCTAACAGAAGCTTCTCTAGCGTACAGCGTACACTGGACTATGATGCTAACAGAAGCTATCTCTAGCGCGTATGTACGCTATCTCTACGTACATACACTTGGAGCTATGATGCTAACAGAAAGCTATCTCTAGCGTACATAACACTAGGAGCTATGATGCTAACAGAAGGCTATCTCTAGCGCTATGTTACGCTATCTCTAGCTAGCATAACACGGAGCTATGATGCTAACAGAAGCTATCTCTAGCGCTATGTACGCTATCTCTAGCGACATACACTTGGAGCTATTGATGCTAACAGAAGCTATCTCTAGCGCTATGTACGCTATCTCTAGGCGTACAGACACTTGGAGCTATATGCTAACAGAGCTATCTTGGTACGCTATAGCGAGGAGCTATTTATGCTAACAGAAGCTATCTCTAGCGTACATCATAGGAGCTATGATGCTAACAGAAAGCTATCTCTAGCGCTATGTACGCTATCTCTAGCGTACATACACTTGGAGCTATGATTGCTAACAGAAGCTATCTCTAGGCTAGTAGCTATCTCTAGCGTACATACACTTGGAAGCTATGATGCTAACAGAACTATCTCTAGCGCTATGTACGCTATCTCTAGCGTACATACACTTGGAGCTATGATGCTAACAGAAGCTATCTCTAGCGTACATACACTAGGAGTATGATGCTAACAGAAGCTATCTCTAGCGTACATACCTAGGAGCATATGATTGCTAACAGAAGCTATCTCTAGCGCTTATGTACGCTATCTCTAGCGTACATACACTTGGAAAGCTATGATGCTACAGAAGCTATCTCTAGCGCTTATGTACGCTATCTCAAGCGTACATACACTTGGAGCTATTATGATGCTAACCAGAAGCTATCTCTAGCGTACATACACTAGGAGCTATTGATGCTAACAGAAAGCTATCTCTAGCGTACATACACTAGGAGTATGATGCTAACAGAAGCTATCTCTAGCGCTATGTACGCTATTCTAGCGTACATACACTTGGAGCTATGATGCTAACAGAAGTGATTCTCTAGCGTACATACACTAGGAGCTATGATGCTAACAGCTATCTCTAGCTATATCTCTAGCTGGAGCTGCATGCTAACAGAATCATCTTAGCGCTATTACGCTATCTCTAGCGTACAACACTTGGAGCTATGATGCTAACAGAAGCATATCTCTAGCCGCTATGTTACGCTACTCTAGCGTACATACACTGGAGCTATGATGCTAACAGAAGCTATCTCTAGCGTATACCTAGGAGCTATGATGCTAACAGAAGCTATCTCTAGCGTACATACACTAGGAGCTATGATGCTAAACAGAACTATCTCTAGCGCATGTACGCTATCTCTAGCGTACATACACTTGGCAGCTATGATGCTACAGAAGGCTCTCTCTAGCGCTGATGTACGCTAAGCGTACATACACTTGGAGCTATGATGCTAAACAGAAGCTATCTCTAGCGTACATACACTTGGAGCTATGATGCTAACAGAAGCTATCTCTAGCGACTACACTAGGAGCTATGATGCTACAGAAGCTATCTCTAGCGGTTGTACGCATCTCTAGTACATACACTTGGAGCTATGATGCTAACAGAAGCTATCTCTAGCGTACATACACTAGGAGCTATGATGCTAACAGAAGCTATCTCTAGCGCTATGTACGCTATCTCTAGCGTACCTTGAGCTATGATGCTAAGCATCTCTAGCGCTATGTACGCTATCTCTAGGTACATACACTAGGAGCTATGATGCTAACAGAAGCTATCTCTAGCGTACATACACTAGGAGCTATGATGCTAACAGAAGCTATCTCTAGCGTACATTAACCTAGGCTATGATGCTAACAGAAAGCTATCTTCTAGCGCTATGTCCGCTATCTCTAGCGTACTACACTTGGAGCTATGATGCTAACAGAAGCTATCTCTAGCGCTAATGTTACGCTATCTCTAGCTACTACACTGGAGCTTGATGCTAACAGAAGCTATCTCAAGCGCTATGTACGCTATCTCTAGCGTACATACACTAGGAGCTATGATGCTAAACAGAAGCTATCTCTAGGTACATACACTAGGAGCTTATGATGCTAACAGAGCTATTCTCGTAGCGTACATACACTAGGAGCTATGATGCTAACAGAAGCTATCTCTAGCGCTCTGTACGCTATCTCTAGGCGTACTACAGCTAAAGCTATTATGCTAACAAAAGCTATCTCTAGCGCTTGTACGCATCTCTAGCGTACATACACTTGGAGCTATGATGTAACAGAAGCTATCTCTAGGCTATGTACGCTACTCTACGTACTCTAGGAGCTATGCTAACAAAGCTATCTCTAGCGTACATACACTAGGAGCTATGATGCTAACAGAAGCTATCTCTAGCGTACATACACTAGGAGCTATGATGCTAACAGAAGTATCTCTTAGCGACTAGGCAGCTATGATGCTAACAGAAGCTATCTCTAGCGTACATACACTTAGGAGCTATTGATGCTAACAGAAGCTATCTCTAGCGCTATGTACCTATCTCTAGCGTACATACACTTGGAGCTATGATGCTAACAGAAGCTATCTCTAGCGCTATGTACGCTATCTCTAGCGTACATACCTAGGAGCTATGATGCTACAGAAGATATCTCGTAGCGTACATACACAGGAGCTTATGATGCTAACAGGAAGCTATCTCTAGCGCTATGTAGCTATCTCTAGCGTACATACATTGAGCTATGATGCTAACAGAAGCTATCTCTAGCGTACATGACACTAGGAGCTATGATGCTAACAGAAGCTATCTCTAGCGTACATACACTAGGAGCTATGATGCTAACAGAAGCTATCTCTTAGCGCTATGTACGCTATCTCTAGCGTCACTAACACTAGGAGCTATGTGCTAACAGAAGATATCTCTAGCGTTACATACACTAGGAGCTTTGATGCTAAACAGAAGCTATCTCTGCCTATGTACGCTATCTCTAGCGTACATACACTTGAGCTATGATGCTAACAGAAGCTATCTCTAGCGTACATACACTAGGAGCTAGGATGCATAAAAAGGCTATGCTATCTCTGCGTACATACACTAGGAGCTATGATGGCTAACAGAAGCTATCTCTAGCGCTATGTACGGCTATCTAGCGTAGCTATGATGCTAACGAAGCCTCTAGCGCAGCACTATGATGCTACAGATGCTAACAGTGAAGCTATCCTAGCGTACATACCACTAGGAGCTATGATGCTAACAGAAGCTATCTCTAGCGCTATGTACGATATCTCTAGCGTACATACTTGGACTTGGAGCTATGATGCTATGCTAACAGAAAAGCTATCTCTAGCGTACTACACTAGGAGCTATGATGCTAACAGAAGCTATCTCTAGCGCTATGTACGCTATCTCTTAGCGTACATCACAGCTATTGCTACAGAGCATATCTTATTGTATGGAGCTATGATGCTAACAGAAGCTATCTCTAGCGCTTAGCTGCTACGCTATCGTAGCGTACATTACAACGTTGGACTATGATGCTAACAGAAGCTATCTCTAGCGACATACACTGGAGCTATGAGCTAACAAGCTATCTCTAGCGTACATACACTAGGAGCTATTGATGCTAACAAGAAGCTATTCTCTAGCGCTATGTACGCTATCTCAGCGTACATACACTGATGGAGCTATGATGCTGAACAGAAGCTATCTCTAGCGCTATGTACGCTATCTCTAGCGTACATACACTTGGAGCTATGATGCTAACAAAGCTATCAACTACCTTGGAGCTATGATGCTAACAGAAGCTATCTCTAGCGTACATACACTAGGAGCTATGATGCTAACAGAAGGTATCTCTAGGCGTACGCTATCTCTAGGACATACACTTGGAGTATATGCTAACAGAAGAAGCTATACTAGCGCTAGGCGCTATGTACGCTTCTCTTAGCGTAATACACTTGGAGCTGATGCTAACAAAGCTATCTCTAGCGCTATGTACGCTATCTCTTAGCGTACCATACACTTGAGCTATGATGCAACAGAAGCTATCTCTAGGCTATGTACGCTATCTCTAGCGTTACATACACTTGGAGCTATGATGCTAACAGAAGCCTAGTTCTCTAGCGCTATGTACGCTATCTTCTATCACGTACATACACTTGTTAGCTATGATGTAACGATCTTAGCGCTAGGGAGCATGACAGAAGCTGCTCTAGCGCTATGTACGCTATCTTGCGTACATTACTTGAGCTATGTGCAAAGAGCTTCTCTAGGTATTGCGTTATCTCTTAGCGTACATACTTGGAGCTATGATGCTAACAGAAGCTATCTCTAGCGCTATGTACGCTATCTCTAGGTACATACACTTGGAGTATGATGCTAACGAAGCTATTCTAGCGTACATTCACTAGGAGCTATGATGCTACAGAAGCTATCTCTAGCGTACATACACTAGGAGCTATGATGCTAACAGAAGCTATCTCTAGCGCTATGTACGCTATCTCTAGCGTACATACACTTGGAGCTATTGATGCTAACAGAAGCCTATCTCTAGCGTACATTACACTTGGAGCTATGATGCTAACAGACCTATCTCTAGCGCTATGTACGCTATCTCTAGCGTACATACACTTGGAGCTATGATGATAACAGACACACACACACACATAAATAAAACTTAGTATAACACATTTTATAACATAAGGGTGGCCAACAAGTATAAATTTAATTAGTTATTAATTTTTATAATACGTTCTCATTGGCCCAAATACGCGGGAAACTTAATAGTTTCCCACGTATTTGGGCCATACGTTGCAATCATTAATATGATTGCAATCAAAAATGATTAATCAACTTATAGTTATAGTTATCACGATATAGTTTTAGTTATCACGTTATAGTTATAGTTATTACGTTATAGTTATCACGTTATAGTTATAGTTATCACGTTATAGTTATAGTTATTACGTTATAGTTATAGTTATCACGATATAGTTTTAGTTATCACCAAATTCGGTAGTTATTAAGCATAATGACCAGGGGCCCGTTTCACAAAAGTGCAAGTCTAGTAGTTACAACAATTGTAATAAAAAAACAACTTGACAAAGGACCCCGCAAAATCCTTATGAAAAATGGCTCTCGGCTAAATTCGCTGAAACTTTGCATAAATACTAAACTTGCTGATCAAAAGTGTCAATGGGGACAACCCTCTATCTACAATCCTTAGCCTTGTAAGGACCTTAAACTCACCCCATCAGGAGCCATTTTTTCATAAGCATTACCCTGATGGGTGAGTTTAAGGGACCTTACAAGGCTAAGGGATGAAGATAGAGCGTTGTGCCCATTGACACTTTTGATCAGCATGTTAAGTTTAGTATTTATGCAAAGTTTCAGCGAATTTAGCCGAGAGCCATTTTTCATAAGGATTTTGCGGGGTCCTTTAAATGATTTAAATGACAAATTTGCATGTGTTACCAAGGATACACTTGTACAGTTGTAGCATTTTTCTATGTTATAAACAACATTTTCTTGTCTATTACAATTACTTGTGAAACAATAACAACAACATTCACTTGTAAAATTTCTACCCAAGTCCGAACCTAGGTAGACTGAGTTACAAGTTTATTTTATTAAATAAACTTAGTTTGTATCGTAAACTTTTAGTTTATAAGTAATCTAGTGCTCAATATGAGTTTGTAAAACGTTTTTTTATATATATTACTTCTCATATTTTAGAAACAATTGCATTAGAATTAATTAATTCATAAGAATGAAACTTGGTTTTAATAATATTTTGACTCATTGTTTACAAAAACTCTTGTAGGTTACAATAAATTGTAATGATATTCGTGAAACGTTTAATTTTGACACTTGTAGCTACAAATTGTTTTGTACAATAGTTTGTAAGATTTGTGGGAGAGATAATCAAATTTGATTGGAGTTTGACACAAATATGCTCGTTTCCTAGGAGATATAAAAAAACACTTGTAACCTACAAGTGTTCTTTGATAAAATTGTGTGAAAATGTCTAATAATTATTAGCCTACACTTGTACATTAGTGAAACAAAGCCCTTACAATTATTAGTACAATTAATTTCGATTATTAGGAATCCTTGGAACCAACATGTGGAAATTTGATGACATGCATTTTTATCCATTGTCTGTCCCATTGAAGGAGATAAAGATGAAAATCTTGCAATTTTCTTCTTATCAAAACTCTACTCTACTCTACACTACAATATAACACACGGCTAAAGACAGTTGACAGCACGCTAAAAAATGTGGGAGGGAAAGAATTCTATTGGTTTAGACCGACCGCGCCTCTTTCCCCTCCACCTCATGCCAACCTCGGTACAAAAAAATACCTTTTTTGTAAATAAAATCATAAAAAGGCAACACTGGATTTAAACATTTGTAACCTCGCGTCGCTTTTATTTCCCTCATTGTGCATTTTGATCTGTTCGAGTTCGTTTCGTTTCATTCCAATCAGTTCAATTCATCCAATTATTGCAGAGTTGTAATATGAACTGAGTGCCTATATTTGACGCATGGATATTGACGTAACCTTTGACGTAAACTTCAAGTATTTCTTGCTCTTTCATTACAGCGCAGGGTCTGTCAACCAAAAGACAGCATTTTTTGCAAAAAAAAAATGCTGTCATGTCTTGCAATAGATGATGGTCTTGACTTTTTTAAGTCATGAATTCTTATTGTATCATATTATATCTATAATATGATACAATACGTATTCAATTATACAAACTTGACACAAAATAAGCAGTTTGTTTTGGAAAAAAGTAATTATAGCTGACGATTTAAATAAAATTTTGTCATAGAACTATTATGATCCATTGCATTACGTAATTAACAACTTTAACTCCACTTAATTCATACTTCCCAAACAAATTTAAAGCAACACTTACTTTGTAAATTTATAAGATACAACAATATTCCTACTTAAAAAGTAAATTACATAATTTAAAATAAAAGAATGATATCAAATAAAAACAAATAATAAATTCAAAACATAACCTGACAGTGTTGCCAGAGTAGGGATTTTTTTGTTACTTAAAAGAAGGGATTTTTTTTATTAAAAAAAGTGGGTTGAGAATTTTGAGATTTTGGCGGGTTGTCAATTGACTTTAGCCGTGTGTTATATTATATTATATTATACGAGAAGTTCAAACTTGCAGTAGTAGCAATAGCATTGAATGCCTTCCATTATAAACTTTAAAATTATGTAGCCAAAAAATAGTGATTTTTATTTTTAAAATTAATTTTCAAGAGACTATAACAATTAATCATCTCTCTAAACCAACAATATTATATGAATAAGTCTGGGTAAAAATAACATGGAGGCGGATTGAGATGGGGGCGGACGTCACTCCCACGCTCATTACGCTCTGTATTTAATGCCAAAACATCATAAAAATAAATGATATTAAAAAATTAATACAAATAATGTAGTTTTATGAATGCCATGAAACAGAGTAGTATAAAATCATAGATGGAGGAAGGAAGGGGAAATAAGAGAGGAGACATTAGGACAGAGAAAATCGTTGTAGGTCAATCAAAAATGGGATGCAACAGACATAATGAGTCCGCTATAAGTCATGGCCTAGTAACTAATGACCAAGAAGAAGTAAATAGACTTGTCTCACTGGCATTGATAATAATCATTCAGATCGAATGCTGGCTGCGTATGTTAACGACTATAAGAAAGATTAATACTGTTTTAATTTAGTTATTGAATGAAAAGTTAGGTAAATGTTTAGGGCGCAATAGTTTCGGCCTTGTAAAGCTCTACCTCCAAATAAAACGTTAGACTAACGTCTCTAGGATAAAGTAATATATAAACCAAGTAGGGAAACAAACACGATTTCTGTCAGACCTAGCATGTAGTTCACACTTAGAATAATACTATATATAGAAGGAGCACAGGACCGTAAACACAATGTAATTCCACTGATAACACGAAAGCCGGTTGACTGGTGCAACTAAGTAATGCTGCCAACCTGACAACAAAACATTATTTTAAATATGTGTCATAAACAGGTCATAAATATCTATTAATGAAGAAAGATCGTAAAAAACAAATGTAATAACTTAAAACACCTGCTGAGTATTTAATAAAACTGGTCTTAGATGGCAAAAGGGTGGCGGAATACAAGAATCTACATTTAGTTGACGAGGACTACTTTTTATATATAATTTTAATAAATACGTTAAACTACAATTTAAAATGCATAAAATATTGTAATGCACCGATATTTATATTAGTATTTTATAAATAATCAATCATTAATTAATAATAGAACATAATAATTCAGCAACCGGAAGTATTGCCAACTTTTTTTTTAGGAAATTGTATATTGTAAGGGTGGCAGCATTACTTAGTTGCACCAGTGAACAGGTGTAGTTATCAGTAGTGCTCCTTCTATATATAGTATTATTCTAAGAGTTCACATTTTGTCCTCCAGGGAGTTGGCTCAAATTTTTCTATGGGCGTAAATGTAAACAAACTATTTACGGTACTTAAATTTTTGTTTTTATTGCATTTATTTGTACAATTTAGTATGAAATGTTTATAATTTGTGTTTGAAATACGTTTTGTCACATCCAATAGAGGTTTAAGCCCGAATCTTGAAATACCAGGTTTTTTAAATTACTTAAAACGAGCGGGTAATTAAACTTTTTTTCGAGTGCACTATTTAACTTAGTACATTTTGCGAGTCATATTTGTTTTTCCCTTTCAAATATTAATTGTAATTAGAAATTTAACAACTTTAATCAACATTGTTTAATATAATAAAAACAATCGTGATTTTAAGTTATATTTAAGGCAATATATTGTCGTCTGGATGTTCTTCAAAATTTTAATATAAACGTGTACTTTACACGTTTAGATAAATAATGCAACAGTCACGTAACTCTAGTACCATATCATTAGTAACATAACATCAGTACCATATCACCAGTATCGTAACTCCCAGTATTATATCACTAATATACCGTAGCAGCAGTACCATATCACCAGTACGCAATTTCTGTGAAGTTCGCACTGTTCATTCGTCATACTTGCTTCATTAATATGTTTATGGTGAACATTTAACGAGTCTCCAAATAGTTTTTTTTCTGACTTTGAGTTTGATTTTGACTTTCTTCACTATTGAGTTTCTGGACTTGGAGTTTAAAGTCCTCTTAATTCTGCCCTACATTTAAAGGAATATATTTGCATTACTCCTCCAAATAGCTGACCAGGTAGTCTAAATAAAATATTGATATTTTTACGAAGTCTGTAGAACAAAGTATTTTAAGAATCCCTTAACCGCTAAATTCAAGCAGACTGTTCTCACTAGATTCTAAAAAGAAGAAAAGATCTCACATTAACCTATAATTAATCTTAGTTAAATCATTCTTCATTTAGCAACATTTCTTTATAGCCTGGGGGCAATAAACCCGTTCTTTACTGCCTCCGTCTCTATCGCCTCTTAACTGTTTACTTTGCATCCAACTCTAAAAAAGTTAATTAATTATTATGAAAATATTTTTCAACTCGAGTGTTATCTCACAATGGACCACTTTCAAGGGCGATTTCGAAGGATGATTTCGAAAGTTATTTGTCTTTTTATTATATATTTTCCGGTGGAAATATTTGCAAGGCACTTAGGCCTCAGATGTGGGTCTATTCTATGAAAGTTATTGCTGTTCAGAAGGAAGATTCTTGTAACATTTCGTTATAAAGTTACCTTATTAAAGTTTATAAAAGCAGTTAGAAAAGGAGAGATTTTGGGTCAATAATTCCCGGTAACCCAGTGGAGGGGTGGATATCATAACAGGGATGCTCGGCCGGGGGGAGGTATACGTAGCTCGACCGGGGAGAGGTATACGTAGCTCGCGCCCTATACTAACCTATAGACTCCCTCCCTATTACATCCCTCCTATTCCCTTTCCTAACTCAACTTCGCGTTGGCCCTGTCTGTATTTTTAATATTGTAATTTTATTACAATTTGAATACATTCTTTTTAATCTATTTATTTATTTTAATTTATTCGAATAAATTTTGACTTGATATTAAATTGCAACGGAACATCTTCAATTAAAAATGTATAGTTTGATTGCGAGTTTGAAACTATTAATCTCTAGACGTTAGGCTTACGTTTCATACTGAGGCTGAGCGTAGCGAGACCGAAAATACTACCCCTTAAACTAAAGTAATATATAAGCCAAGTAGGGAAACTCCTATACTGACACATGTCAAAAAATTCAGACCTGCCCAATCTGCTGATAGCTGGCTCAAAAATAAAAAAATAGCTAAAACTATAATAACTGCGCATGCGCCTTTTCGGATTTAGGTATTTTTATTTAATTTTATTGGCAACCCTGATAACATTAGGTGAGTTTTACTTTTTATCGTGTTTTTTTACGTTAATATGTGCGTGATAGTTTAATAATTTTGTATTAAATCCAATAAAATAATTGTTTTATTAATCCGATAAATTAATAAAAATTAGTTAAATTAAAGCACTTTGATAAAAAATTTAAAGAAATAATCGTCACAAATAAGAAAAACCAGAAAATCCCCATAAGGCCTTTAACAACGATCACCCTTTCGTTATCAATTTCTTATCAGCGACGGTGGCGCTGCTGTGGACTTTGAATCGCGAATATAAGGGCCTAGAGTCCCTGGCAACACTGCTTATTCACCAGTTTACAATCCTGTTAATTTTGCCACCTCACAATGTATCAATAAGGTCTTTATTTAATTTTTTAATAGTCAATATATCTAACGTAAATTCATTACGTTAGATATAGTAGACTGCTACTATATCTGCTACTAATACTGCTAAATATACTGATATTTAGCAGTATTAAAAAATACTGCCCTCCATCTTTAGCAAGCAATTAGGATCATTTATAAATTATCTCAAAGAGTAAGTTGTAGAAAAGTTTTTAAAGAAAATTTGATCCTGACTATGTACTCTTTAGCTTGTTTACAATACCTGACTTACATTCACAGCATCAAAGATGACTTAAACAGACATACAGACAGATAAACAGAGTACATGACTACCATACCAGACATAAGACCAAACTTACTACTAATAAACTAAGGCTCTATAAGACAGAAAGGAACCATATAGAACAAGTTGGTATTCACCTTTAAAACCATCTTCCCTTAGCTTTCACTGAATTTGACCCTAAGAGTTTTTATAATAAAGTTAAATGTATTTTAATAGAAAATCCAATGTACGACTTAAAAGATTTCTTTACAATTCATCTATAAATGTATATACATTTTTATTTATCTATATGTTTTGTATTATATTATTACGATTATTAATTATGTAGTCAGGGGAGCAGCCCCTACTTTTTAGAAGGATATAAAATAAAAAAATTATTATTGACAATATGATCAAATAATATGTATGGGAATATCATAAATAAAATATTTTGTAATTTTAGGAAAAAAGTCCTGTGCTGATGGAGGGGAACCAGTTTGTACTTTATTTAATATTATTTTATTTTACTATACTTGTTTTTATTTTATACTTTATTTAACTATTTTATCCTTTAACTTACCTATATCTAAATAAACAAAGAGATATATACTGGAGGGTACATAGCCTATCTAAATACATTAAGAGGCCTGACACATCTGTTTGGGGCTCTCAGGGGCTCTCTGTAACCTCATTAAAACCTCCTTTAAGAGTGAGTTAAGGTTATAGTTAATATATTTATTTCTGTTTCCCGCACATTGTTTGTGTTTTGATTTGTATTATTAACATTTTAATATATAAGTTATTGTAATTTTGTAATGATTATTTGATTATATATATAAGCGAAGGCGGTCAGGTTACTCTTTCGATGTTTCCAAATTTGACCAATAAGGCCCCTCTAGTAATAATATCTCTATGTAAATAAAAATAAAAAGTGATACACACATTCTTATAAATGCATAAAAGAAATAAAATACGCTGGGAGCTATATATATATATATATATATATATATATATATATATATATATATATATATATATATATATATAATATATAATTATTTTTGGCGCCCGTTTACATGTTTTCCCTTGCTAGAGGGCTAACCATTATAGTAGAAAAAATTAAACACAAAATTATTTGCTAGTAATTATATTGGTCATAGAGTCGAAATATGCAAGTCCAAATTTAAATTTCAAAGTTAGGTGTCAGAGCCATTTTGGAGCACTGTCCCCTAACGCTCAATGCAAATAAGTAAACTTCACTATACATAATGGAGATCTAAATGTGTTTGGACTAAAGTTTTAAAAACATAACATTAACAATATGAATTGTTGTCAATACGAAATTTACGATGTTAAATCAGACATTTTATGTTCATAAAACTTCAAATGACATGGAGAATTACTTCTTCACTGTCTGCTAAATAAAATCAAGGAAGTTTTTAGTGATTATAATGTTCATAAAACTATCATAAATTAAAACGTTTGACGCGCTTAGCTAATTCTATTTTTGATGTTATTTTCTTCTTTTCTATTTCTAAATTCAAATCTTTTGTTTCTCCTCGGCTTAAATAGTAAAGTAAGTTTAATTTTTGTTTTAATTACTTATGTCTATTTTTTTATTTTGTTAAATGTCATTAGCCTATTTGTTTTTTTTTTACTTATTTTTAATGTATTTTGTTTTAATGTATTGCGTTTATGAATTAAATGTTTTTGTAAAATGGCTCACGCCGACAATTATAATTAAATAAATAAAAATAAAAATCATCAGGTTTTCAGTTATTTTCTTTCTTGGCTGACTTTCACAGGGCTGACAATTTATTTATTAAGTGAAACGTAAAATACAGGCATTAACTGTAATGAATGGACCAAATGGTACAAAAAAATATATCATGTGATGAAAATTGTTAGGGTGGGAAGGGGGATAAAATCATTTATTTTGGCAGCCCTGGGTAAGCAGTGATGCAGATTTTCCTCTTTTATAGGCCAAATATAGAATTATATTTTGCCGACAAATGAACCAGTTTAAATTAGAAAACAATAAAAAAAAGAATTTAAGATAATACTCACATAATTAATAACCGCTATCCTATTGGTTTGTTCTTATTTTATTGTATTTTTTAATTACACTTTAAATATTTTAAACTTCTCGATTTTTTTTAATTTAATTTTATTAACTTATTGAATTTTTGTTATTTGTTCACAAGTTAGTAGGCTGGGGGTAGCGCAGAAAAAGGGGATGGAAATTTTTAATTTAAAGCGCGCGATGACAGTAGGAAAGAAGTTGGTAACGGGACTGGTCTAAGAACGGGGGCAAGTTCCCCCTGCTGAGGGCAGGAATAGAGGGGGTTGTCTCAGTTCTACCAACAGTATAATATTAAATATTCCTCCGTATTACACCCCCATAGTTTTGCAACCCCTACGTAACCTTGCTTCTTGTTCTAGCTGGTGCAGCTCTGGTCGGTTGAGGTAGAACTAGATTCCATCTAAATGCTCACCTGTTTGAGTCGGGTTAAGTTAGGCGAAACCATCCTCAATAATAATTACAAAGCACGACAAATTAACATTAATTAAAGATTATTGTTTATTAAAATTTATTTTTTTATTTTTTCATCGCATAGAATGAGTTTTATAATCAATAATTTTATCAATTATTCAATTTTATCAATAATTTTACCATCAATAAAATATAATTTTATATTCTTAAAATTAATTTCTGAATATTTATCATTAATATAATTTGGAGAGCTCCCAGTAGCTCTTGAACAGAGCTAGAGCTCCGAATTATTTGAATATAATCTTTAATAATAGATTTATTCTTTATTTGAATACAATAGTTATTGATACAACAAGGGAATAAGGTAAGGTATTTTCCCAGAGCATGCGAAATTTTGTTTCTAAAACAAAGCACAGACGATGAGACGAGGAAAATGAATATTTTTTTTAATTTACAAAGTTAAACCGAGGGAAACATCAATAATTGGTTCCAAAAACGAAGCCAGGAGAAATTATTACATGAAGGGTGCTAAAAAAATATAAAGGAATAAAAAAATTCTGGCGCGGTGGTCCGCATGTCGGGCGAATTTCCTTTGGATGCGTGTTTCTGTCTTAACAACAACCTGGTTGGAATGATAATTTTATAGTTTTTACATTATAAAGTTTAACTACTAAATAAATATTCCGGCGCGGTGGCTGTCGGCGAATTCCATTAGAATGAGTGTTTCCGTGCTAAACAACCCATTCTTGCTTATGCAAGAACCATGCCCATTGCGTGGTTCCGGTTCATGGTTTAGAACCTAAGCAGTTACTCAATTGTCAAGCACTGCTCGTAACTCATTTTGTCTGTATTTTCCAATGAAAATGCGCATAATTATATAAAAGGTTGATTTATGTACCAAGTTTGGTTAAAAATATAAATCCGTTCGAAAGATAGAGTGTTTACAAGAAAGTGTCTAGAAACACACACACACACACACACACATACACACACACACACACACACACACACACAAACACAAACGCAACACACACACACACACACACACACACACACACACACACACACACACACACACACACACACACACACACATATATATATATATATATATATATATATATATTATATATATATATATAATATATATATATATATATATAATATATATATATATATAATATAATATATAATATTATAAAGTTTCGCAAAACGTATTTTCGTCATTAGGGACCTCTAAAACGGATTCGTGTCGTGGTCCGAGGTTCGAATTCCGCCATGACGCCTATCCCATTAACGAATTTTATTCCCAAAGGAAATTCGCTAAAAATACTCTAGTGGTGCATAGAGAGTATTTTCTCTAATAATATTCATTGGCAGCTATTTTAATGTTAACTATTTTTCGTGCCGACGCCGCGGAGTGGCAAAGAGATGTTTTTAATTCAAGATGTTTTTATTTGTTATATATAATTGTGAATTCCGCTAAATGAGCCCGTTACTATTACCTGTTTGCACGATGTGTTGAACACAAGGTTGAATCCTCGACACCGATTTTACTCCGTGTAGACGGAGGTTCAACCCAGTGTTGAACATTGATATCGACACCAATAATTTGTAGATTTAATCCCTATAATGTATCGTGTAGACACTTAACGGGGTTGAACCCGGTTATCTAAAGTCAGGTTATTTTAATTATTATTATTGTTTATAATTTCTTTGGTTATTTAATAAAGATATGAATTTTTATTATGAATTTATTTACCTTTGTTCCTTATGATAATTAATCAAAATATTGATTTAGCAGTTTTATGCTGTGTACTCTCGAAACTTTTTTGCTAAAATAAATGCATTCTTTAACTCAAATTTAAGTCGCGGTTCGCTGTAATAAACGCTGCTTATGATATTGGTTCTTCGCCTTCTCATAACAGCAGTGTATTTTCTTTTTCTGATGTTCCTTGCCGCATACGCCTCGTTTAATAAAAATACTAATTTAATTAAGCAGTTATAATTATAAATAGCGGACACAAAGTAAGGAAAGAATAATTTATGTTTTTAAAAATATTTAAAATACTAAGCAGGATACAAAACAGAAAGGAATAATTACAAATTATGTTGATTTTGAAGGATCAACATTTGTGCCAACCTGCACAAATAAATATGCCCTAAGAAAATATCGATCATAATAAGTTATTATTTAGAATTATTTTATTAATTAACATCTTAATTAATTCTATTTTATATATACTCTACAGCATAGAGATATATACTAGAGGGGCCATAGCCTATCTAAGTACATTGAGAAGCCCGGAACATCTTTTTGGGGCTCTTAGGGGCTTTGTGTAACCTCATTGAAACCTCTTTTAAGGGTGAGTTAAGGTTATAATTAATTTATTTATTTCAGTTTCCCGCACATTATTTGTGTTTTGATTTGTATTTTCAACGTTTTACTATATAAATTATTGTAATTTTGTACTGATTATTAGATTATATTTATAATCGAAGGTGTTCAGGTTACTTTTTCGATGTTTCAAAACTCAACCAATAGGGCCTCTTTAGTAATATATCTCTATGCTCTACACTTTTACTGTTCAGTTTTGTTTGTACTTTTATGACAACTTTTGGTTTCTTTACTTGGTTTTATTTATTTATTATCATTATACTTTACTAGAATGTGATTTTCAAATGTCTAATGAAGTAATAAAAGTATTTAATTATGTTTTAGAACAGGCTACGTTTAAATAAAAACAAAAAATCGAGTACGGGGTACCTCGGAACTTTTCCTCATTACATCGGATTCGCTACGCTCGTCCTCCATGCTTCGGACTCGCTTCGCTTGTCCTCAGAAAAACAGTTCGCCAAATTTATACTGCAACATGCCTATGGACTCGCTCATTCTCAGCGGTCACCCATACAGCACTGACCACGCTCGATGCTCCTTAATTTTTATGAGCCAAATCATAATAAAATCCAATAAGATCCAATGAAAATCCGATCGCATCATTTTTCCGCGTTTTATGATTTTTCGAAATTTTTCGCTGAGTCATTATTGCGGGTTAATGACGTAATAAAAAATATTTTTCGAATAACACAACTACAGCGGTAGACTGATTTTTGTACAAAATTTCAACTCTCTAGCATAAATACACTGGGCGCTACGATGATAACAGACACACACATACAGACAGACAACTTTGCAAAAACCACTCAGGAGGCCCTTAAAAACGCCTGAAACGGATAATTTTAGTTTCGAATTTTTTTGCAAACTCAATACTTTTCCTATATACCTACGGAATAAATGAGGAAAAGTAAAAAAACTTAGAGATACAATAGGATAACCTCTAAGCAAAGGTTATAACTTTTAATTACAGTATAGGTGTTGAATCCCGAGTTGAGCCCCAACCGTGTAGACGTTTGCGGGGTTCAACCCCGAAAACAATTATAGTTCAACCCAGTGTTCAACACATCGTGTAGACGAGGTATTTATGTAAATAAATTATATAAGTAAGTAGTCTTCCATATTCATTTGAGGGTTTATGGTGAAGAAAAAGAAGAATATAAATAGCTGATAAGAACTGATAAGAGCATTTACTTTTGCCAACTTTACTAAATTTAAATATTAATTATTTATAGGATATAATTAGGTACTGCGGTTGTATAAAGCATTGAATAAGAACATTACTAAGTGAGTGGAATCATGAATAAGGAAGATTTAGCTGTGAACTCCTCCATGTCGCTGTTTAAGTCATCTGTACTTCTGCTCTTACCGGAAAACTGCTATGAAGAATACTTCGACAAATTTAATTTCTTTGATGGTATGAAATTAATGTTAATATTGATAAGTAGATTTGAAAGGCTAAAAATAGTCAAAGGTTAGCATAAACTGAGCTTTATTTAATAGCCAGTTCTTGTTCGTTCCCGGCCAGGACCTCTAGGATTTTATTGCTAGGGATCAAAATCCTTTCTCGTGCCGTCCTTCGAAAAGGACGTTTAGCTGTTGGTTTTGAGCAACTTGTAAAAGAACCCTAACCATAAATGAACCAGGTTTTAGTTTAGGCAAAATTTAGGACCCTTAATAGTAGTTATATAAAATATAAATATGTTTCTCCTTTATCGTTTTGACGCAAAATGCTAGCACTAGGATTCATAAAGTAGAACATTATCTTCTATCTATGGGAGTTAGCAAAAAGGGCCCAGCAACTGCTTGCTTTGTGATCTCACCTCTCCCTAATCACTACTAAGACCCCAAAATGTTGGGTAGAACTGATAAAGCAAGAGCGAGCATAGTTTTGTATTATACCTATTTAATAAAGAGGCACATTTCCTTTGAAAACTCTTGGAAAACTGACAAAAGAGAGTTACTGACTATGAAGCATAAACAGAAAGCCTGAGCAAAATATGGATTTCTCTCTGAGTAAAGGTAGGTTTGTAGCAGTGGTTTACTGTGTGGGCAAGAAATAGATTAAAACATTTGGTCACTTAAGTCATAGAGATGTATACTAGAGGGGGAATAGCCAATCTTACTACATTGAGAGGCCTGAAATATCTTTTTGGGGCTCTCAGGGGGTCTGTGTGACCTCGTTGAAACCTCATCCATGAGTGAGTTAAGGTTATAATAAATCAATTGGATTTTGGCTTCCCGCACATTGTTTGTGTTTTGATTTGTATTCTTAACACTCTCCTATATAAGTTACTGTAATTTTGTTGCTATTATTTCATTATATTTATACGCGATGGTTATTTTTTCAATGTTTCAATATTTAACTGATAGGGTCTTTCTAGTAATAATATATCTATGACTTACGTTATTGAATTGCAAATGCATGATAAGTACTAAGCTGTTGTATAATTATTCAAGCTTTGACACCATTACTATATTAATAATTATTATTATAATAAATACAGTATTTTTACTACTAGTAATAAAAAATTAGCTACAGCTCAACTGTAGTTAAATGATATAACACCTGTAAAATTTAAGAATTAAGTTCAATGGAATGTGAACATTTTTATAAGGGATGAGGAATAATGAAGACAGGAGACCGAGTTATTAGAATAATTATATAGTTATATAGAATAATTTATTTTATTTCAGAGCTTTAGCACAAGCAATGCTTGACATCCTCAGTGAATCATATATACTAGTTCTGGATATTCATTAGGATATAGCTCTCGTTCTTATAAGTTTTTGCATAAACGGGCCAATGAATTAAGGTAACTGAGGTACTAAAATAGCTAATGAAATAAGTTACTCTTAAGACCTGACGAAAATGTTAATACATTGTATTATATTCAGAAACTAAATTCTGGTAATCATAAATGATTATATCTGAGATATTTAATTTGATAATAAAATGTTGTATGTGTTTTTTTTTTAACTAACTTGACTTAGGAAACCTTAAAATTAAGTATATGAAAAATAAATTATAAATAACATTATCTATTAAAACAAATAATATATTATTAACCTATCAAGCACCTGTGTTAATCGCATTCATAAAAATCAACAGACTTCATTAATAAATTCAGAAGTCGAATAACAACCGTTTCTAGACAAAATTGTATGCTTTTAACTAATAATTTACAAGATTTGGCTTCTTGTATAACAGTAAGAAGTTTGCTACAGAATTTAACTGCTAAATTAGTCAATAATCAAATAAGGTTAATAATTAGTCACAAAAGTTTAGAAACTTCTCTTAAGAAGTTTCATTCCAATGGTTATGTATAAATGTTTATTTCACGATGGATGGTAAAAATAATGGCCACCGATTAACTTTTATTGACTTCCAGTCCATTAGCAAAACACCACTCAAGGAAAGCTTGGTAAATCAAATTCATATAACTTTCAAGCTCTTCTTAAGTTTTGCTGTAAACTTAAACTGAGATGTCATTAATGTAAATTATCATTTTAAATTTAAGGACATGCACGTTGAAACCATTTAGGGAGATCATTAACGTTAAAAATAAAAGGCAGCAGGCCTAATATGTTACCCTGAGGAACACCAAACTTTAATTTGTGCACCTGGAACTAAATATAGTTAATTTTAACCCTAAAAGATTGGTTAAATTTAATTTGTACACATGAGACTAAATATTGTTGATTTTAACCTTAAAAGATTGGTTCGTTTTATTTCAGAGAGAAATTAAGCTAACCAATCAGAAATGGCACCCCTCAAGCTTATGTTATGTTTTTAAGGAAATAGAAGGTTTTTTAACAAGGGATCAAATGCTTTTTGACAAATCTATAAATATCCACCAAAACTAGTATATATGATACACTGTGGATGCCGAGGATTGCTTGCGTAAGAGCTCTGAAATAAAATAAAATAATCTAAATAAGTTGGACTGCTATCTTTATTATCACATGCCAAATTGGCCCATAATATAAAACTAAAAAATAATGCAAGTGTTTAAAAGTTCAACAGAAAATCTGTTAACTTAACTGTTAATTTTTAAAAAAGAATCGAGTTTGTTGATATTTTAAAAATGGCTCTATTACTCATCTTATGTTCTCTGGCAAATAAAGGATTTGATATGTTTCAGTCGACTGTATGAAGACAACTATAAGTAAAGGCCTCGGACTTGGAATCATTGCAGGATCTCTGACGGGTAATCTCATAGCATATAGCTTGTCTTATCCAGTGATGTAAACATCATTAGACATCATGATTACTAGTGTACAGTCAACAAAATTATTGAAGACAGTCCTTTTAAATTATATGAAACATATAAAATTTTGTTTTAAGTTGAAAATGGAACAGACTAAAATGCTTATTATTACTTTGTTCATATGCAGAGTTTAGCAGGTTTAACCCCGTGTTCAACCCTGACTGTTCACACAGTACTTTTTAACTCATAGTATAGACTCTAAAATGATTAAAAATGAGTTTCAGGGTTGAACCCTTTGTTCAATACCGTTCACACGACAACTGCCTGGGAGGAGGAAGGGGTTGAACCTCCTGCCAAATCCCTCGTGTAAACGAAGTATGTATATCTAGTAGTTTTCGGTACCATATTTGGGTAATAAAATTATATGATTGCCAACATCTTTTTACAGACAAATACATATTTTTTTATCTCCAGATGATGTATAATGTGAAGTTTATTGACTAGTTTTTGGGGAGGTAAAAGTAATGTTTCTCCCTTGGAGTAAAAAGTAATGTTTTCTCCCTTGAGTAAAAAGAAAAAAAGTTGTTTTCTCCCCTTGGGAGTAAAAAGTAATGTTTTCTCCCTTGGGAGTAAAAAGTAATGTTTTCTCCCTTGGGAAAAAAGTAATGTTTTCTCCCTTGGAGTAAAAAGTAGTCCCTTGGAGTAAAAAGTAATGTTTCTCCCTTGGGAGTAAAAAGTAATGTTTTCTCCCTTGGGAGTAAAAGTAATGTTTCTCCCTTGGGAGTAAAAAGTAATGTTTCTCCCTTGGGATAAAAAGTAATGTTTCTCCCTTGGAAAAGTAATGTTTTCTCCCTTGGGAGTAAAAAGTAATGTTTTCTCCCTTGGGAGTAAAAAGGGAGTAAAAAGTGTTCCCTATTATTGGGGTTAAGCCTATTATATCCATTTTTTGGGAGTGGCATCCTCTAAATTTATAAAGGGAGTCAATCAATTTTGTATCACTTTCCTGGAGTGGCACCCCAAAAATTTATATGGAGGGACCCAACCAAAAAAATTTTTACTGGCTTAAAATCCGTTTCAGGCCAAAACAAAGTTGTTCAGAGTAATAAAAAAATCTTTTTTTTTTTTGGGCGGCACCTCCTAAATTCATGAGGGGGTGTCCAAACTTAAAAAAAATTAAAATAAAATACAATATAACTTATGAAAATAAGAGTATAACAATAATTAAATGACATCTACGTCTGGAGATAAAATCTTGTTTACACCTTGGGAGTAAAATGTTATTCTTGCCCTTACAATATTTACCTTCTTGGCTTTGCCTCAAGAGTTACACTCTTTAGTTAACTCCCGAGTTACATTCTGGGCCTAAGGCAAAAACCGAAGTAACCAACTAACTACTCAGGGATATAATGGTATTCTTTGCTCCCTTGGTGCATAGAGAAAAAAGGAATAATATAAAATATGATATTAATGTTTAAAATATATTTTTTTATTTTCCCCTGGAAAATATATGTGGGAATTCCTTCTCGATTTTATTTAAATTTACCCAACCCTGCTGAGTATTAACATTCTTTTTTTATAGTAATAATAGTATGATTGATGCTGATTATTTGAAATTGTTTTTATATTTGTTTAGTGAAATTCCCTCAAATATTTAAGATATGGAACAGTAAGAGTGCTAAAGGAGTTAGTTTTGTCAGTGTTTTGGCCGATCTCTTTGCTGTTACGGCTGTCACAACTTATAGCTATGTCAAGGCTTTTCCATTCAGGTATGTTTCTTTTGTACGATTTGATTGAGTGTACGTCAGTGAGTGATTTATTACATCGAGGAATTTCGCACTTATTGTGACTTCTTTTGGTGATAAAACTATCTTGTTTTTATTTTACATTTAAATTAGCTTTTATAATCTAAAGCACAGATTCTCAACCTTTGTGTCGTGACCTTAAATTGGATCACTGACAAATGAGCTGGTCAGAGGAACAGTGGTCCAAGTCATTTTTTTCAATTTTGATTTTTTTGCATAATATTGCTTATTACTATGATATTCATCTATTTAAGAAGTAATAAGGCTTTAAACAACATATATTCGGAATTATATGGAGAAATGTGTTGAGAGGCAATTATCAGCTTCTTCTCCTTGGCGGCGTGCCAGAAAAGTGAATCTCCTTTAGAGGTAGTGTTTGCAAGGGTATATAGGGTATAGTGGCTGATTATATCGTTCCCTTGTCATTTCATTTATTCATTCATTTCTTTTGTATACTCCTGGATCTATGCAGATAATTTTCAGTGTATTATTCATTTTCATATTATTCATAATTTGCATATATTATTTTTATTTTTCAGTACATGGGGCGAAGGACTGTTCCTTGCAGTACAAACTCTACTCATCAATTCCCTGGTATTACATTACAATATCTCAGGAGCTTTATCATCTATATTCTCAGTAGCTTACAGTATATTATTCTATGTGCTAGTCAGTGGACTGACACCTGTTGATATTCTTTGGTCCATGCAATCTGTTAGTGTGCCCGTCATGTTTGCCGGCAAGGTAAATACATTATTTTAACAAATCAGACGGGGCGAGCACCTCACAACTATTTTTCCTTGATTTTGCTGTATCTCAATGACAGTGGTAGGGGTAGTGCGCTGTTAAGGCTATACTGACACTGAGGTTTTTGTATTCCCCAATTTGTTCCGTCCCTATTTGACTTATTGACTTGACAGTTTCTACAGGTTACATAACTGTTATGCTCCAAGGGAGTGAAGAATGCTATTATTTTGCTGTGCAGTAAGTTGGTTCCTAGGGTGAAAGCCTAGGGAACCAAAGCATTTGACTCCCGCGGCTAAGCTCAGGGATTTATGTGATTCAGGATCCAAGTAAAGTCGGGTAAGTTATAACTATCAATTTTTGAAAGGAGAAAATAGCATTTTACTCTCAAGGTGCAAACAAGATTTCATTTCCGATTACGAAGTCATTTAATTGTGTTTTATTCTTATATTCATATGTTTAGCTGCTTTTTATTATTTTTTTCGTTTTTGTTTGGACCCCATCATAAATTTAGGAGGTGCTGCCCCCAAAAAAGTTAAAAAAATATTGCTCCAAACAGCTTCTTTTAGCCTCAAACAGATTTTGAGCCAAATAATTTTTTTGGTTGATTCCCCCTTTGGAAGTTTGAGGCTGCTGCCCCCTGGAAAGTGTAAAAAAATTATTGGTCCCCCTTTAAAAATTTAGAGGATACAAATTCAAAAAGAATGGATAAAAATCCTCTCCTATAAGATTACTTATAGGGCTCTGACTTACTTTAATTTAGTTACTCTGAGTTACTTTTCACTCCCAAGGGAGTGAAAAGTAACTTTTTCTCCCTTGAGGGAAAAAACTAGTCAATAAACTTCACATTATACACTGACTGGATATAAAAATTACTTATAGTTGCTCTTTATTTGGTTCTAGTTGGTACAAGCATGGGCTAATTACAAGAATGGAAGCACAGGTCAGCTGTCGGCTGTTACATGTGGTTTACTGCTAGCTGGATCTTTAGCCCGTATATTCACATCCATACAGGAGACTGGAGATCAGTTAATTATAGTAACATACCTCTTGGCTACCATAGGCAATGCCATTATAGTGGCTCAGATGATTTATTACTCAAACAAACAGAATAAAATTAACAAAGCTAAAAAGAAGCGTTAAGAAGGTTCATGTGTTTACTTTTCCTCATTAATGCCGTGGGTTTATAGGAAAAGTTTGTTCGCACTTTAAAAACCAGGATTATACCGAAATTATCCACTTCAGGTGTTTTTAAGACCTGCTGGGTGGTTTTTACCAACTTGTCTGTCTGTATGTGTGTGTGTGTCTGTTATTATCATAGCTCTCAGTGATTTTATGGTAAAGAGTTGACACTAGGTATAAATATCAATGTTTAGGTATAATTTTGCATCCATAAAAATATTTTTTTATGAAAAATTTTGAAAATTCATAAAGTGAAGACATATGTTTAGATGCATTTAGTCCTATATAATACCAATAAATGTACCAATTTTCTGGGAATATGAACTCAGTAGAATCAATATTTCATTGAAAAATAAGGTTGTAATGGGTTGTCACGAGTATTTAAATTGAGTGATGAGAAGGTTACTTTCATTTTCCCGCCATTGGTATTGCACCTTACAACTATCTCTTGCCAATAAACTATCTCTTTTCCGAATACCCTGACAGCCTGACATATACCACTGGCATTCTACCTAAACTACTAACTGCCTACTTTTACTAGTCTAAATATGATGCAACATTTTGACCCCTAGAGTATAGGCTTACAATATGTACTCTTTTAAATTGTTTTTTTTTTTTTTTTATTTTTAATGCTCCTTAACTTTTAATGCTGCTTTAATCGTTTACTTTGTAACCTTTTTTCATTTATTTATGTTTAAATTATCTACTTAATTGTTTTTTTTGTATAAAATCTTATAGAGCGCCTCGCTTGTGGCAATGCTGTTGAGGACTCGTATTTGTAAAAATTTTATAAATAAATAAATAAATAAATAAATTAAGTCTTATTTGACTTACAGAACACAGATCGCTGTAGACCCTAATGGTTGATTTATTTACTAAGCTTTAACTCTCTAGTATAAATAATCTGGGAGCTAAGATCGTAACAGACAGACAACTTGGTAAAAACTACACAGGAGGTCTGAAAAACACTTGAAACAGATAATTTTGGTGAAATCCTAAATGAGGATGGTATGAATGAGAGAAAGTAAAAAACATAATATGAGTGCTAACATTCCTATTTTAAAGTGAAACATAATAACAACAGTTATTTCTAGGAAAACTATTTATATTTTTTTAATAAAATTTTATCATTGCCATCTTCAAATCACATTGTTTTATAATTATATAATTAAATTAACTTTTACATGACTTTTTGAAAACAATATTATATTGTGTGACTGAAGCACACTAGCTCAGTATTGTTGCACTGCACACACTAACTTAGTGATGTTGCACTGCCACACACTAACTTAGTGATGTTGCACTGCCACACACTAACTTTAGTGATGTTGCACTGCCACACACTA
Source organism: Microvelia longipes (assembly GCA_018340805.1). Classification (NCBI taxonomy): domain Eukaryota; kingdom Metazoa; phylum Arthropoda; class Insecta; order Hemiptera; family Veliidae; genus Microvelia; species Microvelia longipes. The sequence goes on from JACMZG010001863.1 coordinate 53,086,929, forward strand.
ACTTATGATGTTGCACTGCCACACACTAACTTAGTGATGTTGCGCTGCACACACTAACTTTTGATGTTGCACTGCCACACACTAACTTAGGTTGCACTGCCACACACTAACTGCACTGCACACACTAACTTAGTGATGTTTGCACTGCCACACCACTAACTTAGTGATGTTGCACTGCACACACTAACTTGCGCTTAACTTAGTGATGTTGCGCTGCCACACACTGAGGTGTGTAAAACAATAAAACCACAATTTGGAAAATTGTTGTGCTTGATATTTTTTCTTAATTGATGTTTATTTTATATTTTTTAATTTATTTTGAACTAAAATTTTCTCAATATTAATGTAAAATACTGTGTATTTATTAAATAAAGGTCTTTTTTAAATAAAATGTGAGGTGGAATTCTTTAATTCTTTTTCAGGCAGTAATGAAACTGAGATAGACTAAGACTCATTCCTACTTAAGTAACTTATTCTTGACTTATTCCTACTTTAGCACCTTATTCTTAACTTATTCCTACTTTAGCACCTTATTCTTAACTTATTCCTACTTTAGCACTTATTATTCCTTTTTGTCCCAGTCCGCCACACTGTCTGTGATTTCCTTTGATATAAACTGATATACATATGTACATAGTCACCTATTAATTGGACAAAACATGATGATCAGCTACCGATAAGGACTTAAAAACGGAAAAGAGGCTGCGGAAACTAATGCTGAAAAATTAATGCGAAGCTGCAGACAGTGCTAGATGCTATGCTCTGAGCCTCGGATATTTGAGCAGCCCTCGATGGTTAAAGGATTCTTTCAGCGAGGTTTGAACAGACTCTTACTGGCCTGAGTCTCCTCGCCTGAGACTCACAGCTTTAAAGATTAATAGTCTGTAACGGTTTACTCTTGAAGATGCAAGATGACACATTAACTATTTGGGGAGTTAACAAGTCCAATTGTTAGTGGATCCAAATTATGACATCAAATTAAAGTGCTAAAATAAAATAAAAGTTGATATCGCTTTAAAACAATGAGTCCAGATTATGAAGGTAGATGACAAGTGAAATCGATTGAGACCAGATTAACCTCAATCGGATGATCCTTGATGGTGTAAATGACACATACACACACACACACATATATATATAATATCATAGATAATAGTATATATATCTTTATGTTAGAAACCTACCTATCATGCATCACGTGAGTATATAGTATAACAAACAATAGATAACTAGAAATAAAACAAATCATCAAGATTATAAAACCAACATAATAAAATAACCTCTACAGATGGTTAGAAAAATAATCGAGAAGGATAAGATGTACTCAGAGCTTTCGCCGGCGGTGAACTTCCCGTTATCTCGTCAGGGAGTGGAATGCTATTTGCACTCTGGTGTCCAATGTCAACTGTACGTATCGTATCCGTAGTGTGCACCTAACTGCTACATCTACACCTGTACAGTAAAGCGCAACGGCGAAATGACTCGAGATACATACCGCTTAATTACCTTCTAATTTTGTAACATCATAGTATGTAATATTTGTATGTAATATATAAATTTATAATATATATAATTAATTTAAAAAAAGTTTATATGAGGGTAATAAATATAAATAGTATAAAGTATAAATACAAATTATGAAGAGTAAGTATCATCAACTATATTCTAACTTATAAAGTACGTAGTATAATGCATTATAGTTGATTGTATTAGTATGTAGTGTCATGATAAATTACATAATGTATGAGTAACGAGCTTAGCTCACGAGTTGATCTATACTCTAATTAACGAAATAATCATCATATTTAGACACCGTAGAGAGAGAAGGATGACCACATACCACACAGTACAACACCTGAAAATAAAACTCTTGTTCACGCGCGTAGAGTTGGCTCACAATAGGGGCAGGGGTAAGCTACAGACAATAAGGGGTTGTAAGAGGGTTGGGGAGTATCTAGTCTCTCATCCGCTTTAACGAGGGAGAGGTATCTAGTCTCTCTCTACACTGCAAGAGACTATACGTAGGGCCCATGTGCAGACACAGCGTAAGTACTTGTTTTGCCACGCTAGTTGTAGACACGATACTACTAACTTACATTATCCATATGAACATCTAGACTGAAAGCTATTAATAGACTAAATTTTAAACTTATAATATTACACAATATATATATTATATATATTATATACTGCCTATATATATATATATACAATATATAGTACTACCTATATATATTATATATATATATATATATCACAATATATTAGTTCACTCTATTTTGATATTCTATTAATTATCTAATTCTACCTATGGATTAATGTTATACTGATACTATTAATAGCTTTAGCAGTCTAAATGACCTCTAGCACCATAAATTACTCTACAGTAATTAGCTCAGTAATAAGATTTAATTATAGCGGATGTCTCTATGAAAAATAGAGTTGCAACAAGGTGAGATGATTCTGACGCTTTTAAGAACTGAGTTAAAGTGTGTGTAACTTGACTAGATTTGTCTAAAACCATCTCACATAATTCGTCATTCACAAGAAAGATACAATCAATTTAACAGATACCATAATAGAGTTTATATATATTGTACACAAAATATGGATAGTCAAACATTTAGTGAAAAGATAAAAATTTCACTAATGGATTCCTATTCTTATAATCCCTTAAAAAATTTAACATACAAGAAGACAGGCTTGGTCAGTAAGAGGATAGTCTAGATGGCAATCTGATTTAAAGAGCTCATTTTATTGAGGTGTTTAAACATGATTATCACCTGAGAGCCAGAAAACTTTAAGAGTGTAGATAATCAGCAGTTATATATCTATGTTTTATACCACATCTTTAAAAAAAGTTACATTTTTATATTTTTTTTAAAATATTTTTAAAGAAAATATGTATTTCTTTACCCCAACCTATTAACAATAATTTTCTCATACCGCACACCCCAAAAGATATTGTCGTGAACCAACAAAGGTTGAGGATCTCTGATCTAGAGTACAGCCGCTGCAACATCCCAGGGTTGGTACACAATGTTAAGGTGGTAAATTAAACGAGTATTTCTTCTCTACACTGCGACCATCAGATATATTAATTATATTTATTTATTATTAAAGCTCGAGTCGAGCGAAAATATGTCCTCCTAGAGTCCAAAAGTAATAAAATAAGGAGACTCATATTTCTGAACACACAATTCTAGTTTCTATTGAAATTCTATTATACTGGATAGTTAGTAGAATACCTATGATACTCTATCCCAGTGAAAATTTCACTAACTGCTCAGCTTTTGTATTAAATCAACTTACTTATAGTTATATTTTTTCTATTTACAATATATAGATTGAATAAGTGTAACGTAAGTTATATATACGAGACGACGTCCTCATCAAAAACATAAATTTATTAACTTTCAGAGTGCACTCTCTACCTAACACTGATGCCTAATCATCAGTTCGGCTACAGATAATTAAGACATAATCAGCTAAAAAGAAAGACATATAAATACACAAAAATTTAAATAGAATTTATGTGAATTATTTCATTTCTCCTCTATTAATCGACACAACGAATAAATCGCAAGTCGTGATAGACTGTGAATGTCTTTCTATTTAGCTGTTTTTTATCTTTTCTGTTATAACTGGCAACTGATGAGTCGCCTCATGTAGTTGAAAGCATCTCTGAGAATACAATTAATAGTTTTCTTGCAAGAGACTCTTTCATCGTTCTTTAATTATGAACAACTCCACTGGTGCTCTTTTCAAAACTATACAACAAGTTTCTCAGAAGAAATGAAACAATGAAGACAAACCAATAACACAAAACTACCTTCAGTTAATGATTTAACATGATAATTTATTATCAATAGTTATTGTCGCTGGCCGAATCTAGCCAGCTGCAAATTAAATGAAGTCCAATTCCTTTACGACAGAGACGAACAGTTCAACATTAATTAACATATATTGAATACAATTAACTATTTTAACCCGATTATCTGTATCTGAATCTGTATATCTGGTAAAGAAAATTTGATCTTCTCTAAATCTTGACGATCAATGTCAATAATAATTAACTTAATATTTTCTTATTAATTCTGTCACTTTTAGACATGACAGTTATAATTAATTATAAAACTTGATCCTTGAATTTTCCTCTCTAACCTCTCCCTATGGTTCCCGACTACTAGTAAAAATTAGAATCAAATTATCAAATCAATAAAAAAATACTGATTTAATTAGGCACATTTCTTCTAAAAATATAATTAACTAGCATTAAGTAGTTTTAAAAAGTACAATAGCAACTTTTCAAGTGGTTACAAACCTCTTGAATTATTAAAAAAAAACAATTAAAATCAAGATTTTATCCTCATGAAAATCTAAATTTAAACTTATATAATGGCTCATTCGCAAATTAATAATTTTAGTAAAAAAGAAAAATTGGTTAAAGATTTCTTAGATTGATTAAAGTCTTTCACTGTGGAAGCGAAACATCAGATTTTTTTATCTACATTGATAAAAAGACCTAAATCTACCACCGGAAGACGTAAATCTTAAAAAGTTTAAGATTTAGCCGGTTAAATTCCCTCAGACTCTCCAAACACTTCCAATCCAAAATCCTTAGAAACAATCACAAATGCTTTCCCTTTAATATGTTAGTCAGTATACCAAACCCTATCACTGATGATCTCCAAGTAACCCTTTGATCTGCGACGTATGCCAAATCCCTAATCTTATATGAATCTATAATCCTTTTTGGTTCAGGCTCTTCCTCTCTCAACCATTCCAGACAATCCTCTAGGCGCTGAAGAGACAGTGGCCGAGAGACCTCTTATAGTTTAAATGTATTTAAAATATTATCATGTTTAAAGTTAATTTATTCTTTGGCTTGGTTTTTTTCAAAATTTAGTGTCTCTTTGGTTTTTTCAATCTATGGTCCTTTAAAACTGAACGCTGTGGAGTGATATCAATGGATATTTTTCTCCTTCTAATTATGTCACGACAATATAACTTATAACATACGTACTAATAACAATTGTTTTGTAGTCGTACTTAACTAAATAAATAAAAAAATAGCCGGTTAAGTAAAAATTGGCTGGTAAGCATGATATTGAAAACCTAAAAAAGTAGATTCTTCTACTTAAAGTTTTAAGTGTAAGTCAAATAGGAACAGAGGAATTTGGAGAGTTCAAGAAACATAACTTCAGTACACTCTTAATCAAACCAACATAAAAACTTCTTCACTAATAGTGGTTGAAATTTTTGTGGCCAGTTGTCTTTACTCTGACTCAGGGTAAAATTAGTAGATATGTTCTTCCACGCTTAGACCCAGAAGACTAGTTACAAGCCCTGGGTCTAATATTTGCATAGTGGAAGAAATCCAATAATCATTGGTCCATTTTGTCCTCCTCTTCAGAATCTGTAAGTCATATCACATGAAATCTAAACAAGACATTTAATTTCAATGCGTCACACGTATGCGGCTATAGAGCTAGTATGAGTTAGGATCCTTGCCTTTCATCAAAATAGTCCAAATTCAATCCAAAAGAGATGAAGTAGGAAAAAATTAAAATTTTGTTATTCTTAGTCAGACCCCCCCCCCCCTCCATACCAGTGATTGTACTTACAAACCAACATTAAAACCAACGTTCCCTCTTACATCTCATAACATAATTATTGTTTTTTATTATTTTTCACTTTATCTTTAATTAAAATATTTCAACCAAAATTTGGTTGAGAACTTCCTGAAAAAAAATATATAACTTGTATCTTAAGTTGGAGTGCCCACACTCTGGCCACTTGGCTTTGTGGGTTCCTTAAAGATTATGTAAATTAACTCTTTTTAATTACTTCTATTTTTTTTTTGTTATGTTATTTTTACTTATGGAAATAAAGACTGTTTTGAATTGAATTGAATCCGATTTGCTAAGCTCATCCTACCACCTTCAGACTTGCTTCACTCGTCCTCGGAATATAAAAGTTATTAAATTTTTACTGCAACGTGTCTTTGGTCTCGCTTTACTTGTCTCAGATAGTAAATACAGTGTTTTCATTCCTATCGGTCACACCATTTTAGATGCTCTGACCACGCTCAAATGCTGCTTCAATTTTATGATCCAAAATATCATGGATATACTTGTTAAATTGAAACAAAATTTGGTGTACTTTATGCAAAGTAATATACTTGAACTAAATTTCAATTCAATTGGATTATTTTCTGATTTTTTTAAAAAACGTCTACAAGTTGTTCAATAAAAATTGAACTAATGCTGATAATGTGATGAAACTTGGCATATATGTTTAGCATTATTACACATGGGCTATATGCGTGCCAGAATTTAAATTGAATAGTATCATTTTTTGCTGTCATTATTAGTCTTAATGATATCACAAAAAAATATTTTCCAAATAGCACAACAGCAGCGGTAGATTGATTTTTGTACAAAGTTTCAACTCCTCTAGCATGAATACACTAGTGCTACAATGATAACAGATCAAACACAATACAAGACACAAGTTTGTGAAACCACTCAGGAGGTCTTAAAAATTGCCTAAAACTGATAATTTCGGTTTCATCCCTGTTTTGAATTTTTTTTCAAACACAATACTTTTCCTATATACCTACGGTATAAATGAGGAAAAGTAAAAACTGAACAAAGGGAGTGATAAAAATTAAACAAAAATCCAAACTGATACAACTTTGCAAAGTAATAAAGCAACGATGACAGTAATGTATTGGTTGTACACAGTACTTGTAACAATACAGGCCGATCAACCCTCACAATAAAAACATGGTCTTAATGGCTCTCTTTAAATGTCGATGCTCTATGGTAAAAGACACCAAAACACTCTTTACAATTAATAGCAAACAATGGAAACACATTCATTATAATAAAATATAATTCCAGAGGCTTGTTCAGACGATTTTCTCAAACATTGATCCTAGTCTGTCAAGTATTATTCTGTCAACAAGATAAATCTGTCGCTCTTAAGACATGTAAGTCAATGGTTCTGCCAATCATATTTTATAAACTTAGCACTTAAAAGATGTTTTTGTGTGAAATAACTTTTAACCATGAAGAATTTCTTATAGAGTTTGATTGTTTTGAAATCAACAGAACATACAATTTAAATCTTGCTTAGTAATGCATCAAATTTAAATAGGTGAATGTTTTTAAAACCCTGTATATTATAGACCTGGTTAAGAAAAAAAGGGAGCTTGTAATCAGTCAAAGAAACCAACTACAGGAGTGAATACAACAGTCTATCTCTTACATGCTTCACTAATATGACAGAATAAATTAACCAGACACACTACAACACTGTACAAGTCAAAGTATCAGCCAAAATGAACAGCCAAAAGCAACATAGAAAGAAGAAAGAATGTCAGATTTATAACTCATTAGGTGGAGCCACAGAAAATTATATTTTTCAACATTTCTTTGACAATGGTTGTATCTAAATCAGATTTGATATTGTTTAATGGTATTTGAAAGTTTAAAATTAGTATTTTCAAATGTATTCTACACACTCTTGAATGATTAGTTACAAGTTTTAATTATAAGCAAATATAAAATAAAACTGCTAGTACATCAAAACCACTTTTTCTAATTAAAAAAAATCCTAAAAAAGAGCTTAACGTGAAGAGAACATATCCTAAAGAACTGTTAGTAAAAATGTTTACAAAGTTTCATTTTGCAACTGCCATGTAATTGAACACAGAAGCACATAATGTGTATCTAAGTATGTCAAAGTATAAAAAAGACACTTTTAAAAAAAAATCTAATTTTTATTTAATAATTTTGTGATAAATCTTGTGTAAAGTTTTTTACACTTTGACACACCTAATCACACATTATAGTGCCGTGGCTGTAATTAGCTAACATACCTGCCAGCCAAATTACATTAAAATTGGAGATATCGCAGGGGTTTTACCAGTGTTGATTTGATACGGAATGACACTATAATTTCACAAAAGTTGTCAAAAAATAGATTATTAAAAAGAAATCAAATAATATGTTATAAAATGTGCTACTAACATAAACAACAAAGCCATGCTATTAGTAAAAGATAGTAACTTGACAGATGCTACCATAGCTCAGAAAGAGGTTTGTCTTTGGATGATTCGACAGCTTTAAGAGCATGCTGTAGCAACTCTTGAGTCAGTGCTGTTTCTGTTTTGTTGGCATCAATGATCTGCAACAGTAAAACCTTATTAGACATAGAGATATTATTACAAGAGGGACCATAAAGGTTAAATTGTAAAACATCGAAAAAGTAACCTGACCACCTTTGATTATAAATACAATCAAATACTTAATGTAGGAGAATGTTAAAAATACAAATCAAAACACAAACAATGTGCGGGAAGCCAATATTAATTGATTCATTACAACCTTAACTCAATCTTGAAGGAGTTGTCAATGAGGTTACACAGAGCCCCTGAGAGCCCCAAAAAGATGTTTCAGGCCTCTCAATGTATTGAGATAGACTATGCCCCTTCTAATATAGAAGGTATAACATGCACATGGTACTAATAGGTATTCATCAAGAGATATGATTTGTTTACACCGATGAAAACATAGAGATCAATGATGTACAACACAAAAAAATTGACCAATGTAATAGCTTGGATATAAACTTAATAATAAATAAATCTAAACTAAAAATTACTGCTATATATAGATTAGGGCAGTGTGACGTTGAAACTTTTTTAACCTCTCTTGATGCATACCTCAGTACAATTGATAAAGATTATTGCCACTATTTGACTGGAGACTTAAACATTGATATTGATCCTGAAAAAAGGTGTACGACAACTGCTGAAATATATCAAAACTTGCTTACCAAACATGGATATAGCTCTTACATTAATACTTACACCAGAGTTGAGAAAGAATCTAAAACTTGTTTAGATCATATTTGGATAAAATATCATAACCTCCCCCAACCCTTGTCTTATCTAATAAAAAATAAAATGACAGATCATTATCCTGTGGGATCTATAATACAGCTTAAAAATGTTAAGTCTTTGGTCAAAAATCGACAGAAGTACACAAACTGTACCAAAATAAACTCTGATCAGATAACAAGTGATGTTAATAATATTGATTGGCAAGAACTTTATCAAATAAGAGATGCCAATGAGGCTACAGAGTTGTTTATCGATTCGATTAATCAGTGTATAAAAAATAATTCTAAAGTATTCCGAGTTAATAAAAAGCAGGTCAAAAGAAAGCCATGGATCACTGAAGGGTTGATAAACAGTATTCTGTATAGAGATAAGTTGTTTCAGCTATGGCAGTCTGATTCTGAAAATGTCAACTTAGAAAGGAACTACAAATACTACAGAAACAAGGTAACTGAAACCATTAAATTTGCTAAGAAGGTTTATTACGAACGCAAATTAAGTGAAGCAAATAAAGATAGCCGACAAACATGGAAAATTATTAATGAGAGTCTAGGTAGAAACAAAAATAATAAAAAATCCAAAATAATTATAAAAGCTAAAGACGAGGATAAGTCTATTGGTAAAGATCTGGTAGCTCAAACGTTTAATAAATACTTCGCCTCGGTAGGGAAAACCCTCCAAGAAGAACAAAAATCCTACTGTAACTGTTCAAGTAAACCTAATAGGAAAAAGAGAACAACAAAAAAAGTAGATAAAATTATGATTCTATTACCTACCGATGAAAAAGAAGTTGGCAAATATATTGATAAATTAAAAAATAATTGCTCACCTGGTCCGGATTTAATAACTAGTAAATTAATAAAAAATTCTAAAGTTAATCTTATAAAACCATTAACTCATATATTCAATTTAATTTTTGACACAGGCTCAGTCCCAACAGCATTTAAATCAGCAGTTGTAGTTCCGATTTTCAAAAATGGTTCTAAAACTTTAGTATCTAATTATCGTCCTATATCTCTCATTTCCACTGTGGCTAAACTTTTTGAGAAATGCCTCAATGTGAGAGTAACCAGCTTTCTTAGCAAACACAATATTCTCTCTCCAAATCAATTCGGCTTTAGAGAAAATTCTAATACCTCTGATGCCATAAACAAACTTACTAGTACTATTGCTTATAACTTGGACAAAAAAATGAAAGTATTAGTTGTATTTTTGGACCTAAAAAAAGCTTTTGATACGGTGCCTCATGACCAATTACTAGAAAAATTAAGTGATTATGGCATCAGAGGTAAAGCCTTAGATCTAATAACTAGTTACTTTACGAACAGAACACAACGAGTTAAAGTTAACGACACACTAAGTGACTTAGAACAGCTTGATGTCGGAACGCCTCAAGGGACTTCGTGTTCGCCTACTTACTTTCTGTACTTCATTAATGATCTCTATTTTATCGATAACTTTCCTGGTATTATACAGGGGTTCGCAGATGATACTTGCATCCTTTTTTTTGGTAATACCTGGGAAGAAGTCCTTAAAAAAGCAGAAATAGGTATGGAATTAATAAGTAGGTGGCTGCATGAAAATCTCTTGTCGCTTAACATAGACAAAACTAAATTTATGACTTTTTCTATTACTAATTCAGGACAAGCAACTACTATTAACAAACTAACACTACATGACTGTAAATGTACCAGATCTCATTTGTCAACATCATGCTCATGCTCGACTATAGACTCTGTGAAAAACGACAAATGTGTATAATAGACGACAAATTACGCTGGGACGCTCACATTAAAACTTTATCTAGTAAACTTAGACAATTTTTTTACTATTTCAAATTACTAAGAGAATACTGCGACTTACGAACATTAAAGATTGTATATTGTGCCTTAGTACAGTCGATAATTGATTATGGAATAATAGCTTGGGGATCGGCTTGCCCTTCTATAAGAAAATATATTGAAATAATACAAAGAACAATAATTAAAATCATACTAAAGAAATCCAGTGACTATCCTACTAAAGACTTACTTACAGACTTCCCAGTTATGACCGTAAAAGAACTATATGAAAAAGCTATACTTGTTAAGTACTATAGATCACCAAAATATTTTATTACAAATCCAAAAAATACAAGAAAAAAATCAAGCATGCTTGTCAGTATTCCTAAATTTAGTAGCTCTTTTTACAGTAGACAATATGACGTAATGGCTCCAAAACTATACAACCAACTACCTGACAGTATCAAGAGACTTAATGACTTGAATTACTTTAAAGCCGAAATTGCTAAGTGGTTGCATAAAAATACTTCAGTTACCTTGTGATAATGTAGTATTTAGTTCGTAATGTAATTAACATTAATCTAAATAATATGTAGATTAGTATGTGTGTGTGTGTGTGTGTGTGTGTGTGTGTGTGTAAGTTTATGTGCATGTTTTTTTTTTTTTATTTTTTTGTGAGTGTTTGTGAGTGTGTGAATGTGGGTATGTATGTTTTATATTTTTTTTTTTTATTTTTTTTTTTTTTTAGTTATTTATAACCATAATACATATAGTGTACATTTCACAAAGAAAATTAAGATACATCAAACTAATAATAAGTCAAAAGTGAGACGAACTCCGATCAAGGCGTTGCCTTATGGGGTTTCTCCTAAACAATTAATTATTGGTAAATAAAATAATATGTATTCTTTTTTGTATTTTGTACTTGGAAAAAATAAAAAAAAATTATTTATTTATTATTATTTATTTATTTTATTTAGTATAATATCTTTATGTTAATAGTAACCAATTTGTATTATATTTGACCCATTTTAAATGCTTCCTACAATGAGATTTTATGCAAAGTAAGGGGCTATAAGTGTTTTAAGAAAATAAAGGTTACACTAAAACCATCATTAAGGCTGAGTGGGCAACCTCATTTTAACTTTTCCTCATTTATACCGTAGGTATATAGGAAAAATATTGTATTTGCAAAGAAATTTCGAAACCGTGATGTCACCGGAATTATCCGTTTCAGGTGTTTTAAGGCCTCCTGAATGGTTTTTTTCAAAGTTCTCTGACTGTATGTGTGTGTGTGTGTGTCTGTAATCATCATAGCTCCCAGTGTAATTGTGCTAGAAAGTTGAAGCTTTGTACAAAAATCAGTCTACGACTGTAGTTGTGCTATTCGGAAAATAATTTTTTATGGCGTCATTAACCTTAATAACTAATCAAAAATTTCCAAACATCATAAAACATGGAAAAATTATGTGATCAGATTGAGATTTGCCATGCATGTAGCTATGTATAAAAGTAAAATTTGTGCCAAGTTTCATTTTATTAACAGCATTAATTCAATTTTTATCAAATTAATTGTGTACAATTTTAAAAAGAAATCTAATTGAGTTGAAATACAATTTTAATTAAAGTGTATACCATGAAGTAATAAATAAGGACACCAAGTTCCGTTTTAATATGACAAGTATATCTAAGATTTTTGTTGGGTTATAAAAGTTGAGCAGTATCAAGGGTGGTCAGTGCTTGGATGGGCAATGGCTTGGAATGAAATGAATGTATTTACTATCTAAGGACAAGAGAAGCAAGTCTGAAGAGGTGTTGCAGTAAACATTTGATGAATTTTATATTCTGAGGACAAGCGAAGCGAGTCTGAAGTAGGGAGGATGAGCATAGCAAATCCTATGTGATGAGGAAAGAGAGATCCTCGTGCCCCATTTTTTTATTAATATATTTGAAAATTTGCTAATATTGTGGCAGTATAACACTTATATAAACTAGCAATATGACAAACTAATATCAGACAACAATCATGTGGCCACAAAGAAAAGACAAAGGGCGCACCCCCTGAAAGGCCACAGAGCAGCCAAGAGGCCTCTTGTTTCATTTTATACCTAATTTGATTAAAAATAAGATCTTATCTTCATACATTTACCTTAAACAAGTTAAAGAGTTTATACTTAGAATTTTAGTTAGCATGATTTAGAGTCTTCCACAATGCTTTCCAAATTTAATCATTAAAAATAAAAGTGATAAAAACTTATCTATAACTTACCTTCCACGTGTTATCCTGCAGAGAATCAAAAGCTTTAGATACGGCTTGCTGCACAGGCTTTGTTTCGTATCTCTCGTCCCCGAATCCAGATCTCGCTTCACTTTCCTCTCTGGGAAGAGTTAAATACAATACTAGATCAGGTTTGGGAAGACCAGTCTCTACATTCTTACACCAGTCTATATCCATCTCCTACAAAGAGAAATCAAAACAAACAACCGTTTCCTATTAGTTGAAAACATAATAGAGCTCAATCCCATTATTATTTTAATATCTATACAGGGCGTAAGGCGATATACGACAAAAATGAACGGAGGCGATTCTAGACATAATTTGCAACACAATTAGTACTTTGTTATTCCGATCCCTAACTTTATCTCTGCTATAACGCATTTTGTTATTTTTTTTCAAGTGAGCACTCAAGGAAAACAAACATTTTAAGTCCTAGTCATTTCTTACCTGCAATGCTTCATATTTAATAAATGAAGGTTTGAAATTGAAATATTACTTAAGTTTTTATATTTCATTACTTTTACATATGATCTTCTTTATAACCTTTACATCATGTTTGTGGGGAATCGTCTGTTAATAATGAATACATAAATAAAAAATATAATGAGAGCAAGTGAAACTGAGAAATAGTTTAGACAGAGAGGGTAGATAATATTTCAATAAGTATTATCTTAAAAATTAAGCAATGTTGGCATAAAATTACCAGGACTAGTAGTAGTAGTAGTAAGAGTGGACAGTAGTCAAGCCTGGTGAATAGACCACACCTGTGGATCAATATCACCAACCCCGAAATCAACCACCTATCACTTATACCTCCACTACTCTCTCCTCGTCAAACCTCCTGCTAAGATGAATGAAAGTAAGAATGTCCTGCCAGAGACTCCATTTCCTCTTTGTGTAGCGTTCCAGTTCCAAATATCTGAAACCTGAGCCTTCCAAACCCTTCGCACGGGATCAACCTGTTTCTTCCTCATTGTCATCACATATTGGACATGTTGGGCTCTCGGTCACCTTCATTAGGGCTAAATGCCTATTAAGCCTGCAGTGCCCAGTGATTACTCCTACCATAAGTCTAAGACTAGACTTACTCAAGTCAAGAAGCTATCTAGATTTTCTTATGTCCAATGTTGTTTTCCCAAATGATTTTAGTTTCCTTCCAAATCCAATTTTTTATAAAGGATTTGGCTTGCCCTCTAATCCAATCAATCGCAGGCTCTGGCCCACAAAAGCCTGCCTGTAGATGCCCCTTTTAAATAGCTGACCAGGACTAAAAATTATTGTTTTTTTTTGAGACCTAAAACGTTTATTTAAAACTTATTTTAGAATTTTCAAAAATAATATAGCTATAATAATTTTCAAATTTTGTGTGTCAACGTATTGTCCAGCCCCAGAGTAAAACTCCAAATCATTGGTTTTCTTACAGCAAATTCCCTAACCAAATGGTTTATAAATCTTATAATATAGAAATTCAACCCAAATTTCAGAGACTAATAAGACAGCTAATTCTTAGGAAAATAAGTAATCTGTTTGAAAATATTGTAGTAAAGCATTTTGACTTACAGGTTTGACACAGGAATAAGCTACTCCTGAGTATGAATATCGGTCCACAACTAGAGTTATGCCGTTAGATAACGCCTCCTTTATTTCAGGCCTAATAATCATAACAAAACAATTTATTAATTACATGACTTGCAACTCATTTTCAAAATGCAAATAATTCTCGTGCAAAAAATTCAATTAGAGATATTTTAGTGAATTTTCTAGATTTAGCTGATGAGTTAGTTGGTCCATATAGAGGTAGGTGAACTCAGGAGTGTAACCATAATTTCTTTTAGAGGTAACTGAACACAAAAAAATAAATGTAGCACGTATGTAATTATATGTATTTCTCGTAGATTCTTTAACCACTTATGTAAACATAAGTTTTTACATGACCATTTATGTAAATACTAAAAATAAACCAGGAAATATAAAATTAACTTAATACATACTCAAGTTCCCATCGGTTGGCACTAAACAATAAATGAACAGCCTTTGGATGAACTTCAACTCTCCTCGATAAATAGTCGTCAATAACTTTACCTATAGTTGTTGTTCTATCTGAAAAACAAAAAGATCTTTAAGAAGTCAACAACAGTAAATTTATTTTAAACGACTGTAAATTGTAACAATTATTTTGCACTGAAACTTCAAATCAGATAAGAGCAGGTATGTGTCCAATAGATACAACAACAAGGCGTGTTCAACGGGTCTCAGGAGTCCCATAATTCTCTTTGTCATGTTCCTTATGTAGTGGATGAAAGTTTACTCTCCAAATTACTTTAGTCAACATATATGTTTGTCAATTAGACCCCTTTTCATGAAATTCATTCCCAAAGGCACGAAACCTCTGTAAGGTAAACAATGCTATCGGCAAGTCACTTTTTACTACATACAAACTAAATCTATGGATTATATTAGGTAAAAATGTTAAATATGGTTGAATACACTGTATGAACCATGCGGTAGGAATCCAGTAAGATAGGCTAGAGATGTAAGGAGATGTAATCTGCTCCACTCCCCTAATAAACTCCCTTACTCCCCTAATGGGGTTATTAGAAGGTTTAAAACAAAAAATATATTTAAGTAAATTGTGATATCCTTGCATGATTAAAAAGTTACACAAAACAAACATATTTGATAAGTTAGTAATTAGTAAAAACAGTAATATTTCAGTGAAATAATATTATTCATTAATGAACTATTGTATTTAATACGATGTGTGGATTTAGTATGCTGTGTGTACATAGTATTTCTTTAGGTCTATGGACCAATAACAAAATTTTCTCACAGGGTTTTGATTAAGACTGTAATGTCTCATGAAGGTAAAGAAATTTTGAAGGGGGATGCAAGGAAAAGTATTGTGTTTGCAAAAAAATACAAAACCGGGATGAAACCGGAATTATCTGTTTCACGAGTATTTAAGGCCTCCTGAGTGGTTTTTGCAAAGTTGTCTGTCTGTATGTGTGTGTCTGTTATCATCGTAGCTCCTAGTGTATTCATGCTAGAGAGTTGAAACTTCGTACAAAAATCAGTCTACCACTGTAGTTGTGCTTTTTGGAAAATAGTTTTTATGATGTCATTAACCAACAATAATGACTCAGCCAAAATTTCAAAAAAATCATAAAACTTGGAAAAATAATGGGTTCAGATTGAGATTTGGCACGCATGTGGTTATGTATAAGACTAACATATTTGCCAAGTTTCATCTCATTATCAGCATTAGTTTAAATCGAATGACTTGTGACTTACAAGTCATTTATCAAATGACTTGTGTATGTTTTTTAAAAAAATTGTAAAAAATCAGAAAATAATCTTATTGAGTTGAAATTTAGTACCAGTGTATACCTTTATGCAATAAATAAGTACACTAAGTTTCGTTTTAATAAGACAAGTATATTCATGATTTTTGTTGGATCATAAAAATGAAGTAGCATTGAGCGTGGTCAGTGCTGTACTGGTGACCGCTGAGAATGAAACGGTTGCATTTACTGCCTGAGGAAAAGGGAAGCAAGTCTGAAGACATGTTGCTTATAATTTTGGTGAATTGTATTCTCTGAGGATGAGCAAAGCGAGTCCGACAAGGAAAATTTCAGAGTTACCCCGTACCCAATTTGTTTAAATATAATAGGTAAAGTGATGTAAAAGTGAGGGGTTGGAGAAGATACTGTACTCCGACTCCGACTTACTGGGGTTTTTTTCTTAAAGCTCAAGTAAATAATGAAGTTGCTTAATTATTTTATGTATAAAATTTATATAATAGAGAAAACATTAAAATGGTGCTCTTTATTGACCTTTGCTTGGCAACAAATCAGGATGGAGCAACAAGTGGAGCACACTTGTGGCATAGTAGTTAAACTAGATTCCCATTGTTTGAAAATTGGTCCATGTCACCCATAGGTAAAAGGGTGGGTGTCAGTACACTGTCTCAGTCCGACCCCTCATTTTTACAGCACTATAATTATTGGTAATTTTTAGAAAAAAGTGAGGGTTAGTTCAAGAGTTCTCCCACCAACCGGTGGGGAGAACCCTCTGCAGCTCTTATTTGTAGTAGCTTGCGATAATCAATTCCAAACTTTTCCTCGTTCAAGTTACCCCTCCCCAAGTGATAAGCAAAAAATGCGGTGCACATGTGATAACAGCTATGCTTGGTTGTTTTTTGTCTGTCCCTGTGTTTTACGAAAGTGAGTACACTTCCTCTTCTCCTTCAACCCTTTTAACAAAAGTTAAACTCAGTCAACCCGTCCTTCCTCCTTCAACCAAAGTTAGAAGCAACAGATAGAGAAAAACTTACCAGGAAAATGCATATATTCAGCTTTTATTTTTTTTCTATTAAGCGCAGCTACGAGGCTCTTGCATTGAGTAGTTTTACCACACCTATCGCACCCCTCAACGATTATAAACGCGCCTCTCATTTTAATAAATTTCAATATCAATCACAAAAAAAAATCTGTATAAATTTAATACAAAATAGTAAAATCCAACTTCTAATCAAACTTAGGTTGAGTGCTTCTCAAAAGAAGTCTTCAATTTCCGCTGTCATGAGGCGGGAATGCAACAAATCAACGGATCAATACAACTTCTGCTTCCAGAAAAAATTAAGTAAATCGGGGTTTTAAAGGTGTCTCAACAAACTTCAAATTATTGCTAAATGTGCTAAAACTGAATAAAATAATTACCACAATCAAAATGATTTATTAAAGAAAATTAAATTATGATTACTTAAAACGTTAACCTATCAAATCACAAGCCCGCCTTACACATCCCATTAACCAGTTTTAACCAGGTTTAATCAGCCATCACATTGTATCGAAAAGTCAAAGAAATGCAATAGCTAAAATTTTTGAGCGATAAAAATCTTACTTAAACCCCCCAAAAGATTATATAAATAAATATAAGAATGAATTCTAGACTACAATTGACTAAGAAATATAAAAAATTTTAACTAATAGCATTCTAATTGCAAAGAAGGCATATATTTTTACATCATAGACGGGCGCTTTGCCTTAATATTGCTGACTAAAAAATCATCAAAATGAAGCGGATGCATGAGATTACGACTGCTCTGTTTGAAAGAAACGCCTTATGTTTTTGTTTACCGGGACGCCAAGCAACGGGAAATGTCACTTGATTCTCCCATTACTTGATTTTTACCAAATTTTTACCTGTATTATGCATTTTATGTATCTTTTTATCATAACGTTAATTCAGTAATGATTGTGCCTTAAGAAATTAACATTTTAATATCAAAATGTTTATTTACTTAAGTAAAAAGGTTCGTTATATTTTCTTTTAGTTTAATACGATTTTTTATCGAAGTTAGCTTCTTGTTCTTGTAAAATATATTTCTCCCTTCTATATTGCTGACATCACTTACAAATTTACTTTTGTCACTATGCTATCACTACTTTTGGGTTTTAAAGTAAGCCCAATTAAGAAATTAAATAAATATATACGTTTCCAAAGGGCTTAGTCGTGATCTTGGTATTTATCATTTGACAGCTTCCTCTCAAATATTTTTGGGAGGAAAGAAGTTTTTGCCCATTCTGACTCATTTTTTTGTCCATCCCCTACTTATTGAGCTCTAAATAGAATGATTTTTGGCTGATTAATACCTAACATGACTTATATTGTTATTATTCTTTCTTAGACACTGATGATGTCCATTGGTTCGATTTAAACAAACATTCACCATAACCACATTGAGGCAAACCTTATTAATTTAATTTTCTACCATTTCACTTGACTGATCTAAAGGGGACCATCTCATCCATTATTTAATCCAATTTAAAAGATTAGGCGGTACTGGAAACTCTACAAGATAGTTAAATTATCAAAGTTAAGATAAGTAGTGTAGTTAAAAAAGTTTTTAGAGATGGTCATATTAAGTGGGGTGTGGTTTTCCTTCCCTACCTCCTAAAAAAAGAAGAAAGGACTGTGTAAGTGTTTCTAATCATAGATTTGTTCAGCACATAAACTGGAGTACACTAATCTACTCTGCACTATTCTTCTTTACACTCAAATTTTTCATTTAAAGGTAATCTTGAGTAAAGTAGAGGTAACTCTGGATTAGATGTGTGCAAGAACAGAAAAAGGGTATATCTCGTAGGATTTTATTTTGTGTCAAGTTTAATTAAAAATGGATTATTTGATTAAGCTGTTGCGTTTTTGCTAGAAATGTGTATTTCTTTTATTTTCTACAATCTCACTTCACTGATCTGAAGGGGACCATCTCATCCATTATTTAATCCAACACTTATGCAATGCTTCCTCTCGTTTTTAGAAGGTAGAGAAGCAAAACCACACCTCACTCAATTTCTTAACTTTTTATTGATGATGTTCATTGCATGGCAGAGAGGGAATAGCTACAAAATGCAGTATGTGCAATTTAAATGACTTAAAAGATAATTTTCACTTTTTAGCTGTATGCCCTGTTTTATGTGAATTTAGAAAAACCTACCTTAGCAAGTCTCAGTTATCACTTGAAGAATATATAAAACTTCTTAATTTTGTGGACTATAATAAGCTTGTAACCTACATAATTAGTATATGAAAATACAGGCTTTTTTTAATAGAGAACTTCAACTACCAATAGTAAAAAAAATTAATTAGAAATAAAATTTAAATGTATGTGTGTATAAATAGATGTATGTATGTATATATGTATTAACATAAGCAATAGGGCTTATGCAGATGAAGACTCACAGCTAGGTCCTGACGGTCTGCGATCCAGGCCATGGAGTCCAGCTAAAGGTGTTATCACACCAGGAAAAATAGCAGTTACTTTTTTTAATTATTTATCAAATTTAAAAAAAATCTTTTGTAATTATATTGTTCACAACACTAATATGTTAAATATAGCCAATTTATTTATTTATTATTGATGATGTTCACATTCTAATCACCTGACCATTTCTAATCTTTTTGTGGGATATGTAGGCACTGAAATGTCAGCATTTGATGAAATGAATGGGTGTTACGTTTCATAGCTTATGCAATCCTTTCTCCTCCTTTTGGTAGGCAGGGAAGCAAAATAAGATGCCCAAAAAAGTTTGTTGATTGTCAAAGATATAACATAATTATTGTACAATTAAAAAGTTTCTTTTTGTGGGCTTATAAAAAATATATAAATAAAAACAGATTTATTACACAAAAGTCCTATATTTTTTAATATATAATAATAACTAAGCTTTGATTAAAAATTAGTCATCATCAGAGTTTAACAAATATAAAATATAAATACAATTTTACAAACTACTTCATATTGCACCTTAGTATGGTTTGGTAAGCTATGTTTGAAACATAGCAAACATAGCTTATCAAACCATACCAAGGTGCAATATGAAGTAGTTTGTAAAATTGTATTTATATTTTATATTTGTTAAACTCTGATGATGACTAATTTTTAGTCGAAGGCTTTGTTATTATTATATATTAAAAAATATAGGACTTTTGTGTCATAAATCTGTTTTTATTTATATAATTATTGTACATGGAATTTGTTCGTAGATTGCTATACCAAACAATACTAAGGTGAATTGTTTAGCCTGGAGTAGTGTCGAAGGGTGGCTGGCTGTTGGGGGAGACGATGGTCTACTGAAAGTATTAAAGTTAGATTCAGGTAACTAATGCTTCCTTTTTATTGGCTATGAACTTATTTAATTTTGTTTCAGTAACTGTAGTACTGGGTTTGTTATTGATTTGAATATTTTATATAATAAATTAGTAAACTAGGTTTCATCACATTATAGCTTGTGTATATACGGTATATTTCTTTACATATATAAAGAAATATTTATTTCTTTGTTAATTATTTATTTCACCGTTTAAGACTAATGTGAAGCTTGAGGAGGTGAAACAGTTATGCAGCCTTCGTAGGAGCTTACTCTTTGAAAATTCACTATATAACAACATTTTTTTTTTATTAATATTTTTATTTATTATAATGTTTTTTTTGTTTTTTTTTAACAATACAAATGAAAGATAAACAATAATATAACTTATATTAATATTTTTATATAATATTGAAAATATAAAACAAAAAAATACATAGCCGTGCACAAGCCAAAGCTTTTGCAACTATTAAAAATTAATTTATTGTTTTAATGTTAAATCCATTAATTTGTTTTTGTAATTAGATTTAGATATTATTTATATTTTTTATGCTGTTATATTATAATGCATGTATGTTTTTAAAATAATAAATAAAAGTTATAATAAAAAAAGTTATAACATAGCAAAATGCTATGTAGTTAAGTATAATTATAAAACAATAATATTCTGTCTAACAGCCATGAAGCCAAGTGGCCACACTGTGAGGCAACCAATGATTTTTTCACAAAAGAGTGAAAAAAGTTGAGAGTGAAAAGTTTTTTTAGTGCAGACTAATAAAATAATAGCTATGTGCCCCAATTCTAAGCAATAATATCATAATAATAATCATTGTTTTTATGTAAAACCTTCCAAATGGTTGTTATGGAAGACCAGCTGAAAAGCTGAACAACAACCATTTACTATCCAAGAGATATGTGGTGTTTTCTTTTTGTTACATCTTTTTTGTAAGTTTAATTATGTTATCGGATAGTAATAAACGTTTATTTATTTATTTATAATTTGAACGAAACGCAAGGTACAATATAATAGAAACTGGTATAACTAAAAAAGGGTTTTTGAACATTGACCTTGAGGTTTGGAATGAACCAGTCAACTCAACATCCCAAGTGACGTAATAGCTTTTTGCCGCGAATCTTACTTTTTTAAATATTTAGAAAAAAAATATTAAATTTTTTTAATTGGTTATAAAAATTTGTACAATAATTATTTTCATTTTTTCCTTTTAAATGAATTTTTTCTTACCTCCATTAACCTAACAAAACAAAAAACCTTAGGTTTTTTTTTTATTTTTATAATATTCTTTATTTAATAAATATAAATACAAATATAATTTTTACAAAAATCATTAGTACAAATATAACAAAAAAAGCAATTAATTTATCATTATTTAAAGAGACCCACCACTTAAGAGTATTCAGAGAGACTCTTGAGCTGTGGTGGGGAGTTCTATTTATGAGTGTTTTTTTTAATTAGTTAAAAATTAAGGTTAAAATTTATGCATCTTCCTCATTTTCAAAATTTTTGCAAAGTCATTAAAACATGAGCGATATAAATATGTGACACCGTCAAATTTTTTTTTTTATTTTGGATAATACAACTAGACCCAATGATTGATTTTTGTATTAAGTTTAAACTCTATCATAAACATACTCTGGGAGCTACGATGATAAAGACACTCAAACACACATACAGACAGACAGACAACTTTGTGGAAAACACACAGGAGGTGATTAAAATGAACAAACACACTTGAGTTTAAAAAAATATTTTATTGTCAAACCACAATAGGTACATCAAAAGTAGAAAACTGACCGGTTTCAACTAAAAATTAGTCATCGTCAGAGTACATTTATCAAAAGAAGCAACTCAGTTGATAAATGTACTCTGGCGATGAATAATTTATAGTTGAAACCGGTCAGTTTTCTACTTTTGATATACCTATTGTGGTTTGACAATAAAATATTTTTTTTAAACTCAGGTGTGTTTGTTCATTTTAATCACCTTGTCTGTCTGTCTGTATGTGTGTTTGAGTGTCTTTATCATCGTAGCTCCCAGAGTATGTTTATTATAGAATTTAAACTTAATATATACCACAAAATCTCTGTCAAAACAACTAATGATTTCACTCAGGAGGTCTTAAAACACCTGAAAGGGAAAATTGAGTTCAGTAAATCCCGATTCTGGATTTCATCCCAAACACAATACTTTTCCTGTATGGGTATAAAAAGTAAAGATGGAATTATTTTTAAACTTTTGGTCACTTTCTAAACTCTGATGTGTTAGTTTCACCTTGTACGTAAAGTTCTTTAAAAATCTGTTTATTAATCATATGCCTGAATAATTATTATGTATGTTATCTACTGTTAATAATTTAACTGGTATTATTGAGAATGAATCGAGATGCAAATTTGAGTTAAGATAAAACATTTTAATTTGAAGACTATTTTGGTTAAAAATATACTGTATTGGTTTAAATATACACTGTATTAGTTTTAAATATATAATGTATTGGTAGTAGAAAAGTGTAGGTTTTGATGTTGGTGTAGGTAGAGACAGTAAAGGTAAAAGTTTGGCTGCACCAGCTAATCTCTCCATGAACCAAACAATGGAGGGTCACAGTGGAAGTGTGGAAGTCATTACTTGGAATGAACATCATCAGAAATTAACTACAAGTGATGAGACGGGACTTATAATCGTTTGGACTTTGTATAAGGTAAGCCTAATATTCACTTTCAGGAATAATGTCCAAGAAAACTTCAGTTGATAGTTTTAGAGCGAGGAGTATAACCTAGGTCACTACTCCCTCCAACGCTAGCTCCAAGTTTAGTTTACTCCTGACATTGCATGACTTTTTTACGAATGTGAGGAAGTTATCAATTTTTATTATTATTATTATTTTATTATTATCATGTTTTGTATTTGTAGGGGACCTGGTATGAAGAAATGATTAACAATAGAAACAAGTCTGTGGTGAAGGGAATGGTGTGGAACTCTGACGGTCTTAAGATCTGCATTGTCTATGAGGATGGTAAACATATCACAACTAACTTCACTAAGATCTGCACACACCACACACACACACATATATAATATATATATATATATATATATATATATATATATATATATATATATATATATTGGACAAATATATAATATATCAGGAAAAATCCTGATTCTAGGGTCTAAGCTAAGCCAGAAAACCCCATATATTCCTTATCCGATTCTTTTTAGTTTTCAAGATATTTCGATATATCGATATTTTGTAGCATCACATGTTTTTCCTGAAGATTGGCTTATAACTTAAAAACGAAAAGAGATATTAAGTTGCTGTTTTCACCAATGGAAAGATCATGAAATTCCCTTTAAATTAATGTTTAATTTATTTCATTTAAAATATTTTAAGTGGGACTAGACTTTTTTTTATTTTATCTTTATGCTAGCTGAAACATGGATATTTAAAAAATAACTATGACATGGGGATAAGGTTTTTATTATTTTTTAAGTTGTTAAAAGCAGGGAAGTAATGAGTCAGTTACTATGTTTTATTTATTCAACATTTTACACTAAACCAATAAAAACACTTAACCATTTGAAGAAACAACAATAGAATGATAAAATTCAATTATTTGAATGGTAGGTTTTCATTCTAGGTTAATAATGAAGACTTCAATCCTTTAGAGTTTTTATTTACATAAACATTAATAACAGACGTTTCGCATGGCGAAGCCAGGCATCTTCATTATTAACATAGAATTTAATTCTTAACAGTCCAATAAATATTTAAGTAGTTTTTCATGTTTCTTTTTTTTAATTTGATTACCTACTGATTTGTACTTGGTAAAGTTATTTTCTGTTGTCTTTGTTAGGTGCTGTAATCGTAGGATCGGTGGATGGTAACAGAATTTGGGGCAAAGAGTTGAAAGGTTTGCCCCTGTGTGGGGTGCAGTGGTCACCAGACTCAAGATTACTAATATTTGCCTTAAAAACTGGAGAAGTTCATGTTTACGATGCCTTGGGAAATTTTATTGTAAGTTTTGATACAATTCTACATAGTTATTAATTTTAATGCATTTCCAAAGAGATTAGGATCACAGAGTGGGAGGAGGGAAGGAGGTTTATCTAATAATATATATAATTTGTTTTTTTGGGGGGGGGGTACTTTTTTTGGAGGAATTAATTTGATTGGGGAATCAATGATGTTATGAAATCATTGTTTTCCTGATAACTCAACTAGACCTGAAGATTTCATCTCTTTAGCATGAATTCTCTGAGAGGTAAAATGATAAGAGACAGAGAGAAAACTTTGTAAAAATCATTTAAGAGGTTTAAACAACACCTGAAACAAATTAGAATCTTATGTCAACTTATTTACCTCAAACCAATCATTTGCATGTTTTGCGATATCTTCTATTTTATTCATAATACCATCAATTAATACTTCAACCCCCTGTTTTCCATTAACTGCCTTGCTCAGGTTGTCTGAAAATCTCTGTACGGTACAAAGAACATGGTACAAATTAAACTAATAAATATACAAAACCACGAAATTAAAGATATTGAAAAATGAGAGTTAGATGAAACTCTGTACAAATATCAAGTTCTTTGAAGGAAATATTTTATTAGATTATAAGAATAATAATTTTCACCTCTGTGGCCAAAATAGCTACTATTTTAAATAAAAAAAAAGAAAATGCACTAACTCATTTTAAAGATATGTATGAACTGATGTTTAGAAGAAATTTACTTTTTAAAACTTGACTGTAAATTTACTTTTTAAAAAATGTGTGTATTTTTTTGATTCCAGACTAAGGTAGTGATTGTTTGTCTGCCCAGTGTGATGATGGTATGGGTGAGTGTTGTAGGATTGGCTTGGTACGATGGTAGGAATGGCTACGTGGAGACAATGTGTCCGGTTTTAGCAATCTGTTTTCAAACAGGACATGCCCAGATCATGAGAAGATATAATGATGAAAGTAAATATGTCTTATCATTCGTAATTTTTATTGCTAATTTACAATTATAAGAAAAGGAATCATTTTAATATTTTTAATTTGTAGACAATTTTTTTATAAATGTGAACATTTCAATCCCTTAGATCAAAGCTCCTTATTCTATAAAACTAAAATCTCTATCTCATAGATTTATTTCATGGCCTTCAAACTTACTATTTAAAAGTGTTTCTATTTAACAAATTTATTTCATGTCCCCTTTAATTTACTATTTAAAAATGTTTCTATCTAACAAATTTATTTCATATCCCCTCTAATTTACTATTTAAAAGCATTTCTATGTAACAAATTTATTTCATGTCCCCCCTAATTTAATATTTAAAAATGTTTCTATGTAACAAATTTATTTCATGTCCCCTCTAATTTACTATTTAAAAGCGTATTTAATTTCATGAGTTTGTTCTTTTAAGAGTTTTATCTTTTGAGTTTGTTATTTTTATTGATTCTTCACGAATCATAATTAATTTTTGAGTATTTTACGTGGCATCATTTTCTATGGAACTGGGATTAACATTATGTGGAAGAAAGAATTATCGCTCAGTCATAATTTAAAATTCAATCTGTCCAGGTAGTAGTTGAAAATTTGTAATTTTACATCATAACATCTAAACGAAAAGCGCTGTTTGTTGGTATTATTCAGGTCTACTTGTGTGCCAAAGTTCAAATGGATCCAATCAATTTTCTGGATTTTATGAATTTTCAAAGTGTTTGCTGAGTCATTAGAACTAGTTAATAGACACATATAAAAACACCTGTAAAATCCACTCAGGACAGGAGGTCGGTAAAATCTGCGTAGGAGGTTTGTAAATCCACTTAGGTGTCAGATTTTTAGTTGAAACACTATACTTTTCCTATATATCTATGGTATATATAAAGGAAAAGTAAAAAAAAATTAAAAATAAAAATGACAGCATAGGTTACCTTGGTTAATTTGTTGAAATCTTGCTAGTAAAATATTTGTTTTTCTGTGAAATATTCTAAACTTATATATTTAAAACATTTTAAATCCCACAAGACAAACCACACCTGTGGCTTACATAGTTTTTGAAAAGATTTATAAGAGCTGTGCCTGTGATGCTTGAAAATGAGTCAGGGATGCTTAGTTGCATGTTTTGCAACTTGTTTTTTTTATTATTTTCAGATCCGATTATAATAGAAACGGGGTTCAATGTGACCTACTGCAGCTGGAACCACAACGGATCTATACTAGCCATCGCCGGCTCTACAATCCTAGCCGATGAAACTAAACAAACCAATATAGTTCAGTTCTACACCACTTATGGACAGGTGAGTTTTATTTTATACAGAATTTAAAAGAGATAGAAAAAGCAGGATGCTGCCAGAGTGTGAGGACTCAGGCAATTCCACTGCCACTAGGAATTGTCTCACTACTTTCTCTAAAACTGCGTGATCTATTGCTGACAATAAGTCCAAATCTGTTGAGCCATAAACCTGCAGACTGGGGTAGAATAGTCATAGGGCTCGCTGTTTCTTCCACCTCAAGAAAAAAAGGACCTTTAACATAGATGCTGACCCCACAGTTGACTGGGGCATTCGCATCCGTCCCTGCTCACCCAGCTCCAAGTCTTCATCACCTGTGAATATCATGGGTGTAGAGACTGGGATTACAACCCCCCTTGACTTACCTCACGGCTTCTGCTCCAGGCAGTGAGCCGGAGGCAAATATTGAGCAGTGTTATGTTGATGGTGTTTAGTTGATGGTGATGATGTCCATCAGCGTCAGGAGCCATTAAGGAGCCACCAATAATTAGTGATGGGAGACACCTAATAAGTGTAGATGGCCCAGCCTATTGATTATTACTAATTATCACATAGTTCAGACAGTAGTTAATAGTTCATCCAGCTATGCTCTGGGCACCCATTTGATTTTAACATATTGCCAAGTTTAGCATTAACTACAGCTTGTTGTTTATACTGTTGTAAGTATTGCTTGGATCTATATTACATAATATATTATTATATACATATTATATTATTATACATTATTACATACATATTATATTATTATTATATACATATTATATTATCATTATATATTATTATATACATATTATAGTATTATATATTATTATATACATATTATATTATTATTATATACATTGTTGAGGTTCTCTATATCTATTTTATCTAGGTCGTAAAATAAAAATTGATTCCCCTTGACTTCAAGAAATATACTAAATTATTCTGACAAGCATTGACAATTTACATTTAAAATTAAATAAATAAAACAAGTAATTCCCTAACATACATATTATATTATTATATACATATTATATTATTATTATATTTTATTGCATACATATTATATTATTGTATTATTAATATAGACATTAAATTGTTATACTTTTAATTTATATATTAATTATTATTATAATTAATAATTATACAAATAATTATATTTATTTATTATAAATATAACATTATATCTGGTTGGCAGCACGTGAGGACACTAAAGGTTCCAGGCAGAAGCATATCGTGTGCTGTGTGGGAGGGTGGTTCACTCAGAATGGCTCTGGCAGTCGACTCATTCATCTACTTTGCCATCATAAGACCAGACTATAAATGGACTTACTTCTCAGACACTGTTGTCTATTCTTACAACAAGTCTAACCAAAGTGGAACTATCGTCAACTTCTGGGATATTAAAAACCCCTCTGAGGTATCTTATGTTAAATAATTCTTTATTTTGCCAACTTATACCTTTCCAATGATAGCTACCTAGGCTGATATTAACCTGTTTTCTTCTAATAGTACTAAGTCCAGGGGTACAAACCCCTCAGACGAGCATTAAAATTATTTAATAATTCAAAAAAGACTGGAGATTGGGAAACTTACCCTTTAGCACTCACTAACTATAAAAAATCCCTTAAAGATGGTGAGTGAGATTTTTGGAGAAGGAGAAGTTTCAGTTCTAAAATAGACAGTATCTCTTAAGCAGGTAGACTCAATAGAATACCGTTTAAAAGTCCAATTAACACAATTGGCACCTTTCAGACTCCCAGTGAAGCCTTTGCTAACAATGTAATGGATATTCATGTCACTGAGATATTTCAATCAGTCCTAAAAGTTCTTGATGTATTCTAGCTTGTGTTATTGTGTTTGGTTTCAGTGCAATGGGAAATGTCTAAAGTCACTGTATGGCATGGCTTCGTGTCGAGATCATTGTGTCCTCGCTGCCAAGTCAGACGACACTAACGGGAAGTATTGCTTATTACTCTGCAGTTCTATTGGCACTACTGTTGATTGTAAGTAACTTCATGGACTAAGTAATAAAGATGGCATTTAGAGATGGATATTCACGTCACTGAGATGTTTCAAGCAGTCCTAAAATTTCTTGATGTATTCTAACTTGTGTCAATTATAATGTTAGTGCTAATATTTACTTTCACGTCACCTCAAGTGATTCAGAACTTTCATTTTGTTTTGTCGATCCCCTTAAAAAACAATTCATGCAACATAGCTGTAAAGTGATTTTTATTCCAGAAATTTATTATCAGATAATTTATTTGTTGTTAATTTATACAACAATTATACATGTTTGCAACGTTTCACTGAGCCAAACTCAGCATCATCAGATAAAAACAAAATGCATCAAACTCCAAAGTAAAATTAAAAGTAATTAAAAAAACACGGAAAATAATATAGAATGAATGACATTTAACAGAAATATGTCAGTAAACAATTAAAAAAAGTTAGGAAGGCTGGGATTTGTAGTTGCAGATGGAGGTTCTGTATTTGTAAGGAGTCTTATTAAATTTAGAATATTGAAAAAATTACTAAGTAAATACTCAATTTGAATAGAACGAAAGAATAAAAAATCTCTCCACAGTCTCTTATTTGTTTAGTAGGCACTGATGATGACCTCTTGTTAGGTCGAAAGCGCTCTACTTTACTTTGAATAAAATCTATAACTGTGGAGAGACTTTTTATTTTTTCGTTCTATTATTCTATTTTTTCGATGGTCTCCATTTATGCTCATTCTAAAACTACTCAATTTGACTCCAAACAATTTATTATTGTCTCTCTATGCATGTCTATAAATAAATTGCTGCTGCAATAACATGACGTTTCACTTCGGAGTTGCATATTATTCTTCTTCTTTCTGAGAAGAATCAATATGAGATGCACATTGATCAAGTGTTAATAAAGAGCTTTGCAGTATTATCAAAGTATAATATTGAATTATAGAAATGTGTTTACATATGTTTGCAGCTAAATTCATGGAGATCGAGCCACTGTATGTTACCATGAACTCGACGCACGTGTTTGCCTCGTCTAAAGACCATTTCATTGTCTGGCCATTTATGACTCCCAAGTCTCATTCAACTCTTGCCAATGTTGGTCAGTTAAAAAGTTTCTTTTTTGTGGACTTATAAAAAAAACAGATTAATTACACAAAAGTCCTATATTTTTTTAATATATAATAATAACTAAGCTTTCGACTAACAAAAATTGTAGTTGAAAAACAATATTTTAAACTAAATTAAGAATTTCAAGATTTAAGAGTTCCTTATTAAATTTTAGTAAAAGGAGCTTAATTTTTCTACATCTTTTTTAAAATTAACACTATTATCAAATTTTACTATATTTATCATTTCTTTAACTTTCCTTTTTGCCAATTAAGTTCGTTTTGCAGAATTCGGGTATTGTCAAAATCAAAACTGTGTCCTGTATTATGTTTGTGGTTAGAAAGTCCAGTATTATTTTTATCTTTTTTGTAGTCATATTTATGTTGGGCCAGTCTTTTATTTAGATGCTGTTTTGTTTACCTATATAAATTCTTTAATGTAACAGTTTTTAACAGTTTTTTTAAACATAGCTTACCCAACAATTCCAAGGTGAAAATGAAGTAGTTTGTAAAATTGTTTTTTATATTTTATATTTGTTAAACTCTGATGATGAATAATTTTTAATCGAAAGCTTAGTTATTATTATATATTAAAAAAATATAGGACTTTTGTGTAATTAATCTGTTTTGATTTGTTGGTCAGTTATCTCAACTATTTTTTATTTATTTGATTTAATATTAATAATCTTTATAACTATATTTCTCATTATCTTTGACTTCAATATTAAAGGTTTTAACATTATGTTGTTTTAAATTAAGATTTTTTGTTGGGAATCATCAAACCTCAACATGTTTGCACCATGTTGTCGACCTACCTGCTGTCTTGATTTCAAGAAAAATTTCAATGATAATTCTGTTACCCCTCCACTTTGGAGGATTTTTTTTTATCAAGTTCTTTTTATGAAAAGATTTAGGCCCGTATTCAAAGACATCTTCCTAACATTCTCCTTAAGGAACAAGGAGAATGTTAAGAAAATGTTAGGAAGATGTCTTTGAATACGGGTCATAGAAGTCTTGAATACTGGATAGATGTTTTTCATTACCGCATAGTTATGGAAAATTTCTAACTTGATAAATGTTGCTAGTCATGATCTACTCTAGTGAAAGTCCCTGAAACAGACCTTTATTTGAAAGCATTACATTGGTAATTATATAATATAATTTACATGTAATCACAAATAA
Organism: Microvelia longipes; assembly: GCA_018340805.1. Classification (NCBI taxonomy): domain Eukaryota; kingdom Metazoa; phylum Arthropoda; class Insecta; order Hemiptera; family Veliidae; genus Microvelia; species Microvelia longipes. Next base: position 53,118,115 of record JACMZG010001863.1, read on the forward strand.
TACTTAGGTTGGCATGAATGTTTTGTTGTAACAGAAGTTAACCAAGTTATATTTAGTAATTAGTTAAGTTAGTTGTAAAGGTAATTTGAGATTAAATTAATAATATGGCTAGCCAGTGAAGCATCTTACACCCAGTAAGTCAAAGTTTTGAGGGCCTAACTAAGTTCTAAATATATTACTAACCAAAAATAACTCGTTTCAAACTTTCACTTATAGGGATTTGGCAAAAGATTTAAGAACAGCAGTTTATAGATAATTGAATTCTGCCCCCTTTCCCCTAATTAATGGCTACAATATTATTATTCAATGTAATTGTTATTTTGTTTTCTCTGTAGGAACCAAGTACAGAAAAGAAAGGATTTATCACATTGATGATACGCCTTCTGGAGTAGCTGAGGTCATTTTGGACTTGGACGAAAATTATCAGGTAACGCATCTATTTTATTGAATATAGGCACAAATACTTGTGATTAGTGAAATAAATTATTTGAGCTGATAATGTTGAGGCATAAGTGGCTGTGGTGTTGAGGCATCTATTTGGCAAAACAGCTTATTTCTGCCTATATTTAATTAATTAGGCAGTAATTAATTTTTTTAATTTTTATTAATTAATAAAATTAATTTTATTAATTTGTAAGACTCTAGTTATTAAATATGGATCCAAAGCATGACCTATTAGTTTCACTTTGCTATACTAAAACAAAATAATAAAAAGTCTCTCCACAGTTAAAGATTTTATTAAAACTAAAGCAGAGCGCTATCGACCTAATAAGAGGTCATCATCAGTGCCTATTAAACAAATAAGACAAAAAATGTCGAAACAAAACCTATACCTAGAATTACAAATTATACCAAAGCAAACAGATAAATTACAGAAATGGATTAATAAATAAATCAAATATAAAATAATAAATAAAATTTAAATTAATAAATAAAATATTTATATTTTATTTATTTATCAATCCATTTCTGTAATTTATCTGTTTGCTTTGGTATAATTTGTAATTCTATGTATAGGTTTTGTTTTGACATTTTTTTGTCTTATTTGTTTAATAGGCACTGATGATGACCTCTTGTTAAGTCAAAAGCACTCTGCTTTAGTTTTAATAAAATCTATAACTGTGGAGAGACTTTTTATTCTTTCGTTCTATTAAAATGTACTCCATTCATGCTCATTCTAAAACAACTTTGCTATATTTTTTTTAAATTGTATGTGATAAAAAATTGTTATGTTAGTAGATCATACAAGCGGACAATTTAGGCTACTGAAGTCCAGGGTTCGTATCCTGGACAATGCCTTAAGTTCTATTAATAGTAATTGTTATTAGATGTTTCTCTAACTTGATTACTATCTAGAGCATAATGGATGAAACTCATCTCATAGGGGAGGTGAATACCCTTGTGTGCTGAAAGCCTGTAAAATGACCATTTTATTTGCAATTATTAGTTTTATTACATTTTCTAATGGGATATATTTTACAAATAATTATTAGTGACGTCAGGTTGGAAAAAGTTGAGTAGAAAACAGCTTTTACAAGAAATCAGAGAGCAAACATAATCCCATAACTTAATTATTATTTATTTTCTGGTAATCATTCAACATTTTGGTAACCTGTAAGATCAGCTTGATACCTGTAAGCATCAGCTATCTGTAAGATTGCTTGATATCTGTAAGATCAGCTTGATAAGATTCGCTTGATCTGTAAGATAAGCTTGATATCTGTAAGATCAGTTTGATACCTGTAAGATCAGCTTGATATCTGTAAGATTAGCTTGATACCTGTAAGATCAGCTTGATACCTGTAAGATCAGCTTGATATCTGTGAGATCAGTTTAATACCTGTAAGATGGGCTTGATACTGTAGATTAGCTTGTATCAGATTATGGGCTTGATACCTGTAAGATCAGTTTGATACCTGTAAGATGAGCTTGATACCTGTAAGATTAGCTTGATATCTGTAAGATCAGCTTGATACCTGTAAGATGGGCTTGATACCTGTAAGATGGTCTTGATACCTGTAAGATTAGCTTGATACCTGTAATCAGTTTGATACCTGTAAGATCAGCTTGATACATAACTTAACATAACATAAAATAGCAGTACTGTCGTCAAAATTAAAGTTTTAAAAAAGTTTTGTAAAAAACTCCTTGACTGAGTAGACTGATACCTGTCAGATCAGCTTAAATTTTACTTTATACTTCCTGAAAACTAGTTTCTACTTTTTATAAATTATAGAGAAAAGTATTGCGTTTGAGCTAAAAATCCAAAACTGGGATGACTCCTGAATTATCCGTTTGAGGTGTTTTAAGACCTTCTAAGTGGTTTGTTTTTACAAAATTGTCTGTCTGTATCGATGTGTGTGTGTGTTATCATCGTAGCACCCAGTTAGTTTAGGCAGAGAGCTGAAACTTGGTACAAAAATCAATCTTTAAGTTTAGTTGTGCTACTATTATTCAATTTGTTCTAATAATAATAATAAATTTTTAAATTAAACAATTTTTTTAAGATTATAATTTTTATGTTTATTTGTGCTACGCCTCCAATAAGCAGAATGCTTGAAGCTGGAGGCGCTTACTTTTATTTAATTTATTACAAAATGTATATTTCTAGGAACTATTTTAGGTTATGTATAAGTTATGATATTATTTTATTTTTATTTGATCTAAAACTAAACTATTATATGTAAAAGAATAAAAAAATAAAAAAAATAATAAATAAATAAAAAAATAAAAATCTATAAAATGTAAAAAAACATTTTACTACTAATTAATAAAAATATTTAATCAAATTAATACTATAAAATAAAATAAAATTAAATTAAATTAATATGATGTTAAATAATTTAACACCTATAAAATAAAAAGTTTTTAATATCTAATTATTTTTTACTAGTGACCCTCTCTCAAGCATAAGTCAACTACTTTTCTAAATTCGTGGATGGCTTTTAATTCTTTAATTTCCAAGGGCAGAGTATTGAATAATTTGGTTGCCCTTGAAAATGCATGTCTTTGCGCAAAAGTTAACTGTGTTTTAATAGATAAAAGCTGACCTTTGGTTTTTTGACGAGTATTATAATTATAAATTTGTGGCTTTATATTTTCGGTTTTAAAAAATTGAGTAAGAATGTGTTTAAATGTGTTCTATTAATTATGATTAATAATTATTATTTTCTTTAGTATAATTTTGTAATTTTATGTATAAGTTTTGTTTTGACATTTTTGTCTTATTCGTTTAATAGGCACTGTGGATGACCTCTTGTTAGATCGAAAGCGTTCTGCTTTACTTTTAGTAAAATCTATAACTGTGGAGAGACTTTTTAAACTCCAATAAATAATAAATAAATTAGGTGTTTTCCAAATTCTGAGGACGTGTGAAGCGAGTACAGATTAGTCTAAATGAATGTACTGAATCTGATATGGTGAGGAAAAGTTCTGAAGCACCCTTTACCTAATTTTTTATCTAAAACTATTTGTTACAATCATGATATTTATACCTGTCCTTGTGATGCATTATTTTTTTTTGTTTCAGCCCCCTTTGGCTAAACAGGTATTTATAGCATTATTAATATATATATCTACTAATCTATTGCATGTATCTTTTGGCGATATTTTATATGCATTTTTTATTAGATAAAAACAAATAAAGATGTATGACACATATTACATGGCGTCACTCCCTAGGGGGTTCAACCCCTCGACAGTTGTCGAGTGAATGGGATTGAACTTGGTGTTCAACCCTTAAACTCATTTTTTTATCTCGGTAGAGTCTAAACTACAGATTGAAAAAAACGGCGTAAACAGTTTGGGTTGAACTACCAAGGAGGTTGAACATGGGGTTGAACCTTCTACCGAACCCCGCGTGTGATCGTAGTAATAATTTCATACTGAACAGAAATGATGACGGTGGATGCAGGTGTAACATTGTGGGTTGATACTGATTGAATTTGTCAAATCAGATCAGAGAGAATGGATCATTCTAGCAATCTATGGGATATTCAGAACATTACTAGAAATATAAATATGAGACTTTTTCTTATGTAATTTTTTTACTCATGAACCGATGGAGTCATTTTAGAGTTTCCACTTTCCCCAATGCTACTTTACTGGTAACCTTTCGAGTTTATGCCTGCATAAACTAAATTAATCTTTTTTCATAGGCACTAAATAGTGCCTATGCAGTCTGTGGACTGACTTTTGATGAATCAACCTGGCATTTGCCTGTAAAATTGAGAAAACCACAGAAAAACCTCAATCAGGTTGACGGGACACGCAGGTCCTGGGTGTAAAGGTTATATTATTATGTTTTATGTTTGGGGGTTTAACTGTTAAGGTTTGGTCTCTAGATTATTTTTTTTTAGGCTAAGGGAAATAGTTAATTTTATTTACAAATTATTTATTTTATTTTTTGGCTGAACTTCGGTATACGGTGCACCCTGTTATCAATACTATATATCGATATATTTTTAGTTTAGAGGTGACGTAGGAATAATCGATATATGCTTTACTTTTACGTTTATGAACATATTTATTATTTTTTTTAATGTTTTTTTGTTGTTTGTGTTTTTTTAATGGTATATCATCCTTCAGACTGGTTTTATTTAACTTAGAGCCCTACAAAAAATATCATTCTCCAATCATATCCACTTCAGACTGTTTTATTTAACTTAGAGCCCTACAAAAATATCCTCCAATATATCCACTTCAGACTGGTTTTTTTAACTTAGAGCCCTACAAAAATATCATCTCCAATCATATCCACTTCAGACTGGTTTTATTTAACTTAGAGCCTACAAAAAATATCATCCTCCAATCATATCACTTCAGACTGGTTTTATTTAACTTAGAGCCTACAAAAATATCTCTCCATCAATCACTTCGACTGGTTTATTTAACTTAGAGCCCTACAAAAAATATCATCCTCCAATCATATCCACTTCAGACTGGTTTATTTAACTTAGAGCCCTACAAAAATATCATCCTCCAATCATATCCACTTCAGACTGGTTTTATTTAACTTAGAGCCCTACAAAAAATATCATCCTCCAATCATATCCATTCAGACTGGTTTTATTTAACTAGAGCCCTACAAAAAATCATCCTCCATCATATCCACTTCAGACTGGTTTTATTTAACTTAGAGCCCAAAAAATATCATCCTCCAATCATATCCACTCAGACTGGTTTTATTTAACTTAGAGCCCTACAAAAATATCATCCTCCAATCATATCCACTTCAGACTGGTTTTATTTAACTTAGAGCCTAAAAAAATCATTCTCCAATCATATCCACTTCAGACTGTTTATTCAACTTAGACCCCTCCAAAAATACTTTCACAATTTTGGTCACACTCCTAGCTCCACTTCCTGTTATACCATCCACCGGATAATTTTTTTTTTTCAAAGAAGATTAGCTAATATATAGCATTCTTTGGTAGGAGGAAAGCGGAGATCCAGTGTGTTGTATAAGTTGTTCAGATAAGTTATTACTGATCGGCAGAGAGTCAGGTTCCATACAGAGGTACAGTCTGCCTCAGGTAGCTTTAGTGCAGAGGTATACACTCCCTTCCCAACCTCATTCCCTCCATATTAACTGTGATTCCACGTAAGTATCCCACCATTGATGGTAGTTTTATCTGTTTATATTCTCATCTTAGTTTGTAGGGCTGGCAGGGAATTATATATGATGACATAAAAATGAAGAATTAAATCCAGTAAGGATATAAGTCCTCACTGGAATTATTTTAATACATAAAATTAAATGAAGAGATAACTCTTCATGTTGTGACAAGCAGATAAGATATATTTTTATTATTTTTGTCATTTTTATAAAATAAATTTAGTCTTTGTTCATATTGACATCTGGCGACCGTATGATTTCTATCTGTCATACGGTCATAAAGATTTCAAAAATTTTTAATAAGTAGGAAATCGAATTCAAAAGGAAAAGAAGTTGAAGGCATATTTTAAATTGTACGTTATTTTAAATTTATATGGAGGAGTTGAACTGCATTTCGAACTGCATTCAGTAAAATAGAAAATAAATTGGAGCAGTATGTGGCTGCTGAGCCAAAAGATATTGCGGCGATTAGGTCTTCGTTAAAGCATGCAGATACGAAGTATGTTGCTATTAAGAAGTTAGATGAAAGAATCTATGAATTAATGTTATATGATCCTGATCAAAGTTTTTCGGACGATGACTTAGAAAACGAAGTTTCATCTGCAGGGAGTATTTTGAAAATATGAATCAATTAAGATAGAACGGAACAATTAGTTATTATGCCTGTCATCAATCAAGCCATTCAGTCTGATGAGGTACAGTCTAGATTAGAGACTACTCTTTCTAAGGTCCTTCCAATTCATAGTAAAAGTAACAAACTACCAAATATAGAACTTGTAAAATTTTCTGGGGAGCTAAAAGATTGGGTATTTTTTGGGGGAAAGTTCAAAAAAAATTCAGGATGATCCTATAATGAGTGAGGACGATAAGTTCTAATATCTCTTACTAGTTACTGTGCCTAACTCTAAAGCTAGGGAGGTAGTGGAAAGTTATCCACCAAGTGGGGAAAATTATAAAAATGCCATAAAATCCTTGCAAGATAGGTTTGGCCGTGAGGATTTATTAATAGAATACTATATTAGGTATTTATTAAAATTAGTTATTCAAAATTGTTTGAGGCATCAAAAAATTTCTTTAGGGTCTCTTTATAATAAATTTAAGTCTCATTTAAGAGCATTAGAAATAATGTGGGGAGATGCTCGTAAATGTGGTCCAATTTTTTACCCTTAGGTAGAGTCATGTCTTCCAGAAGAAATGCTTAGGGCGTGGCACAGATCATCTAAACCGAACGTTCAAACTGAACCCACAGATAAGTTGGCTAATTTAATGAAATTTCTATTATCAGAAGTAGAGGCGGATGATAAGATATCATTGGCAATGTCTGGGTTTGGTTTGAGTGAGGGAAAGATTAGCAGTAAGGACAATGAGTTAGTTCCAACAACCGTAATTTTAGTAAGTTTCAGGAAAAATTATAAAAGTAAAGCCAATAACCGAGTATTTAAAAATGCATCTTTTGTTCAAAAAATCATAAAAGTTCTGATTGTTTTGCTGCTCAAAAAAATGACTTTTGATGGGAAAAAGAAAATAGTTTTTAAGAATAAATGTTGTTAGAGTGTTTAGGTAGATCACGTTATGTGAGAGTATGTAAATCTATGTGCCATGTGGGAAACGGCATACAATATTAATTTGTCCCGATTTACCGGCCAATAGCCCCGAAAAAGTTGAAAGGAAAAATAAGAATGTGAATGACAGTTCTCTGAGAACTCCGGATGAATGTTCTTTTAATGGAATTAGTGCTGTTATGAGTTCCTTAAATGAAGAGTCAAAATTAACTAAGATACAGAATTTAAATTTAGATCAAAGGGAGACAAAAATTCAAAAGAAGACAGACATTGTCACGCAAGAACAGTTTAAAAGAATAAAAGTTGATAAACATATAGCCAGTGAAAGTAATATTGTGGAAATGAATGATAAATGTGAGAGTTCAATGGATAGTGAGATTAGAAAAGAGAGGGAGAACTTAGGGGTAACTAAATTTAATAGTAACGGGTTTTATCAATCTTATTTTAACATAATAGTAATAGGGATGACATAGTTTGCGTTTATTATATGTGGAGTGTTTAAAATTGTTCATTTAGAATCAGTTTTAGGATTTTCGATCGAAATGTTTTTACTATGGTTGGAACTATTTATAAAGGTGATGTGATAAATTTTGCAGGGGTAAATAAGGTATTTAAAGCTAAAGAGAGTAGAGACAGGAATATTCAATGTAGTTTTAATCCTCCCACCGCATCGTGGTGGGGTGGATGTTGGAAACGATTACTAGGCATTCTGAAAATTCTTTTACGGCTAACACTTGTGTATATCTCTATGACGTTTAGGGTAAAGCTAGAGTAACTGATATACAACTCAGATAATAGACAATCTTGCTTGTATCGAAATTACATTTAACTTGGGTTTAAAAACTGATGGTTATTTGATTTGTATGACTTGCAGGAAAGTAGCAGTGGTAGAGTTGTCCGGAGGTCTGAGTTTGGTGGATCTGACGGGGGGAGAGACAGTGGTGACAGAGAGGAAAGATGTTTGGTCTCTGAGCTGGGCCCGAGACAATCCTAACCTAATGGCCATCATGGAGAAGACTCGTATGTACGTCCTCAAGGGCACTGATCCTGAGGAACCCATCATGTCCTCTGGATACATAGCTTCCTTTAATGTTTGTATTATTGCTTTATCTTTTAATATTTTAGCAATTTTTTTAATATATTATATATATATTTATATATATATATATATATATATATATATATATATATATTATATTATATATATATATATTTATTATTGTTCACTATAAGCTGGCTTTGGTTCCAAGGCAAGGCTCCCCCCCCCCCCCGCGGAACCTTCAGACCTTCATTTGGTCTGTTCCATTGCCTTGTATCTACATAATTATCACTCTTTGTGTAATCTATTGTATAAATACATGCTCATTTTCTTTGAAAAAATAAATGAATAACAAGTTGTGAGGTTACTGCTCAGGATATTAAATATATACTGAAAACAGATATTGGATTGATAAGCAAGAAATTGCTTATCTTGCTGCTTGTGGACCTCGACACCAAAATGTTTACATCAGTTAGTATAGGAGTTCCCCTACTTGGTTCATAAATTATTTTAGTTCTTACCTACTACTCCACGTATCGGATTGGACAGTCACCTATCCAAGTACTGACCACGCCAAATGCTGCCTAAATTCTTTCATTAGATGAGAACAGATGTCACCACATTGCTAAGCCACAACCACTAATAAATCCCACCACAACTTGTAAAGGGATTTATAATCTAGTGACACAAAATTAATCTAGTGACTGTATATATATATATATATATATATATATTATTATTAATATATAATAATATATATATATATATATATATATATATATATATATATATATATATATAATATATATATATATATATATATATTGTTTTTGTTGTGGACAAGTTATTTAAGGGCTTTAGCTGAAAGAATTATAACACATTATCATACATCATTTCAGTGTGTGTTAGTCACCATTTTGCTGTACATTTTCCAAAATGAAGTGCCTAATTTTGGAAAATGAGGGACATTCATTTTCCACTTATATTCTCAAAAATGAAGTCCTTCGTTTTGGAAAAAGTTGGGAGAGTGCAAAGTTCACAAACATGGATGTATTCAATGATAAGGATTGTAACTCGGTTTTTATTTTTGCAATGTTTTATAATTTTGCAGGAGCTTGAGATCAGAGCTGTTTTACTCGATGAAATCCTCAACGATCCCGAGTCTCCATCTGTAGAGAATCATATTCTGGACCTAGAAGTCAAGTCATTGAGGGACACTAGACAGTTATTGGATAAGATAGGCATATCCGAAGCAACTGCTTTCATAGAACAAAATCCCCACCCTCGTCTCTGGTACGCCCCCTGCATTAATAGAGACACCTGTTACTGAGCAGTTGTAGTTGAATAAATAAATAAATTCTTTATTCCATTAAGTTACATTAATAACAATAGGTTGCGTCTTAATATATTAAAGAGAGAGAGAAAAAAAAAACATTTTAAAACCAAAATAAAAACAAGATTAAATATTCAGGTCAAATTATATTAAAATTAAAATATTCTTCTAGGCTATAAAAAGGCTTTTTTAATAAAATTTCTTTAATTTCTTTTTTATAATCTTTCATTTTATGAGCAACAATTCTCTGAGGCAATTTATTAAATATTTTAATGCCGAGTATCTGCTGACCCGCCGCCTCCGAGGCCGAGGTTGTTAAGGCGTTAGTCAAAGGTTAGTCTTAAGACTAACCTTTGACACCCACGGAGGTCTGGGGTTCGCATCCCAGGTTACAATCTCAGTTATAGAAGATTATTGTTTAGATAAATTATCGCAACTTTAGAATACACCTTGAGCGTAACGGTTTGCTACTACCACCTGAGGTGTCCCCAGGGGTTATCCTGATGAGCCGCAAGGCTCTAAACGGCATTTATTATTTATTATTATCTGCTGACCCACTCTCGACTTGTCGTAAACTTCTGTGTCTTGTGCTATAACTGTGATTACTTCCATGAGTTTTATAACTATTTTCATTTTGCTTCACAAATTCAGTATATACATATAAATCATCTGTTGTTTATATTCTATTGACATCTTTTTTAGGAGCAGGCACTGTTATAACGGAAACCAACTAATTTATGTTCACTGCAAATAACTATGACACTGTTTTCGTTAGGCTAATACTGCTCCTAATCGTCTGTTGTCTTTTTACCAAATTTCCTTTAAAAAATTTTAATTTTCACTGTCACAGTCCAAACTGCAACTGTGACTTGTCAACCAAGCTGGCCATCATCAAGTCTAAAATTAAATAAATTTATTTAGTATTACAAACAAAATAATAATTAAAAGAATTCTAACTATATCATTTGATACTACCGAGTTTTGAAAACATGAATAGTTGACACAATATAACTGTGAGAGAGACACCTATAAAAAAGAAACAAAAGGATAAATTATGAAAAAAAAAAATAAAAGTTTGTATGATCATATAAGTTAAATGAGGAATAGTTAAAAATAATAAATTATAATTTCTTTGGTTTCTTTTTTGCTCTCCTAAATTTCAGGAAAACGTTTCTGTTTTTTTCTTTAGCAAATAAAGCAGCTGCACCATTGGAATGTTAAAAGTATTTATTGTCACTGTCACACATGCTGAGTTGCAAGATAGAGCACCAAAGTACAACTTCAGCATGTTCATATGACAATGATTGAAATCCAAACAGCTCTCAAAAATAAAGCAAATGGTTTTTCTTAAGTTCTGTTTATTTTCTATTCAAAGAGATAGTTGTCTGGTTGGCAATACCAATGGTGGGAATACGAAAGAGTGATCAATTTTATTTTATCATAGGATGAGCATGGGAGCTGATATATATTCTTTCTTTATTTCTTTATTGTTAGTTAATTTGTAATAAAATTAATTGGTGCTAAATTTAAAAAAATTGTATTTGTATTCATATTTTATTGATAAATATTTAGATTATACCAGGATTTTAAATATAGGATCAGGCTTTTTAATAAAATTAACTTTTAATGAAAACGCCATTGTGGTGAAAATCAGCTTGTTATCAGTTAATTTAAATACCTGTTACAACTGACTTAAACTATTTAATGCAATAAAAAAGTTATTTTGTGCAAACTTACTTTTTAGTGCAAACTAAAAATAATAATTTTATTTTTAAAATAAAATTATTAAAAAGTAAAATTAATTAAAGATAAATAAAATAAAACACTATATTGTTATTTTAACCTTAATATCACTCAATGTAAATACTCCTGACAACCCATTAAAACCCTATTTTTCAATAAAATAGTGATTCTACTGAGTTCACACGCCTTAAAATTAATTAAATAAAAGTACTTTGAAAAAAAATTTAAGGAAATTATCGTCAAAAATAAGAAAAAACCAGAAAAGCCCCATAAGGACTTTAACAACGATCACCCTTTTGCTATCAATTTCTTATCAGCAGCAGAGGCGCTGCTATGGACTTTGAATCGTGAATAAGAATACATTTTATTTCCACAAGTAACAAAATATTTACAAGGAAAAAGTCAACTATTATGAAAAACAAACAACATCTTCATAACTTATTTTAAAAACTCTTTTATCGAGTAAAACACATTTTCTGTGAGGTGTGAATACGGCTGTTTACTCCCCCCTCCCACTCCATTTGTTTTTATAAGAGATATATCCTTATTGTCCGGTGTAAACATAATCATGGGTTATTTCATATCAGATTGCAGTGGTTGAGAGATCAAATGAAACATGATAATTATTTGTTGCAGGAGATTGTTAGCTGAAGCAGCTGTCAGAAAGCTGGACCTGGAGACAGCAGAAGCAGCATTCGTTCGGTGTAGCGACTACCCTGGCATTCAGCTGGTTAAGAGATTAGCTAATATCTCTAGTGAGGCGTTACAGAAAGCTCAGGTCGCTGCTTATCAGGGAGATTTCAATGAGGCGGAAAGACTTTACCTAGAAACTGATAGAAGGTTGACCTAAAAATGCTGATTTTATAAGCTAGAGTAGAATACCATGAGTAGAAATTTTAGTGGAGTGCAAGTGTTTCTGTCACGTGTATAGATAGTTAGGAGATGCTCTATAACAGGAGGAAACAGGGTCCAAGTAAATAATAAATAATATATTGCTATAAACATGCAGATCAGCCAAGGGGCTGTGGTTCCTCTTTGAAGAGTTTTTATTAGAGTTCACACGTATATTTATATTAGTTATTTATGCACCAAGGGAGTAAAGAATACTATTATTTCCCTGAGCATTATGTTGGTTCCTAAGGTGTAAGCCGAGGGAACCAAAGTATTTAACTCCCTAGGTGAAGCCAAGGGATTTATGTGTTTAACTCCCGAGGCAAAGCCAAGGGAGGTAATTACGAGGGGGAAAATAGCATTTTACTCCCAAGATGCAAACAAGATTTTATCTCCAGACGTTAATTTTATTATATTTAAGTTTTGTTGTATTTTAGTATAATTTTTTTGGGTCGGACCCACTTATAAATTTTGGGGGTGCTGCCCCCAAAAAAATAAAATTTATTGCTCCTAACAACTTCTTTTGACCTGAAACGGATTTTGAGCCATTAAACAATTTTTTTTTGGTTAAGATCCCCTTATAAATTTTGAGGGTGCCACCCCTGGGAAAATTTTAAAAATTGTTGAGTCATCTGTATAAATTTAGAGAATACCACTCCTCTAATAAATTGATATAATTGGCTCTAATAACCCAATAATAGGAAACACTTTTTATTCCCAAGGGAGAAAAAATTACTTTTTACTCCCAAGGGAGTGAAAAGTAACTTTTTCTCCCTTGGGAGTGAAAAGTGCTTCTTTACTCTCTAAAAACTAGTCAATAAACTTTACATTATACACCGTCTGGAGATAAAGTATTTTTTTCCAATTATATTAATTGTGATAATACATGAATTTGATAATTAAACATTTATAGCATGTTTGCTATAAATTGAACATAAATTAATGCTATAAATTGAACATAAATTAAAAAATAAATTTTGCTTTTAAATCTAGATTAAAAAACTATAATCTAAAGTGACGTTTATGTACTTTTTTAAACAAAGTTTATACAAAATGACTATGTTTGGGTAATAGTTGGCAATATGTTAATGGTAAATCATGGTAAACTCTCAAGAATCAATTTACTGGGGTAGAGACCATTTTGAATGGTCTAGGGTCATGTTTTCCCCGTACTTTACGGATTTAATGTTGGTGAGTCTAAAATTTTCCACCCTGTAGAACCCTACTTTGTCTTTTTATGTCTGACATGACATTTTGCTAATTTATTAGTTGGATTTAGGCTTTGTATTACTTGAAATATTGTTCCAATGTCTAGAAAACTGTGCAATGATAATGAAAAATAAGTTATGGAGTTTCAAGTAATGAAATAAAACAGAGTCTCTCCACTAATGATATATATTTGACATAGCCAGCTTTCAATCATAACAGATCATCAACAGCCGTTACAGTTTTGTCTAGAGGTCTGTAGCTGACAAAGACTTGTAGCTTTGTTTGTAGCTGACTAGATAAAACTGTAACCGCTGTCTCCTGACTTTACTTTGCTGCTCTCCGGCACTGATGATGACCTGTTAAGATTGAAAGCTGACTATGTCAAAACTATATCATTAGTTGAGAGACTGTTTAATTTCATTTAGTGTAATGCTTTGACTCTTTACTCTTGTCTTGAAAGAAAATCGGTTGTGTTTTGTTTCAGAGACTTGGCTATAAGTTTACGAGAGAAGTTAGGAGACTGGTTTAGGGTGCTTCAGTTAATGAAGACGGGGACCAGCGGAACGGATTCACAGTACACGACTGCTTACAACTCTATAGCTCACCACTTTGCTCAAACTAACAACTGGTAACTAAATTATATTATTCAAAACAGTAGCGCTAGAGGAGTTCATCGTATAATGATAAATAAAAGAGTCTCTCCACTTAATTACTTTATTAAAAAACAAAGACGGCTTTCAACCCCAAAAGGTCATCATCAGTGCCTAACAAACAAATAAATATAACATAATAATAAAACAACAACTGACTTATGTTAGACTGAATACAGACTAACATCTTGAAGCAAAGACTAACATCCTGAATCTTAATAGCAAAGGGGCGTGTTCGGAGTTGCTTAAGGAATTAGTAAGAATAACTCCCCCGTTCAAGATGTTAGTCTGTATTCAGTCTCAACTATGAAAAGATCTAATAAATAATCTTCTATTTCCTTTCCTTCATCTCACCGGTATGTTTATTCTAAGACTGCCTTTTTTAACTTTTTTAAACCTTTTTTGACGTATGTTTAAGTTTTATTTTTGTTTGACTTCTTTATGTATAGTAGTACGTTTTGTATATTTTTAATTTTTATTTACTTGTTGTTTTATTATTATGTTATATTTATTTGTTTGTTAGGCACTGATGATGACCTTTTGGGGTTGAAAGCCGTCTTTGTTTTTTAATAAAGTAATTAAGTGGAGAGACTCTTTTATTTATCATTTAAATTATATTAGTTCTAAGGGCATAATAGTTAGTAGAATTAATTACTAAATATATTACTTAAATATTTTGTCCACAGTGTTGATAAAATTATATTTTGCAGCTTAATGATTAATTTTGCAGCCTTTAGTTGATAAAGTATTTTACTTTACTGGTAACTAAATTATATATGTACTAAGGGCATAGTAGAATTAATATGATCTACCTAATATATTATGTGAAACATATTGACTAGTTTTATTGGAGTAAAAAAGGACTTTTCACTCCCAAGGGAAAAAAAGTTACTTTTCACTTCCTTTGGAGTAAAAAGTTACTTTTCACTTCCTTTGGAGTAAAAAGTAACCTTTTCCTCTCTTGGGACTAAAAACTGTTTCCTATAATAGTCATAAAAAAAATATTTTCTGAATATATAAATTACATTATTTGTAATATTGGTCTCCATAATTGAATATGTTTGTGAACCATACATAGCAGTCATCTAAACACTATATGAAGATTTGTAAGTAAGTAAAGATGTTTGCTTGATAATGCTCTGTGTTTAGAGTGAAATATCGCAATAAATAATTAATATTACCTGATGTCTCATTTGTGCCCAATTTCTGATAGAATAGTATATAAATTATTTGTACAAAGTTTAAACTTTCTAGTATAAAAACAATGTGTTCTATGAAGATAACTGACACATACAGACAGACAACTTTGTGAAAACCACTTAGGAGGCCTTAAAACACCTGAAACGGATAATTTCGTGACATCCCAGTTTTGGATTTTATTTGCAAACACAATACTTTTCCTATATACCTACAGCATAAATGAGGAAAGTAAAAGTGAAATATTGAATAGATGCAAAAATATTGTGATATGTTTTTCTAGTCCATTTGGTTTTTATTGTCCCTGGTATGTCTAATAGCTTTTGTTTCCTTTGACATGTTCTTAACGAATCATCTCAAACCATTATCTTCCGACAAAGGTTTTAAAGATTTGATGTTTGCTTGCAGGGAAAATGCAAGAGAATATTACGAGAAAGCCAACAATACTGAGAAGCTAATAGAATGTTACCAAATATTAGAGGATTATGATGCTTTGGAGAAGTGTGCTTTGTCCTTGCCAGACAAGTACCCCTTGCTTAAAGATATAGGAGAAATATTTTTGTCTGTCGGCATGTCTTCTCAGGCCAAACAAACCTTCCTTAAGGTAACCCTCCCTCTCTTTTATTGTTTGTCTTTAGTCTATTTTGTTTCTTGCTATATTTTATTATCCTTGCCTGTTGCAAGTGTACTGTAGTATAAAACACAGTTATAATCAGTTGACAACTTTTGAAAATAATGTGAAGGATGTTAAAGCATGCCCACATTTTCATACCTGACCAACCTTGTTGGTTCTTCAGATCTTTTTTCCGACACTTGGAAAACAGTCACTAGATTAATTTTGTGTCACTAGATTATAAATCCCTTTACACGTTGAAATTACCTGCTTAGCAATGTGGTGACATCTGTTCTCATCTAATGAAAGAATTTAGGCAGCATTTGGCGTGGTCAGTACTTGGATAGGTGACTGTCCAATCCGATACGTGGAGTAGTAGGTAAGAACTAAAATAATTTATGAACCAAGTAGGGGAACTCCTATACTAACTGATGTAAACATTTTGGTGCCGAGGTCCACAAGCAGCAAGATAAGCAATTTCTTGCTTATCAATCCAATATCTGTTTTTAGTATATATTTAATATCCTGAGCAGTAACCTCACAACTTGTTATTCATTTATTTTTTCAAAGAAAATGAGCATGTATTTATACAATAGATTACACAAAGATTGATACAAGGCAATGGAACAGACCAAATGAAGGTCCAAAGGTTCCGCAGGGGGGGGGGCCTTGCCCGGAACCAAAGCCAGCTTATACTGAACAGAATATAAATTAAATATATATATATATATATATATATATATTATATATATATATATATATATATATATATATATATATATATATATATGTGTGTGTTGTGTGTTTCCTCTTTGCAGCACAAGACTAATGTCTTACAGCAGAGAGTATTTTCCTATATGCTGATTGTAACTGATCTGCAATATTTATGTAATAAATGAATAAATTTGCATGTTTCATAAGAATGTTTAAATTGTCATTACTTTTAATCATAGAGTCAGTTATTTTGTACTTAAATTTATTTAAAATAAAGGAATATTATAAAAAAAATATATATATATATAATATATATATATATATATATACATATATATAATACATAATAATATGAACAAAACACAATAAATATTTCCTATTTTAGCATATATATATATATATAATTATATATATATATATATATTATATATATATATATATATATATATATATATATACATATATATATATATATATATATATATATATATATATATATATATATATATATATATATATATATATTATATATATATATATATATATATATTATATATATATATATATATATATATATATATATATATATAGAATTAGCGAAAAAATGTATTGTGTTTGTTTATATTATTATTATTATGAACAAACACCATAATACGATAATAATATAATATAACTTTATTTTCCAAAAAATACATAGTTTAAATTTACAAATAAGGGTTTTACATTAATTATTAATGTATATTTAAAGTATAAAATATTCTTATATTTTCAAAAATTTACTGCTTAATATGTGCTTCGCCTCCAATAAGCATAATGCTTGAAACTGGAGGGGCTTACTTTTTAAATGATGTATTATACTGTAATAAAATTATTTGGAACTATTTTAGGTTTAGGTATAAGTTATGTTTTTGTTTTATTTTCAGTAAGAGTTAAAACTAAAACTATTATTAGTAGAAAAAAAGTAACACAAAAAACTATAATACTAATTTTTAATAAATAAATTAACAATATTTTATAAAATTTTTGTGAACTGATAACTCTCTATTTTTTATTAATAGTGATGATAATAAATAAAATATTTAAAGGAAGTTAATAATTTATAGACATTTATTTCGTATTTTGGTTACAGCACATTTAGCTCAAGATGAATAATGATGATAATAAATAAAAAATTTAAAGGGAGTTAATAATTTATAGACATTTAGTTTGTATTTTCGTTACAACACATTTAGCTCTAGATGAACAGACTGGTGGACTAGGGATTTAGAATTTATTGATAGTTTACTTACCAAATTTAATTTGGTAAACACGTAAAGTCCAAAAATTTACCTTCATAGTACTTATTACAAGTAAAAGCCTTGGACCCATCTCTACTCAACCAGTCAAAGTTTTCGGGAAATGGTATTTTATCCTCCTTGTTAAAAATCTTATTTCCATTTATCTTGTAAGGATAGAACTCTAATTCTTCCTTTAATTCCTGAGTTATATAACTTGTTGAAGGTATTAAAGCAATACTACCAAACAATGCAAAAAAGATGAAATCATGTTCTGACATCCCTGCTTGATTGCTAATAGTGCTAGTTTTTAAATTATTTAAATTTAAAAAATGAATTTTATCAAATAATTGAACGAACGTAAGTGAGTTCTTACATTTCAGAAGATTGGGACGGCGCGTTTGTTTGTGTGTTTGTGAGTTTGTGTGTTTGTGTGTTTGTTTGTACGTGTCGCGATAACTGCCGTAAAAATTGACCGATTTTGATAAAATTTTGTATACAGGTAAAACTAATTATGTGTCAGAGCTGTATAGTTTTGGTAATATTCCGAAAAATATTTTCAAAATGGCAGCCAAAATTGCGGACCGGATAAAAAAATTTTGAGCGAAAAAATTGTGTTGTATATCGTTTGAAAGGCTCTTAAAGAGTAGAAAAAAGAAAATATATGTTTCATGGTCAAAATTTAAAAATTTTTTGAAAAATTTAAAAATGGCGGCTAAAATAATGAACCCAAAAAATTTAAAATTGAAGGAATAACTCGAGAAATATTGTTGTAAAGCTCTTGATTAGTGAACAAAAAATGTTATATACTAATTCCGAAAAATTCAACATGGCGGCCATAATTTTAATATAATAATTATGTTTTTACTAATTTTATAAGATTTTACAAGATAAAGATCTATTGTAATTTACTTTAGATACTTTTATACAAGTAAAATTAACTATTTCAGAGCTGTATAGTTTTTTGGTAATATTCCGAAAAATATATTTCAAATGGCGGCCAATATGGCGGACCGGATAAAAACTTTTGAGCAAAAATCGTGTGTATATCGTTTAAAAGCTCTTAAAGAGTAGAAAAGAAAATATATTTTTCATGTTCAAACATTTCAAATTTTTTTATTAATTTAAAAAATGGTGGCTAAAATAATATAAACTCAAAAAATAAAATTTAAAGCGAGCCTTCTTTTACCATTATTATTATAAATAACGCGAGCCTTTTTTAATATGCATTAATATTTAAATATAAGCAATCTAGCGAGCGAAGCGAGCCTATTTTTAACGTTGTATTATTTTAAATATAAGCAATCACGAGCGAAGCGAGCCTTTTTTTACTATGCATTAATTTTAAATATAAGCAATCTAGCGAGCGAAAGCCGATCCTTTTTACAATATATTTTTTATAAAATATAAGCAATCTAGCGAGCGAAGCGAGCCTTCTTTTACATGCATGAATATAAATCTACGCAATCTAGCGAGCGAAGCGAGCTTCTTTATAAATGCTGAAATATAAATCTACGCAATCTAGCGAGCGAAGCGAGCCTTCTTTTACATTTATATTATAAATATACGCAATCAAGCGAGCGAGCGAGCCTTATTTACAATATATTTTATTATAAATATAAGCAATCTAGCAAGCGAGAAGCGAGCCTATTTTTAACGTTGTATTATTACAAATCTACGCAATCTAGCGAGCAAGCGAGCGACGAGCGAAGCGAGCCTTTTTTTAATATCATAAATCTACGCAATTAGCGAGCGAGCGAGCCTTTTTACAATATATTTTATTATAATATAAGCAATCTAGCGAGCGAAGCGAGCCTTCTTTTACATGCATGAATATAAATCTACGCAATCTAGCGAGCGAAGCGAGCTTCTTTTACATTTATTATTATAAATATACGCATCAGCGAGCGAAGCGAGCCTTTTTTACAATATATTTTATTATAATATAAGCAATCTAGCGAGCGAAGCGAGCTTTTTTTTAACTTTGTATTATTAAAATATAGCAAATCTAGCGAGCGAAGCGAGCCTTTTTTACTATGTAAATGTTAAAGATACCTTAACTAGCAAGCGATGCGAGCCTTTTTGAGTTTATACTTTTAAAATAGTATAGCATCCGAATGTTTTGATAAACTTATTTCGCTTGTTTTAAATTAATATTTTTTTATGTATTCTTTGCCGTGAGTTCTTGATGCAACGCATTACTAGTAATAAATAATTTTCACAATTTACAGTTCCGTAAACATAACATTGTTCAAATATTCCGATAGAACGTATATTACTAAATGATTCGTTTAATTTGATTGTATGCTGTAAACATAATTGTTTAGATGTATTACAACGTTGGTAAATATGAAACTCAAAATCCCCATGTAGTATGATATTGGTATGATTAACATGAAAGCCAAGGTAGTCGAAGTCTTTGCTAGTGTCCTCTACAATTAAATTAAATTTGTCTAGTTTGTTCAAATTTAAAGAATAAATGTTTATAAAACTATTGTATCTATGTAATGAAATAAAAACATTTTGTTCAAAAATCCTAATTTTAAATTGTAAACTATTTCGAATCGCCACCCTGTTATCAATACTATATATCGATATATTTTTAGTTTAGAGATGTGACGTAGGAATAATCGATATATGCCTTTTCTTTTACGTTTATGAACATATTTTATTTTTTTTTTAATGTTTTTTTGTTGTTTGTGTTTTTTTATTTGTTGTAAAATGGTTTATAACTATTTTCATATTTTTTTTATGTTTTATAATGTTTTAACTATGTTTTCATAAGAATAATCGATGATACACCACATCTAATTTTATGTTACGCGTAATTTTTACGTATTTTTGTGTTTGTTATTTTCAGGTTTTTTTAATATATTTTTGTTGTTAAGGTTTTCATTTATTTGTTGTATTGCTTTTTTTTAATGTTTTAATTATAATTAATATATTTAACGACGCTGCTTATCTTTTAAGTGCTCAGTTCTCGTTTACATGTCGCGTAACTAAAAATATATCGATATATAGTATTGATAACAGGGTGCACCGTATACCGAAGATTTACTTAATTTAAAATAAGTGAGAAAATTATAAATATTACTCTAAGTTTTAAAAATACTAAATATTTGATCACACTTTTTAATGATTATTGAACAATTATTAATGATCAATAATTAATAATATAATTTAAATAATTAAGATAATTGCAATTAATGTGAAATTGATGGATAAAATAATCTCAAAAATAATTCTTTTCTAAGATTTAAAGTTGGTTCAAGTTTTAAATTTATCATTTTTATTGAATTAAATTTTTTTTTTTTTTTTTTTAATCTCTCTCTGTGGTAGTGGATGCTTCAAGCCAGGAATCAAGGAATCTACAATATAACTTCACCAAATCTACATTAATCCAATAAATAATATATAACTAAACAAATTAACAACTAACTAATTAAAACTAAACTACAACTACTCAAGAAAATCTACTCAAATCTTAAATAAAATTAATCCTTTCAACCTCAAGACATCATATCGCATAGAAGATTCAACCAACATACAGCACACAAACACACAACAACATCTTAGAACAAGAAACCAAGTCTGAATACCGATAGCCTGTCTGACATATTTATTTCTGACAATATAAAAAAAGGAGAATTCAACAACAACAAGATTTACCCAAAATAAAATGTTTTATTAACGAAGTTGGTAATATTTTTGGTTGCTGAATTATTGCATTCTATTAATAATTAATGATCGATTATTCATAGAAAAATAATATAAATATCGATGCTTTAC
The DNA here is from genome assembly GCA_018340805.1 of Microvelia longipes. NCBI lineage: Eukaryota > Metazoa > Arthropoda > Insecta > Hemiptera > Veliidae > Microvelia > Microvelia longipes. The sequence goes on from JACMZG010001863.1 coordinate 53,139,746, forward strand.
AATATTTTAAGCATTTTAAATTGTATTTTAACGTTTTTAATTAAAATTATGTTAAAAGTAGTCCTCATCAACTAATTGTAGATTCTTGTATTCCTCTACCCTTTTGCTATCTAAGACCAATTTTATTAAGTACTTAGCAAGGTTTTTAAGTTATTTTATTTGTTTATAACACATTTATAAAATAATGTTTTGTTGTTAGGGTGGTACTCTTACTTAAGACCACTGGTAAACTGGCTTTTGTGTTATCACTGGAGTTCAAAGAAACTAAAACTATTAGAGGGAGTACAGGACCCGTTTAACACAGTTATAAGGGGTCTGGAAGTGAGACAGTTTCCATAGGTGTCCTAACTGTACTTACCCCCACTATAGTCTCCCTAGAGAGACGAACTACTCCCCACTCCCCTACAACTTCTATCGGAGCACATATTTATACACCCAAAGAGACTAAAACTATGACGTCACTAATTTACCGTTAGGGCACCTAGCTACCCAAGGAATGATAAGAGCTGTTGTGTCCTCCCTCTAATAGTTTTAGTCTCTTTGCTGGAGTTACATTGTTCTATATTAGTATTATTCTAAGTTTAATGATTGATAAGTTAATAATTGACATGAGTAGTTGTGACAGCCTATAATGTCGTAAGTTAACATTATTGATAAGTCTCAAGTGGTAAGGTGGAAATCACACCCATCCACCTGTTGCCACAAAACATACACGTCTAGAGCTACTATTGTAAGCAAAGAGACTTGTTCGAGAGGCCGACAAATATAACACGAACCTCAAAATGTTTGGGGGAAAAGTGAAAACATTGCTTCGTGAAAGATCGTCAGAGCCGAATATTCATGAATCATGTAGAGTCAGGCGTATTTACTTCACAAGTATTACTTTTCCTCATTTATACTGTAGATATATAGGAAAAGTATTGTGTTTGCAAAAAATTCCAAAACCGGGATGTCACCGGATTTATCCGTTTCAGGTGTTTGTTATATAGGTACTTCATATACCCACTTTCATATATACCTTTTCATACAGGTATGTATAAAAAAATCCGAAACTGTGATTTCACCTGAACTATCTTTTAATTAGACCTTTTGAGTAGTTTTAGCACACACACAAATTTAGCTAATTTACAAACTAATTAGCTTATGAGGTTGGGGTCATAGAGGGGGGGGGGGAGGTAAATGTTGTGATCAGTTTGAGATTTGGTACGCAAATAGCCTTGTGTAAGACTAACATGTGTACCAAGTTTCATCTTATTATCAGGATTAGTTCAATTTTTATCAAATGACTTGTGTACGTTTTTTTAAAAATTTGTAAACGAATCTGATTGATAAAAGGGACGAAGAAAAGACTCTCCACAAAACTATAAATTTATTCAAAGCGCTTTCAACCTAACATGAGGCCATCATCAGTGCCAGAGATAATTAAAAGAAAACAGCTAAAAGTAAGACATTATATATACGCAAAAATTAATAGAATTAGTAATATTCTTCCTCTTCTTTTTCCACTCAATGATGTTGGTGAGTCGACATCAACAAGTCGACTTATTACAAGTGTAAATAAGTTTACAACCCTGTAGGTACTAAATAAGTACACCAAGTTTTGTTTCACTACGACAAGTATATCCATGATTTTTGTTGGATGATAAAAGTTAAGCTAAATCGAGCGTGGTCAGTGCCTGGATGGGTGAGCGCTGGTAATAAAAAGAATGCAAGTTATTTATTTATATGCACTGAGAGCAAAACAAGGGATGACGACACTAAACCCCTTTAAGAGCGTAACCAGTAATGCCACCCTAAACCTCCTTGAGAGCATATCCAGGGATGCCAACCCTTAACCTCTTTGGTGTCAAAGGTCAGGGTAAATGACCTGAAAAAATCCTGAAAAATTAGGATAAAAAAGCTGATTTCAATAAAAAATAAAGTCAGTCATAGTTGTGGTACTAGGTCAAACATTTGTTGCCAGTACCAATGCACAGGCTAAATAAGTCCCAAGTTAGGCATTCAGTGTTAGGTATTAAGGCCCATATATTTTCAAAGATATTTTCCTTACCTAAACCTAACATTTTCCTTAAGGAAAATGTTAGGTTTACAGTTTAGGTAAGGAAAATGTCTTTGAATACTGGCCTAAGTTTTTTAATAAGTTAGATTATACTAGTCAAAAGTTACCTTTAAAGGATTTGAAAAAGCAGTTAAAGGAATTCTTAATAAAGAATCCTTTTTATAATATTACTGAGTACCTGTCTCTAAAAACTATTACTATCAAGTCATTTCGTCTTGTTTGTATGTTATATTTTATTATATATATTTATTTTAAAATTAGTTTCACTAGAATTTATTAATATTTTAAAAATAGTTTTTAATGATGATTTTAACATAATTTTGTAATGACGTATGCTTTTGTCGTATTTGTTTTTACATTATGTTCACCCAAGCAAATAAAGAATTATTTTATTTAAAATACTGACCTTTGACCTCCTCGGTTAAGGAGGGTCAACTTGAAATGGCTAAAGTAACTTATGTAAATAAATAAATAAATATCATTTATTTCCTGTTAGAGTATACATACAATGGTTTGTATTAGTCTATTATTTATAATATAAGATTTTCTAACAAAAAAAGGGAGATGTTCAGGGTGCACCCTGCTCTTCCACATCCCCTATAATGTTGATGTATATCCCTATAATGTTGATGTATATGTTGCAGTGTGGCATGATAGAGAGATGTGTGGAAGGCTGTATCAGTCTGAATGAGTGGGATCAGGCTGTCGCATTGGCTGAAGTTCACAACATTCTACCGCAGATATCTGACAGGCTGGACAAAGCTGCTTCGACTCTACTCCAGCAGGGGAAGTACTTGGACATCATTCAGCTCTACAGGAAGGCCAACAAGTACCTCCATGCTGCCAACTTAATGTTTGATGTTAGTTATTTACTATCATGACTTTGGTTTGATCTATTGGCAGCTTTTTACAAATCAGAGAGGAGAGAAATTGTATTGGTTTATTCTGCCCCACTAATAGGAGAATGGATAAATAGAAGTCTGTCTTTCACTGTTTTTTGACTGGCTGTCAATTGATCATAATCAAAACTATTACACTAATTTTTTTTCAAAATTGAGTTTTAACAAAAATCTGTTACGTTTCAAAGCTGAATACACAACTTGTCTTTTAATTAATCTCAATTGTATGGGATTATTTCCCGTGGTTGATTTATGTCAGTATTTTAATTTAACGGTGGATTTTAGAGGCATTATCTCTCAGGACTTAATTTGCCTATTTCCTCCCCTACAAAATTGATGGGAAGTTAGGGACTTCACTAATTTCATTTAGAGCGTGATGGATTTGTGGTGACAACTCAAATCAAGGTTTGTATCCGCAGACCCAACTAACCATTGGATTCTCAGGTAAATTAAAAGCTGCAAACAGAAAACATTTTCCAAAAAAGATAGCTTAGTTTAAATATCTATATTGATTTGGATGTCTCTACTGTCCATGAAATTCTAAGCTCAAATTTCACCTTGATAAAAAATTTAAAAAATACCCAATAAAAGTATGAATAAAAAATAAACAATTTGTGCATCAATGGGTGGTGGGTGGGATTTATCCATGTGTCAGATATTAATGACACATTAGATCATAAACATGGCCTTGACAATTAGGTCTGGTAGTCAAGGCCTGAACCATCATGGCTGGTAGCCAAGGCCTGGACTATCGTGTCTGGTGGTCTAGGCCTGGACAATCTTGTTTTGTGGTCAAGACAAGATTCTTTGAATAACTGAAATATAAGCTTTCATTGCCTCTTTCAAATTATTTATCTTTTAAATTATTTTATACAATTGTTTTCTGTATTTTATGGTGAAACAGAAGATTGGATTAAAAAAATTGTTTAAATAATGATAGAAAAATTAATAAAAATTACTAAATTGAATGAGAACAAAATTAAAAAAGTTATTTTATCTTGCTTTTTATTTCTTTATTGTTTTTTTACCTTTTGATTTGTAATGGTCTGTATTTGTGCTTTAGTTAGCTAAAGAGGAAAGTAAAAAAAGAGCTAAACCTGTGAGAATAAAGAAACTTTATGTGTTAGCTGCTCTCTTGGTCCAGCAGTACATCAACAAACAACAGAATAAAGGTAATTTATTCCATCTTAGAAAATCAATTAACTTTTAGAACCTGAATAACAGGAGGAACATTTTGGATGTGATTGATTTAAATTAAATTTTTTATAAGGAGCCATTGAACCTTTTGGGCTTTGCAGCCACTGCATCTCAGGCCTTTAGTTCCACTCACATGTTGTTCCTTGTGTATTGGTTGTTGTTTAAATATATAATTAGTTAAATGTATTTTCATTTTTTATTCCATGGGATTTTTCCATTCCATATGATTTTTCATCATATTCACCACTTCGTGGCCCCACCTCCCCTCTCAGGCTGTGAGGTTAGTGACCACTTATTGTAGTCAGACAAGGAATAGTAGGCTAACAAGGTGGAGGTAAAGATGTTCTTTTTAATTGTCTCCCTATCCTTTAGTGTCATAGGTCAACAACATAAAGGCATACATACCCTCTCACACAGATATATATATACAATTTTTCGTAAAACATACTTGTTAGGGATCTCTGAAACGGATTTGAGTCACACCGTTATGCAGGCCACTTTAACCGAATATTTATCAATCAAAGTTCGCTTAAAATCAAAGACTTACTTCCTCTCGGGAAATAAGGATAATTTAATTGACTTATAATATTATTACATCAAACATAATATTACATCTGTTAATATAAAAGAGACGGCCAACATAGTATTTATTATATTATGTGTTACGTATTGAATAGGAACTATAATATAACACACTGTTAAAGTCAGTTGACAGTGCACCAAAAAATGTAGGAGAGAAAGAATTTTATTGGTTAAGACTGACTGCGCCCTTTCCCCTCCACCTCATGCCAATCTCTGTACTAAAAATACCTTTTTCGTAAAAAAAAATATAAAAAGGCAACACTGGTTGTAAACATTTGTAACCTCCCATCGCTTTTATTTCCCTCATTGTGCATTTTAACCTGTTTGAGTTCATTTCGTTTCATTCCAATCTGTTCAATAAACTTTTATCATAGAACTATTATGATCCAATGCATTACGTTATTAAAAACTTAAACTTCACTTAATTCATACATCCGAACAAAGTTAAAGCAACACTTAATTGGTAAATTTAAAAGACACAGTAATATTCACACAACAATATTTATAAAAAAAATCGATACAAAATAAAAACAAATAATAGAATTCAAAACATAACCTGACTTACAGTGTTATCAGACTAGGGAATTTTTTGTTACTTAAAAGGAGGGATTTTTTGTTGAAAAAAGAGGGTTGAAAGCATTGAGATTTTTGCGGGCTGTCAATTGACTTTAGCTGTGTGTTATACTATAATGGGACAAAGACAAAACCATTCAATGTTAATATTTCCTGATTAACTTTTTGACTATTTATAACATTTATCAAAAATATTTAAGAAAACCTATGATTTGATATAGTTAAGATGTTATTTATGCTTATTATTGCTTTTAGATAAAAGCTCCATGTTGCTTGAAGAGGATGGATCTGGTATTGATATTAAAACTCTTGACAATGCCTGGAGAGGGGCGGAGGCATACCACTTTCTAATGCTGGCTCACCGCCAGCTGTATCAAGGTAAATTGTCAACTCATTGTACCATTTTTTTAATCACTTACTAAGTTAACCGTTTGACTTTGGCACAAATAACAAGCAGACTTTTACACTTATCATTGCTATTATTGTTTATTAAATTTAGGGAATAAGCAATAGCAAATTCTTATTAACATTTTTAGCAAGATTTTATCAGAAAATTCCTCTAATGAGGAATCCTCTTATGGATTTAAGTTAGTCTTATGCCTGGTTTTTCATACATTTTTAAATGAATCGTTAGTAAATTAGAGATTAAACTAATGACAGATTAAATCTTTATCACCAGTTTTTCAAAACAATATTTAATCTTCAACTTAATTAATTTAATATCCCATTAAGTCTAATTTTAATGGTCCAGTTCGTTTTTTCCAAATTGTTATGTGCGTGGTTAAAAATAACACTTGTAAACAACTATATAAATTAGACATTTTCCTAAATAGTTGAATAATACGTAATATTAAAAAAGTAAACAATATTATTTACTTACAGTAATACATACTATTGTTATTGTAATCTATCAATAAATTAGTTAAAGATTAAATTAATTGAAGATTATTTTTTGTTTCTCAAAACATTTTAATGCTCTATTACATAAAGACTAAATTAATCTCCCATTAACAGTTAAGTGTGAGAAATTAGTGAAATAAAAAAAATGAATTGGGTGTTTTAGTTCTTTTTCTCTCTACTAGAAAGGGCTAGATAATAAATACTATGAAAATAGCAAGCGCATGACATGTAGTACGATACTTTTTTTGTCACGTAACATCATAATTTTAAGTGTTACAAATATAAAACCATCGAATAAGTTTATTAATTAAAACCATTTATGTTTTTATTTTTGTCCGTTTTGAAATGATAACTTTTCAAACACGGGTTTTTAAAAGTAACCTCCCTGTAAGTTCTTTCAGAGCTAACAAAGGATCTTTAATTAAGGGAATGACACAATAAGGAAATTTTCTGACCCCATAGACGTTGTAAAGGTAGAGAAATAGGAGCAAACTTACCTTCCCATGGTTATAGCGAAAAAAACGTGCATAACTTCGGTCAAAGATAAGTCGATTGCTTGTCGTTCTGTGCTTGTATTTCTTTATGAAAAACATATGTCTTTGTAAATCTCTCTTTATTTTTTTATAAATGTAAATGAAAGTCATATATATATATATATATATATATATTATATATATTTATTATATATATATATATATATATATGTATATATATATAATATATATATATATATATTATATTATATATATATATATATATATTAGACCTGCACAATTAATGTAATGATTGTAAGCAAGTGCAGTTCATACCAAGCATGTGCAGTTTGTTTTTGACGTGTGTTTTGTGATGGATTCTTCTCTATTTTTGTATCCTTAACTAAGCCACATTGTTGTTGGGCAAATGATCTTGACCTGTCATCCCCTCTATTCAAGATGCTTGATCCTAACCAGATCTATAACGATACCTGATTACAGGTTACCACGAGGCAGCTATGATGACAGCTTTATACCTGAAGTCTTATCAAGACATACTTGATGTCGAGGAAATATACTGCTTGCTAGCTCTTGCTGCGTGCGGCTCAAACTCGTTTGCTACTGCTTCTAAAGCTTTCATGAAACTTGAATCCCTTCCTCAGGTAATTAAACTTTATTCTTATCTCAAACCCTTTGCAATAAATCACATAAAAGTCATAGAAAGGCTCAGTCTGTGTATGAGTAATAACGTAAAAATGCTTAGTCATGACAAGTATGAATTTATTGAAAAACTTTGACAAGTGTTTTATGAGTGCAGAAGGAACTACTCTGTTGGAATATTAATTATTTGTCCTTGCATATTGCAACAACTTTTTGGCGAGAAGTTGATCATGTTGGGCATGGATTATTATTCCATTATTAATTAATGCTTGATTATTCATAAAATACTAGTATAAATATTTGTGCATAATATATTTTTTTAATAATTTTGATTGTATTTTAAAGTTTTTAATTAAAAATATGTTAAAATATATGTTATATTCTCGTATCCTCCTACACTTTTGCTATCTAAGATCGATTTTATTAAATAATTAAAGTTTTTTTTATGATAATATATTTGTTTCTTATGATCTTTCTTCATTAGTGAATATTTATGACCTTAGAATAATACTATATATAGAAGGAGCACTACTGATAACATGAAAGGCGGTTCACTGGTGGTCTTAAGTAATGCTGCCACCCTAACAATATACAATTTTCTTAAATAAAAGTTGGCAATACTTTCGGTTGCTGAATTATTATGTTCTATTATTAATTAATGATTGATTATTCATAAAATACTAATATAAATATCAGTGCATTACAATATTTTAAGCATTTTTAATTGTAGTTTAACGTTTTTAATTAAAAGTAGTCTTCGTCAACTAAATGTAGATTCTTGTAATCCGCTATCCTTTTACCATCTAAGACCGGTTTTATTAAATACTCAGCAGGTGTTTTAAGTTATTATATTTGTTCTTTACGATCTTTCTTCATTAATGGATATTTATGACACATATTTAAAATAATGTTTTGTTGTTAGGGTATTATTCCTACTTAGGACCACCCGTCAACCGGCTTTACTTTGTGTTTATGGTCCTGTGCTCCTTCTATATTTGTATTATTCTAAGTTTATGACACATTTATGTTAGGGTGGTACCCCTACTTAAGACCACCAGTAAACTGGCTTTTGTGTTATCACTGGAATTACATTGTTCTATATTAGTATTATTCTAAGTTTATGACACATTTATGTTAGGTGGTACCCCTACTTAAGACCACCAGTAAACTGGCTTTTTGTGTTATCACTGGAATTACATTGTTCTATATTATATTATTCTAAGTTTATGACACATTTATGTTAGGGTGGTACCCTACTTAAGACCACCAGTAAACTGGCTTTGTGTTATCACTGGAATTACATTGTTCTATATTAGTATTATTCTAAGCTATAATCTGAACCCAGGATTTCACCTGAATTATCCGTTTCAGGTGTTTTCATGACCTCGTGAGTGGTTTTATCAAGTAGTCTGTCTGTACGTGTGGGCGTCTGTTATTATCATAGCTCCCAGTGTGTTTATCCTTTAGAGTTGAAAATTGATATGAAAATCAATTTTTACATCTAGTTGTACTATTATATAAACCTGCAATAATGACTCTGCAAAAATTTCTATGTAACAGTCTTTAATATAGTTATTTGATAACATTTAGAAGAATGCTTAATAGAGTTTGGGAAGAAAGCTAGATTATGCTGGTTAAATACACGTGATTCTGGGATTTTCATGTGAGGGATAAAAATTTTGCATACAACGTCCTTCAGAAGGGACGTAAATCTGGTGGTCTCGAGCCTGTGCGTTGTCAGGTACTCGTTAAAGATCCCTTACCCTAAATGAAACTGGGTATAGGCAAAATTTAGGATCCTCATTGTAGATTCATTATAATACTATACTGTTTCTGCCTTGTAGTTTAAAGTGTGTGGAGATTTGGTTTAACAGTGAGAGCACGTGTTGTTCCCAGTTTTCACTAGACTATAAGGGTCTGTGAAAATATGTCTAATTGCTTGGAAAAAGCATGAGAGGAACCATAGAAATTTACTGCTCTTCTGTCTAGATTAGAGGAAATATACCTACACTTGAAATTAAAAAAAGAACACTATCTTAGGGAGCTGGAAAAAAGGGCCCAACAACGTGGCCTACTTGCCCGGTATTTACTACCACTCCCCCCATATTACTAAGTTAGTCTGATCCATCCTTATTTTTTATTATATTTGTTTCTTATGATCTTTCTTCGTTAAAAATAAAGAAACTATATTATTGTTTGTAGTTGTCAGACAAAGAGAGAGAAGAGTATGGAGATCTCGCTATGGATATATTTACTAGGAATGTTGCTAAGGATTTGACAACATGTTCCTATGTTACCTGTCCTACTTGCAATATACATAAACTCCCTGGTAATACTTGACAACATGTTCCTATGTTACCTGTCCTACTTGCAATATACATATAACTCCCTGGTAAGTACTTTGACAACATGTTCTATGTTACCTGTCCTACTTGCAATATACATATAACTCCCTGGTAAGTACTTTGACAACATGTTCCTATGTACCTGTCCTACTTGCAATATACAATATAAACTCCCTGGTAGTACTTTGACAACATGTTCCTATGTTACCTGTCCTACTTGCATATAACTCCCTGGTAGTACTTTGACACATGTTCCTATGTTACTGTCCTACTTGCAATATAATATAACTCCCTGGTAAGTACTTTGACAACATGTTCCTATGTTTACCTGTCCTACTTGCAATATACATATAAACTCCCTGGTAAGTACTTTGACAACATGTTCCTATGTACCTGTCCTACTTGCAATATACATATAACTCCCTGGTAAGTACTTTGACAACATGTTCCTATGTTACCTGTCCTACTTGCAATATACATATAACTCCCTGGTAAGTACTTTGACAACATGTTCCTATGTTACCTGTCCTACTTGCAATATACATATAACTCCCTGGTAGTACTTTGACAACATGTTCCTATGTTACCTGTCCTACTTGCAATATACATATAACCCTGGTAAGTACTTGACAACATGTTCCTATGTTACCTGTCCTACTTGCAATATACATATAACTCCCTGGTAAGTACTTTGACAACATGTTCCTATGTTACCTGTCCTACTTGCAATATACATATAACTCCCTGGTAAGTACTATTTGTACTTCCTACTTAACTGTTATGAGTGGCGTAGCTTGTCATCAGCAAACAGGTTTAGGTAATAGTTATTTATGCACCGAGGGAGTAAAGAATGCTATTACTTCCCTATGCGGTTAGTAAGTTTCCTATGTGAAAGCCTAAATTAAGTGCCTAATCAATTAAAGGGATACTGTCCCTCAATAACTCAATTTTTACTTTTCCTCATTTATACTGTAGGTATATAGGAAAAGTATTGTGTTTGCGAAAAAATTCAAAACCGGGATGTCAATGGAATTATCCGTTTCAGGTGTTTTTAAGGCCTCCTGAGTGGTTTTCACAAAGTTGTCTATCTGTATGTGTGTGTGTCTCTCTCTGTTATCATCGTAGTGGCTAGTGTATTTATCCTAGAGAGTTAAAACTTTGCACAAAAATCAGTCAACCGCTGTAGTTCCACTATTCCGAAAAAAAAATTATGACAACCCACAAAAAATTACTTAGCAAACATTTTAAAAAAACGCAGAAAAATTATGCGGTCAAATTGAGATATAGCATGCTTATAGCAATGTGACAAGACTAACATATGTGCTAAATGTCATCTAATTATCAGCATTAGTTCAATTTTTGATCAAGTGGCTTGTGTATGTTTTTTAAAAAATAGGACAAAAATTGGAAAATATGCCAATAGGGTTAAAATTTAATTAAAGTGTATACCATTACGTAATAAATAAGTGCACTGAGTTTTGTTTTAATATGACAAGTATATCAATGATTTTTGTTGGGTTATAAAAGTTAAGCAGCAAGATGTGGGGATGAAACGAATGTAATTTATTTAATATCTGAGGACGAGCGAAGCTAGTCCAAATAGATGTTGCAGTATACATTTTACGAATTGTATATTCTGAGGACGAGCAAAGCGAGTCGCAAGCAGGGAAGATGAGCGTAACGAGTGGGAGAGATTTGATGAGAAAATCTTCCGAGGTACCCCGTCCCTAATTTTTTCATCTAAACTACTTATTTTGGTCTGAAACAAATTTTGAGTCAATATAAAACAATTGTTATAAATTTTGGGGTGCAGTAACCCCAAAAAAATATTTTATTGCTCCGAAGAACTTATTTTGAAATAAATTTTGAGCCAATAAAAGATGTCTTATTTGATGGCCGGGTACCCTTTATAAATTTAGGGGATCCCTCTCCAAAACATAAATGAAAAAATACTTCTTTTTCTATTTTATAATTGGGGCTCTAACTATTAGAGAAAACAATTTTCACTACCTAAAACCTGGTCATTTTACCTGATGACGATCCAAATGGGTTCAAATATATATAGTATAGTTCTTTTTTAGCGAATTTTCATAATAAAAATGACACTTATGAGGTTGTTTGGATAACAGTAGTTGAGTGGGGAAGTAAGGGAGGTGGTTCGATTTAGGTTGGCTTCCTGATACGAAAAATGTATGTCCGAAAAAAATCTGTATATATATATATATATATATATATATTAATATATATATATATATATATATATATATATATATATATATTATATATGTGTGTGTGTGTGTGTGTGTAAGATCTACTTTTTTTGTATGGTGATCTACAACCTACATGATTGGTTGCTTAAATACTTACTAAACCGCAAGCTTGTACCCAGAGCTTACAACAAAATAAAGATTTTTGCAGAATATTTTCTGTCCCTAGGGCATGAACTATCTCTTCTTGTAGCCAACACCCCAGTCATAGCTACAAAACTATAACTGTACCTTCCAGTCAATGCACTAAGGCAACTATTCTACTATGGATCGCAGACAATTATTCTAAGGTCCCAAAAACTGATTGGTAAAAGTACATTGTTTTTAATAAAATTTTAAATAAAAGTTAAAGAAAAATATTTTAAAAAAATATATAAAGTTAAAATTTTGTATAAAACAAAAATATTTGATTAACTTTACGTCTGAATGGAATATTATGATGAGATACTTTGACTCCTCATGAGATACATACAGCTCTATATTCAAGTAATTACAGTAATTCATTATTCAGTACACAAGTAATTTCCAGAACTCTTACTTTTATTATACAAAAAATCTATGGACAACAACAGAATTCCCTGATTATGTTTATAGGCCCTCTTAGATTTGAACCACAAAAATCCTACTGGGTGCTTAATTATTATTAAAGTTTGTTTTTTCATCGAGATTTTTTTAGTACAGTCTAGTTATTATTAATTTTTTTTTATAAAAATTATTAATTATTGGTTAATTATAATTATTATTTTTTATTCTCAAAACAAGTATTTAAACATATAATGAATAAAATAAAATATTTTAATCACATAATATTGTAACAAGATTTTTACATATTTATTTATTTAATTTTTTCTTCTTCTTCTAGATTAATTTCTGTGAAGGTACATTGACAATACTGCGGTCGTGATGCATTGAAATGCGGAAAATGATGGTTTCACAATAGCAACCCTACAACCGCAAAAGCCGCTAACACTGCACACTCTAGTTCCGAATTTCAAAATTTAAAAAAATGTTTTTCTTAACAGAAGATAAAAATTACGAAAAAGAAAAGGTTGTTTTAGACGATCTGTGTCTTTTTAAATTTTTAATTTAAATTTTTTTAATCGTGTCTGATGATAATGGGAATTTTTTTAAATTTCACCTAGTCTAAGTTTAAATCTATATTTTTTGGTCTAAATATTTTTTAACTGACCAACCCGATAAAACGGAAAAGTATTATCTTGTTTAGTTTATTATATTATAATGAACTTGTTATAAAATGTAATTAATAAATAGTTTTGTTTTTTTTATAAACATTTCAGCTCCGGGATCTACTTGTAAAATACTATTTAGGCAGTAAAACCAAGAGAGCAGAAATAATGTATTACATTTCAGACCAATTACTATTACATTAAGATAAAATAAATGGATCAAGATATTAAAACTATACCATTCAAATTAGCAAACACCGAGAATATTAAGAAATAACTTTGATTTAAGAATAGAAATATAAAAAAATAACAACTTTGAAGTAATAAAAACTAAAAGGAAAAATTAAACACTTTAAAAAGACACAGCTCAAAAAAAGTAATAAAATAACAATATTATGTTTTAATAAGAAGATAATATTAATTTTTTAGATAAAAAACATAACTCTATTGTTTAAAATTAACATAATATTTTAAAGTTAAAAAATAACATAATTTTATTGAAATAAAATTAAAATAATAAAGAATAAAACCACAGCAAATATCAAAATCCGAACTAAACAGAAGTTCTAAATTGGAAGAGGGGTAAAAAAAGTTCCAAAACTTTGAAAACGGAAAGGTTTCATTCACGTCAGGTCTCTTAGGTGTTTTGTAATCAATCAAATGCTAATCACTAGATCATTTGTGCAGGTTTAGTAATTTCCATTTTTCGCAACGCTACCGCAAGCTGTTTAAGAACATCCCATAAGATTACATACGTTGGAATTTGAGCTGTCACCGCACGCAACAGAAGCATCGCTACCGCAGTATTGTAAATGCATCTTAACTTACTCATTTTGCTGGTACTCCATACCGAGTGTGTACTTCTGTTGTAGGTCAGGGACTTGCAGCTCCTGCCTGACTAAGTACCCTGCCTGTATTGTCACCGGTAGACTGGTCACTAACCTATCTCAAGGCTGGACTTGCCAATCATGCGGTCATCCTGCTAACCATTCAGATATCAATATCAAGCAGAACTGTCCTCTCTGCCATTCCACCAGATTAAATAATTAAAACATAGTCAGGCAAATTAAAGGATCGAAGAAAAGACTCTGTCCACAAAACAGTAATTTATTCAGAGCGTTTTTAACCTAACATGAGGCCATCATCAGTGCCAGATATGAGAAAGATAGCCGATTTTTTCTTTATATTATAAAGTGCTCTGAATAAATTTATAGTTTTGTGGAGAGACTCTTTTCTTCATTCCTTTCATTATAAACAACTCCACTGGTGCTTATTCAACTTCCCTTGTTGATCAATGAGTTTACCAATGGTTCTTATTTCTCCTACAATCCTATTAGGCTATTTGCAAGACTCCCTTAAACTTAAGTATTAAGAGCAGGCTATTACCACATTTGACATAAGCCTATTACTAATATGTTTTAAAGTTTTCTTTAATTTTTAAAGAAAACGTTTACTCTTTACTCTGGACACTCATAACAAGCATTTAATAGTAGATTATGCAAATTGACTGTAAAATGGAATTTTATTGCTGTTGAAATTTATTTTTTAATTGTTCAAAAAAGGGAGTCAATTAAGCAAATTATTTCCCTGGGGTTAAATTATGTACTAGGATGGCTGTGAGAGCAGTGTGAGTGACTGAGGCATCTCGATCTGATATCGACACCTTGGGTCTCGCTTAAATTTAAAATCACGCCGAAACTAAAAATGTCCCAATGTTTCCTATTTTTAGTTAATTAATCTTAAAATACCAAATGTGCAGGCATTTTTTGTCTGTAACATTATATTGTTAAAAAAGAGCTATTCTGGAAAGGAAGTTTTTATTTTCAAAATCCAAATAAACTTTCAAAAAATATTTTTAATTTTTTATGAACAAGCTTGTTGTTGCAGTTTAGAGTCAAAAAATTCGCAATTCGAAGCTCTGAGGCAGCACCACTGTCGCTGATAAGAAATTGATAACAAAAGTATGATCAGCGTTAAAATTTATATAGGGTTTTCATAGTTTTATCTTATTTCTCATGATTTACCTTTATTTTTTTTTAATGTGATGACATTCTAAGGTGTCCAAACTCACTAAAGTTATCAAACTCATTATTAATTTGGAAAACCCCTTTTAAACGTGTTGCCACGAATTTTTTAGTGATAATCACAATATTGTATTTTTATTTTATTTATTGTAATTAATTTTATATGCCTATAATTTTAGTTTGCACAAACTCTCATTAGAGAATATGTGAGTTTGTGCTTCTCATTTTATTGTATTTAATAATTTAAACTGGTTGTAACAAGTATTTAAATTAACTAATAAGCTGTTTTTCACTATTATTGAGTTTTTACTTTATTTAATGCTAATAATTTTATTTACTCTCTCTAAAATAAAACTTTCTTTAAAATTTTTGTGCAACCAGGTTATCGGTAAATACCAGCTTTAAAAACAAACAAACTAAGTGCAGTGATAAGAGCCTGATTCTATGTTTAAAATCCTGGAATAATGTAAATAATTATCCATTATATATTGCTGAGTTTTATTACTACGATGGTTATACTATTAATTTAAACCTTACAACTATCTCTTTGAATTGCAAATAACCACATAACAACAACAGTTAAAGCTGGTGGATTGTTCTCATTCTAAATTATCTGCTTGTCTTTTAATTTAACTCAAACTCACCTCATACCATGGTGCATTTTAGAGGCTCTACCTCTGGTACTTAATTCACTGAGGCTCCTCCCCTACAAAATTGGCAGAGACTTAGGGACTTTACTAATTCCACTCACATCTCTGTTGTGATAGGTTTAGGTTTGTTGGATTTGTTTTGGACGACTGGTCGACAATGCGACTGTACATTTGCTTAGATCTACAGTCACATACATTTCTATTAAAATCCTATAATGAAAAATGGTCAAATTTAAAAATTTGTGTTTACGCGAATGGCTGTTGAAGCGATTTTTTTATTATTATGAATATTGTCACTAAAACCCCCAGTTAGGTAATTACAGAGTAGCACTCTTGTTAAATATGTCCATAAATAAGTAGCAGATACGTTTATTCTTGATTTTTCTCGTAAATAAACTTATACCGTATTTACAGAGTTGGATGTCTACGCTACTGGGTAACGTGAAAAAAGTCGTCTTTGCGACTGGGCATCTTAGCTACATATTTTTGTAGCTTAGGTGAACAGTTGCGGAGACGACATTTAGCGTAAATGACTGATCGTGTTAATACTATTTCTTGATATAGCTAGAATGTACTGTTAAGTACAGTAGCATTAAACACCTAGACTCCGTTAAGGTATTGTTATC
Organism: Microvelia longipes; assembly: GCA_018340805.1. Taxonomy (NCBI): domain Eukaryota; kingdom Metazoa; phylum Arthropoda; class Insecta; order Hemiptera; family Veliidae; genus Microvelia; species Microvelia longipes. The sequence continues at coordinate 53,156,188 of JACMZG010001863.1, forward strand.
TCTGCCTTGCATACTTGTCTTATTTCCACCCTCTTTTTTATCAACTACAGAGCCACTTAAGTTCAAGCAAGCAGTGGATTCTCAGTGGAGTTAAAAGACAAGCTGTATAATAAAAACTGATTTTTAGTAGATGCGGAAAGTGACATTGCATTTTTGTTGTTAATACTTGTCCTACTAATTGGGCACTAGATTATGTATACTATAGATGTTAGTTTAGTTCTAATGAGTGTTGTCTGTGTATAAGACTGTAACTAAAGTAATATATAAACCAAGTCGGGAAACAAATGTGATTTCTATCAGACCTGGCATGTAGTTTACATTTTGTCCACCAGGGAGTTGGCTCAAATTTCCCCATGGGCGCAGCCATCTTGATTTACCCTTGTAAATGTAACAAACTATTCACAGTACTAAAATTTTTTTTTTTTCATTTCTTTGTACATTTATTAATGTTGTAAATAATAACAATTTGTGTAAGAAATACGTTTTGCAAATATTTAAATACTAGGTTTGTTTAAATTACTTTAAATTTAACTTCTAACGGCTAATTAAACTTCTCTTTTTCCTGTACACTACTTAACTAAGTTTTTTTGCTAATGATATTTGTTTTTCCTTTTAAATATTAATTGTAATTAGAAATTTAACAACTTAAACCTAAAATGTTTAAATAAAATTTCAGCAATCGTAATTTTAAGTAATATTTAAGGCAATATACTGTTGTCTGTATATTCTTCAAAATCTTAATAAAAACATGTAGTTTACCTGTACTATAGTTTCTCTTTTTCTTTAACTAAAATATTGTAACAATTATTTCACAGAATTTAATACGAAATCATTAAATTGGCGCGTTCATATTTAAATACGAAAACAGGATAAAACATAGAGATATATACTAGAGGGGGCATAGTCTATCTCAATACATTGAGAGGCCTAAAACATTATTTTAGGGCTCTTAGGGGCTCTGTGTAACCTCAATGAAACCTCTTCTAAGAGTAAGTTAAGGTTATAGGAAATATTTTTTTTCAGCTTTCTGCACATTGTTTTTTTTTTTTTAATTTATGTCTTCAACGTTCTACTGTATAATTCACTGTAATTTTGTTCAGTTCATTTGATTATTGGTAGTCGAAGGTGGTCAGCTAATTTTTTTGATGTTTCAAAATTCAACCAATAGTAATATATATTTTTATCTCTATAGGATAAAAAGTAAAACTCACCTAATGTTATCAATTTGCCAATAAAACTAAATAAAAAACCTAAATCCTAAAAAGCTCATGCGCAGTTATTCCAATTTTAATTATTTTTTATTTTTGAGCCAGCTATCAGCTGATCACGCATGTGTGATTTTTTTTACACAGTTTAGTATAGGAGTTTCTCTACTTGGTTTATATATTACTTTACCTGTGACACTGATTATATCTGTGTGATATTGATTGTAATTTTAGTGATTATTTTCTTACAAATCCGTCCTTAAAATGCTTTAAAAATATAATTTATTGAATATTAAAAAATTTCTCTTATTAATTTTCCTCATTTATATCATAGGTATCTAGGAAACCAGGATTTCACCTGAATTATCGGTTCTAAATGTTTTCAAGACCTCCTGAGTGGTTTTTACTAAACCGCTTAACAACAAGAGCGGTTTACCTTGAACTAGCTGCAAATCTCACAACATATTCTTGCGTAATGGCTATTCGTAGGTTCATCTGTCAAAGAGGTTATCCTAGACAACTGTGCTCGGATAATGGAACAAACTTATAGGGAGCAGAGGAGACGTAACTGGCCTTAAATGATATGAATCAGATCAAAATTCATCAATTCTGCACTGTGAGGCACATCCAATGGTCATTTAATCCCCCAGCAGCACCTCATATGGGTGGAGTTTTGGAGGGAATGGTAAGGTCTGTCAAAGTAGCTCTAAGGGTAATTTTAATTGAGCAGAGTTCCAAAGAAGAAGTTTTTCACACCTTTTTGCTCGAAGCTGAATATTCTGTTAACAGCCATCCGCTGACTTACGTATCGTCAGAACATCAAGACTATGAAAGCTTAACACATAACCACTTTCTCATCAGCATTGAATGTCAGATATTTGCCCCAGGAGTTTTCTCTGGAGATGATCTTCACCACCGTAAAAATGGGGAGAGTTGCTCAATACTTTTCAGACTTATTTTGGAGCTACCAAAATAAAAATAGAAATAATATAGAAAGTATATATAGAAATAACCTCAATCTAAGCAAACAAAAACATTTTATAAGACCATAGTCTTTAGAATGATAATTAATTTATTTCTATTTGTCCAAAAAAAGTTATATATCTTGCAAAATACAGATAGCACAAACATTTATAGTATTTAGAATTTTTATTTTGTATTTATGTTATAAAAGAATATTTATTTAAAGTGTAATCATATTTTGTGTTAAAAATAAAACATAATCTTTTTAAATGTTAGTTTCCCACTAACAGACTAAGCTGTCCAGCTCTCGAAACCAAAAGAAAGAAATATATATATATATATATATATATATATATATATATATATATATATATATATATATATATATATATAAATAGTTTAGAGTCGTAAATTTTGCCAAAGCCCAGGTTTATTTAGGGTTAGGGGTCTTTTATGTGTACCTGACATCGCACAGTTTGTCGGAACCACCCTTTTTTGAAGGAGGGCACATTTAAAGTTATCTATCCTCATACAAATTCTAAGTCTGGGCGGAAGGCAAACACACTAACTATTGCACCAAGAATAGGAGAGTGCAATAGTTGAATCATACCAGGGAATTGAAAGCAAACAAAGAGACTAATACTTGGAGGTAGTACATGGGCAGAATAGCACAGTGATAAGAAGTCTGGAAGTAAGACAGCTTCCACTAGGTGCCAAAACTGTACTTACCCCTACTATAGTCTCCCTAGAGAGAGACTAGATACTCCCCCACCCCTCTACAACCCCTATTGTAGCACTCTACAAACAGCAGGCATTTTTTCAGTGACGCCAAATTAAACCACTTTATTCAACACAGACATTTTAAGGATACATGCAATAGGCAATCATTAGAACTTATTTTAAATTTAATTTACTTAATTTAAGGCAAAGTAGTGGAAAAATTAATTAATATTTACGTAGGATTGTAATTGTTATAAAAAAAAAAAAAATTACGTCATAAAGTACAGTTCTGGAACCTAGCTACCCAAGGAATGATAAGAGCTGTTGTATTAGTATTAGTCCCTCTAAGTATAAGTCTCTTTAAATGCACACACACATTTGATTGACACACACACTCTTCATAATTTGTTTTTATTTTATTTATTTACCATAAAACATTTTTTTTAAATAATATTTTATTATAATTCCATATTATTAAATTTTTACTTTTCCTCATTTATAATTGTAGGTGTATAGAAAACATTTTGTTGCGGAAAAATCCAAAACCGGGAGTTCACTTGAATTATCCGTTTCAGGTGTTTAAAGACCTTCTGAGTGATTTCCACAAAGTTGTCTGTATATCTGTCTATGAGAGTGTGTTATCATTGTACCTTCTAGCGTATTTATGCTAGAGAGTTGAAACTTGGCCCAAAATTTAATCTATAGGTCTAGTCTAGTTGTGCTCTCCAGGAAATAATTTTTACATGAGGTCATCCATCGGATGTAATGATTCAGCTAAAATTCATAAAACATGCAAATATGAAAGTAAACACACACACATATATATATATATATATATATATATATATATATATATATATATATATATATATATATATATATATAATATATATATATATATATGTATATATATGTATATATATATATATATATAATATATATATATATATATATATATATATATATATATATATATAGATATATATATATATATATATTATATATATATATATATATATATATATATATATATTATATTATATATATATATATATATATATATATATATATATATATATATATATATATAATATATATATATAATAAGATGTAAGTATGCATGTAAAATAGTTCTAAAATTTCCTTGTACCTGATGTTTTTTATTGATTTTTTTTTAATAAATACATTTTTTTAGTAAAATGTTTATATTTTATTGTGTCCAGTATTTTATCATTATATATTATTTTATATTGCTGTATTTTTTTCTCTTTTTTCTCTCTTTTAAAAATTATTAATTGTATTATATTTTATGATGTTTATTCTTTGTAACTGGTATGAAATCCTGTGTTAATTAACAGATATGAAGGTAAAGCGTTTTAAGTTGATAAATATCATTCCTCAAATACCAACAACATATTTCATAAAATAAACATTTGTTTTTTAACTATTTTTTCTACTAAAAACAAAATAATTATAAGTAATATGTTTACAAATTATTAAAAGTAAGTCTAACTACAGTCCGTAAGCCTCCTCACCACGTCACGGTCAGATGCTTCAAAATAATATCAGTGAAATTTATATTTTTTTACATTTACTTTGCAAACATTTATCGATTTAGGTCGACAAATAGTATGTTTCTATGAAGTATATCTAGTAGTTTTCAACACCCAGAGCCATATTTCAGTAAAAAAAAGTTACAGTTGCCAACACTTTATACTGACTAAAAGTTTCCTAGTTCTAAACTTGGCAACACTGAATAGTCATTCTTTTGTTTAAAATGCATTTTTTAAGTGACATTACTCTCTAGTTGTTAAATCATTTGTAATTTTTAACTTCATTAGTAAAAGGTAACACCTTGTAACATTTATATCTCCATAACATCCCCTCAACTAGGGCAATTAATTTTGACATAGTTTGTAGCAACGTATTATTATATAACACATGGCTAAAGTCAATTGACAGCCTGCCAAAATCTTAATGCTTTCAACCCTCTTTTTTTAACAAAAAAATACCTTCTTTAAAGTAACAAAAAAAAAATCCCTACTCTGGCAACACTGAAAGTCAGGTTATGTTTTGAATTTTATTACTTGTTTTTATTTTATATCTTATTTATAAAAAAATAATTATTTACTTTTTAAGTAAGAATATTGTTTTATCTTAAAATTTACCAACTAAAGTGACGCTTTAAATTTCTTCGGGAAGTATGAATTAAGTGTAGTTAAAGTTATTAATTGCGTAATGCAATGGATCATAATAGTTCTATGATAAAAGTTTATTTAAATCGTCAGCTATAATTACTTTTTTCCCAAAAACAAACTGCTTTTTTGTGTCATGTTTGTATAATTGATGCGTTTGTTCATATTATAGAAATAATGACACAATATGCATTCAAGACTTAAAATAGTCAAGACTGTCATCTATTGAAAGACATGGCATTTTCCAAAAAAAAATTGTCTTTTGGTTTACAGACCATAGACCCTGCGCTGTACTCAAAAAGCAAGAAATACTTGAAAAATACGTAAATGTCTATGCGTCAAACATAGGCACTCAGATCATATTACAACTCCGCAATGATTGGATGAAGTGAACAGATTGGAATGAAACAAAACGAACTCAATATGCACAATGAAGGAAATAAAAGCGACACGAGGTTATAAATATTTACAACCAGTGTTGCCTTTTTATGATTTTATTTACGAAGAAGGTATTCTTTTATACCGAGGTTGGCATGAGGTGGAGGGGGAAGGAGCATGGTCGGTCTGAACCTATTGAATTCTTTCCCTCACAGATTTTTGGCGCGCTGTCAATTGATTTTAGCCGTGTGTCGTATTATAACTTTATAATTATTGGCAGAAACCAATTAGATACCGGAGATCTCTCGCAATCTGGGAGTCAAAAATTAATAGACATAATCTAAATTTAATTTTCAAAATTATTTATGTTTTCACTGATATTATTTTACGGTTTATTTAAAATAGATAATTTTTTATTTAATCATGTAAAATACATGGTACTATGCAAAAAAATTATCCAAATTAAACAAACGCCTGAGGAGGTCCATTCACACCGCGATGATTAAATAGGGACTTTTTTGGAAAAAATTTAATCATCGCTTAAAATAAAAAGAACAAATAGTTGGTAAATATTTTTTACCAAGAATATAGTGTAAAAATATGATAAAAAATCGACTACCAATCTATTTATACTTTTTATTTTCCATTCATCTCACAATATGGGATATTACACTTACACTCAACTTTCATGAATTTACTAAAGAAAAAATTAATATTCAATAAACAGGGCAGTTAGGTATTAGTGATAATAATATTTATAATAAATATTTTTATCACTAAAACCAAATTAAATACAAAAGTCAGAATTATATCGAAAAAAAAATTGAACTTGTGATTCTTATATATTTAAGTCCTAGACATAAAAAATTACCCAATATACCAATAACTAAATTATAATTAAAACATATTGAATGACAAATTTACTGTCATTAATTTTTTGATGTGCGATAAGTAGAAATAACGAACTCTAATGAAAATATCTATTGTTATTTCTAATTTTCAAGACAAACATTAAAAATAAAATATAAAATGAAAATTAACCCGAAAAAAAGAAATAAATGTTAAAATTTAATCCTTCAATGATGTTACTAACTAACTATTATGAATCAGGAAAAATTTAGTGATGAAATCATTTAAAATTTATAAATTATTTATGATTGATCCTAGGTGTCAATAATAATAAAATAAAATACTGAATTGTTTATCATAATAATCATCAATTATGGAAAACAGTTTTTTATAATAACTTAATAGCCCGTGTATTAGAAAAATGAATAACCCCTGGATACCTGCTAAATAATAATTATGCCTCATAATAAGAAGCCCACTTATCTTTTTTAGAAATTTAATCAATCTAACAGGATCCGTTTTAATATTTATATGAATGATTTGAAAACTGCCTTCCGCCCTTGATTTTTCTTCCAGGATACTTGTAGACTGAATTCAGCAACTCTGCCCCCATACACTGACTCTAACCCCAAAAAAACACTGACTCTAATTCATACATTTTATAATATGCAAAGTCATTTCTAAATTTTTCTCTTTGCAAGCATTAAATGCCAGGCCACGGGACCACGATAAAATCATAAACTGAATGGAAAGGGCAAGGATTTGCGGCCGGTCGTGTGAGAGACGATCTCGGCGGCGAAAGCCAGCTTTGATCAACGAAATAAATAAAGCTTAATGAAAAGTATGGAGAGAAGTTAATAATTTACGAATTAAGAGATTAAGAAGGAAGGAAAAGTAATAAATACCTAATAAAATGATAACGGAAGTAGAGAGACAGGAACGGGAGACGCCGGGAACCAGACTGAGGGAAAATTTGGCGGTTGGCGGGGGGTACCCACGGCGCAGGATGGCCAACCTTTCAACAGAATCCCCCAAAAAGCTGAGTCAGCGCGGGCGTTTCGAAGCTACAAAACGCCCTCACTGCCCCAGATTAATGGACGAAACTGAGATTGGAAGGCAGGATTAGGATAGGAAGGTTAAAATAAGGAAACGGGAAAAGGAAAAGGTAATTTGATAAAGGAAACCAGCAACAATGTTGCATCACTCCTCTCGAGGGGGGGGGTTGATCAAAATGTAGCACAGTCACTGAAACCCACTAAAATAAGAAATTAAATAAAATCAGATTGACATGGTATGGTTTTAAAATGCTTATAACTAGGAGATACACATCTAAATTACCTATAATACATAGACGAAGTGGTAAATAAGGATAATATAATAAACATTAAATAATACAATATAAATGCATAAATAAATGGATATTTTTTTTTCTTTTTTTTTTATATTTGACCTCTTTTAAGATGGGAGTCTTTCATAAGTTTTTTGTTGCTCCTCTTTTATGGTGGGTTCTTATTGGTATTTTCTTAACCTCTTTTATGATGGGAGTCTTTAATAATTTTTTGGTATTGCTCCTCTTTTATATTGGGTCTATATATTTTTTTTTTTTTTTTTTTTTTTTTTTTTATTTTTATTTTATTTTAATAATAATAATATGATGGGATGAGATGAACAGGAAAGAAGTCCGGTACATGGCGATTTTAACATACGATGATGAGAGGTAGATGGTGATGATGATAGCTGGAGTTCCCTCTGTTCTAGCAAACTCAGACTTACCTGATGTTTCTAACTTGCAGAATGATGAGTCTTAAATCCTCATGAGACAGAATGTAGCAGGAGGAAACACTCCCCTCCTCCTGGGCGCGCACCAGAAAGGTGAGGGTGTCTTTAACAAAGTTGCTGTTAGGACAGAATTCAATCCTAGGAGCCATGCTTATCTTCTCTGAATCTCAAAGCTTCACTTGTGAGTGATTGTAGTCTTCACAGCTGACCTGTGTCTGATGATGGCTCAACACTTTCCTAAGGCACAAGTCTGGCCAGGACTTGGCCATAGAAAAGAGACCTTTTGTTATAGTTGAAAAGCATTATGTCTGCTGATTATAAGAATGTTTTGTAATTTGAAAACTGGTTGATGTTTGCTCCTGGGTGTGAAAACATGGGTGGTGATTACACTTGCTGTCCTTCCTCTAGTAAAATAAATGTACATTGAACACTTCAGCTACACTAGATGAACAAGTAGAGCGGCTTCACGATGCTAGAAACATTAGTCAGTCAGAGCTGCTTGAACAGTGGGTGGAGATAAAACAAGTTGTCGACAACTACAGGTGATACAGGTGATGATGTCTGTCATAGTCCAAATTGGTGATGAACCTAAATTACAGAAAAGGAACATACAAAAATGTAAATACGATATGATGAAGTTATTATCTAATGAAAACATCTCTAATGCTTCTATTAAAATTTTAAATTAAAACTAGATTAAGTTTATAAATTTTTATAATACAATTAATAATAATTAAACAATTGGCATTTGCCTGATAAATTTTTAACATTCATTTAAAAAAACCTGCTACCAAAAATAATAAAAAAATAATGTGAAAGCGTTAGCACACTAGATTAGTGATGAAAATTCTCACAAGCATATGTGTCCAGCATTGGATAAGCACAAACTCAAAACAAATATAAGGGTTAAAATATTAAACTTAGCATATTGCTTAACTCCCTTGGCCACTGGGGCTTAAGCGAAACGTGAATCAAGCCCGAGCCCCAAATGGTCAATATAGGGGGGGGGGTACAATGTTAAATCCATTTACCGCAGGAACTGTAGCGAGACGTGAGTCTCAAGCATCAGTTCAAGGAGCAAGGGGAAATATAAGTGACCAAAAAAAACTAAATTACCAAATAAAAATTGCAAAACAATGGCTACCAATGCTAGGAACACACTAATCAATTAATAATGGGCCATAGTTGCCCTTCTAATTATAAAAAAAAACATCAATAAAATATTCAAAGATTAATTAATCTTAAATAAATCAAAGAGTGAATTCTCTTCTTACTCAAAATGAGTGTAAATTGCGTCACGTCCGAAAAGAGCAAGGAAAGCTTGACTCTGGTAGGAAAGGAGGAATGATTGAAACTTAGGATTACAATACTTCCTTATTGCAATCATTCCTGTCATATCATTAATCAAAATCATAATTAATACTCAGCCCATTCATCAACGTGAATTTAGGCAGGGACATATTTTCAAAAGAAAATAGGTAAAACTTAAATTTTTAATGGAGATTAATTAACCTCAATCTATATAAATATAAATTTGGGCTCAAAGCTCACAATTACAATAATATGTAAAATAATTAAAATGTATTAATTAATGGTGAAACACAGCACCAAAACAAGGTTTAAATCATACAAGAAAAATGCTTACAAGCAATTAGAAACAATAATATTGGTAAAGTGCAATAAACCATAAACATACCATGTCAATAAGTTAAATAAAGAAATTAAACAAAAGCAATTAAATAAGGCAAGGGAAAAACCTTACAAAACCAAAAATTAAAGCATAATGTGGGTGACGTGCTACATTGCAAAGCGTAAGGACCAAAAACACTACGGGAAAATCCCAACATGCACAAAGAATAAACACAAAAGGTGGAATAATAATAATAATAATAATTAATAGTAAGCATGATCACTAATGATCTTACTGAGAATAATAAACTGAGCTCATAGCTCGAAGACAAGGATAAGTTAATAAACTTTTCCTAATATAAAGACCCTAATTGTCTAACAATTAATTAATTAATTAATAAATCCTCATCTGATACCGGGTACAGATGAAAGGTAAATTGGTAACCATAGAAGTAAATGACTAAGAGTATATTAAATTAACCTAATATCACTTATCCGCTCGCCGGCCTCTCACAAACGAACCGCGCGAGGGGAGATAGGAGGGGGTATAGGAGAGGAAGGGGGAAAGGTGCTAGTTAGCCGAGTCTTCAGCATAATATTTCTTTAATTTTGAAATATGCGTGGAGTACTGGCCTTCTGTGATTATATCCTGTATTAAGGCAGTAACAGGGGTGATAAACTTAATAATTTTGTAGGGGCCATCGTACAGGGGGCCAACTTATAATTGATCTTGAGGGCCTTATTAGACAGAACTTGGGTTCTCATAAGGACTAAATCACCAATGTTGAACGGATTCTCAACTCTATCCTTATTATAATTCTAGCGATCCTCTGGTGAGATTTCTTCAGGTGAGTGATAGCCTTCTCCCAGATCACATTGCTGTCAGACTCGGGCTTATTGTCAATTAGCTCTGACAGGTGCCAATGGTTATCCAAGGGGTCTCTCACAGTAAACCTAAACATAAGGTGATTGGGGGTGGTTTGGATGGCCTGATGATGTCCTGAGTTGAAAGCACTTTGAAATGTATGGATATATGAATCCCATTTTGAATGATTCTGGTGATGAAGATACGGAAAGCTATTTTGAGCTGCTTGTTAACTCGTTCTGAGTGATTAGGTTGAGGGTGATACGGGGAAAGAAGTACATGATTTAACCCATATTCAAAACATGTTTTGAAATTTTGAAGAAATGAAAGCTGGTCCACGATCAGAGATTGAATGTGTTGGATACCCAAACACAGAGGAAAACCTATTTTGTAGAGCTCTGATAGTCGTGTCTGCTGTGCAGTTACGAGTAGGGATGAATATTGAATATTTACTAAAGCCATCAGTGATTACAAGTACATATTGGTTACCCAGACTTGAACGAGGTAGGGGACCAATATAATCTATATAAGTTGCTTCAAGGGGCCTGGTCCATGTCTTAGAAGATAATAACCTAATTTTGAATTATTAGCCTGTTTACATGTTTGGCAGTGATGACAGGACTTAACATACTTAGAGATGTCTGAAAACATGTTTTTCCAATAAAATTTGGCTTTGATGGCTTTGGTCATCTTCTCTACTCCCGGGTGGGCAGCAGATGGAGTAGAATGAAAGTACTGTAAAACTGCAGGTATCAACTTACTGGGAACCATGACTAGGTGGGGGGCCTGGGGCTTAGGCCGGTAAAGAAGTACATGTTTCTTAATCAGATATTGTTGGTTTGACTTAATATTCGGGTCTGTTTTTATTTTTATGATTTCGGGGTCTGCATCCTGGTGACTTGCTATATTTTGAAATACCTCCGGGATGTCTGATAGGAACAGAGCCAAATTTGGTTCTTTTGCCATATTTATATTTTGATGCTCATCAGTTCTGGAGAGGCAATCTGCAACTTTATTTTCTGTGCTCCTAATGTGTCTTACAGAAAATTGGAGGCTCCCAATTTGAGCACTCCACCTTGCTAACTTGCCATTCATTCTGGACCCATTTAGCAGGTATGTCAAGGCACTGTTATCCGTTTCCAGGGTGAAATGGCCACATTCTAAATATTGCCTAAATTTTGTGGTGCCAAAATATATGGCCATTGCTTCAAGTTCGAAAATGGTTTTCTTACGTTCGTGGGGCAATAACGTTCGTGATGCATATGCTATTGGGAGGCGTGTCCCGGAGTCATCTTCTTGGCTGAGTACAGCTGCCAAGGCAAGAGAGGAAGCATCGGTTTGAAGGATAAATGGCTTATTAAAATCTGGTAATTGCAAGATGGGGGCTGTAGTCAATGCAGTTTTAAGGAGTTGAAATGCCTTTTCTTGACTCTCAGACCACAAGAAAGGCACACTTTTCTTTCTTAAATGGTTGAGAGGTGCAGCTATTTCTGAGAATTTAGGGATATATTTTTGGTAGAATGCTGTCATGCCGATGAATCTGGCTACTTGTTTCACAGTGGAAGGTTGGGGAAAATCTATAATTGGCTGAATTCTTTCTGGATTAATAGAAATAGTTCCGTTCTCAATTACATGGCCTAGATATTCTATCTTTGTGGATGCTACTTTAATTTTCTTGGGATTAATGGTTAAGCCTGCCTTAGCCAATCTCTCAAGAACTATTTTAAGAATTCTATATTGGTCTTTGAGATTTTTTGTGTAGACAACAATATCATCCAAATAATTAAATACATATTTATATTTTAAATCATAAAATATTTGATCTAGTAAACGGGTCAGAACCATTGAACTATTCCGATACCCCATGGGTAGATAATTATATTCAAATAAGCCAAATGGCACTACAAATGCTGTGTACTGTTTGGATTTTTCTTCTAATGGGATTTGCCAATATGCTGAACTCAGGTCAAGTGTGGTGAAGTATGCTGCTTGTCCGAGGTGTTGGTGAGCTATTTCCAGGGTGGGAAGGGGCGTGGCCTCAATGGCTACCTTTTGGTTTAGCCTACGGAAATCGGTGACCAACCGGTGGCCATTTCCTTTCTTTGGCACTAGGAAACTTGGGCTTGCAAAAGTTGAAGTTGATGGGCGTATGATACCTTGGTTAACCAGGTTGTTAATACATTCTCTGAGGGAGGCTAACTTGGGTGGAGCAAAGGCATAAGGTTTGGATCTCACTGGGGTGTAATCTTTCAATTTTATTTCATATTGGACAAGGTCAGTTCGTCCAATACGTGGCGACAGGACATTGGTTGAACTTTCCAACAGGTCAAGAAATTTTTCCTGTTCCTCAGGTGGGAGATTTCTATCGATAATTGTTAAAAAATCTTTCCTTGACCATTCTTCTTCGGCATTGTCGTCCTCCTCGTCAGGCAACAAGTCCTCGTCTGCTTGATCTGCCAGTGGGTTTTGAATAAGTTCAGCTAGCATATTTTGTGAAAAGTTTATATTGGTTTTAAATGGGATGGTGAGAGCTGGTGAAAACTGAAAAGTAATTGAGGTTGCTAGACTATCTATAGCCATTCTAGCATGAGTTATAAAATCACGTCCAAAGAGTACTGGGACTGGTATAGGGGCTACGCCAAATGGAAAGGTCCATGATAAATATTCAATTTTAAAATGTAAATAAACTATTGTACGCACAGCCATGTGTGAAGTATCAGCAAGCTGGACATCTTGATGACAAGGTGATATCTTTTTAATTACTCGGGGTATGGCTGTTAGTTTATACAATATTTCTTTATTGATATAGCTCAGAGAACTGCCTGTATCAATATGTGCAGGGAAAGCATAATTATTGAATGTAATATCTATGGTTATGGGTGGGATGAACTGTTGATTACTTGAAGAGGTTGAGGGATGACTGAGAAATATTTTGTTTAAATTAAGTTGGTAGCTAGTATGCTCCAGTTCTGGCTTTTTAACACAGATGGGTACTGGTGAGGTAGGTTTAAAAATGGTGACAGGAGGAGGGGGCTGACTACCTTTCAATCCCCTCTTTTTTGGTTTAAATTTCTCCTTGTGTTAGCGTTATATTTGGCAGTGGTGGTAGTTGGCTGGGCATATTTAATGTCTAGTAATGAAGGTATTGTTGTGGTTGTTCTCGTCGTTGCGGTGGATGTGTAGAAAAATTTATTTGATGCAGGGGTGGGTGGAGTAGAAGAAATGTTCTGCTGATTCCTTTGTTTAAATTTGTTATATTGATTATTGTTGTTATTATAATGTTGTCGGGGTTGACTTTGATTTTTCTGATAGGTTTCCCTATATTCTTGCTCTGCTTTAGCTATTTCGTTAGTAGCTCGAGCAAGTTCATAGAGCCCTGCGAAAGTCGTAGGCGTTGTTTGAAAAACTATAGCTCTACGTGTTTGAGGATTTATGTTTTGTAGAATTATTGACACTATCTCTCCTTCTGTGAGATGAGGCAATAAAAGTTGGGCATTATTTGATATATCTGATATGAATTGATTAAATTTTCTGCGGGGTGTTGAAGTCTATAGACTTTGTCTATTGTTACTTTCCTTAAAGTCCTTGCGGGTAACAACTCGTTCTGTAGACGGGCTCGTAATTGAGGCCAGGAATACCTATAACGTGATGCCTCAAGCCACATTTTGTTTATATATCCCTCTGTATAAGGGAGTGAGTAAATAATAAAATCTTGGTCGGGGACTAGACCAAGGTCAAATGCTGCGTTTAGCTTTTGAATTTGCTCTACAAGTACAGCTGAATCAGCTCCTGAAATTTTACCTATATCTTTAAATGTTATCTGGAGGATTTTATATGCATCCTTATGTGCTATAATTTGTTTTTTGGCGAATAAGAAGTTTGACATTGAGCTGTGCTGGCATTCTGAGGTCTACATGAGTTAAGTTCATAAGGTGGTGGTGGTAGATTTGATGTTTGAAGGGTGGGGGGCACCGATGTGTGGGGTATGACCAGGTTGATTGAGTCGGGGCATTAATCACATACTCATGTTGATGTTGAGTTGTGTTGATATGTGGGGGGTGAATTAATGTTGAATTTGTATTTTGATTATATACTTGGGTATTTGAAGCTGTGGGTAACATATTCATAAAAATGTTGTCTTGTGAAGGAAATGATGATGGTTGAGGTATAGTGTGCCTCGGTGGATGAGGGTTGACATTGTAGATGGTAGTTTGTGAAGGTGGGCAGGTATGAGAAGTCCATGGAGGTTGAGATGATGAGGTTGCAGAAAAGTCGTGTAGTTTGATGGTGGTGAGTGTGGAGGATGGTGTATGTGGTGGTTGTCCGTGTTTGTAGTGGTTGTTGAGTGGTTTGCCACAGGGTTGGTGGTAAAGAAGAGTGGGTTTGCGATGTCAAACAAGGCTGTGGTGGTGGGGGAAGTACGGAAGTTACTGCTGAAATACTGGTGGTGGGTTGAAGTGGTGGTTGACTATGGTGACTGTTGAGTGAGTGAAGATGATGTTGAGAAGTATAATGGTTAATTGAGGTAGGTATTGGTGGTTGGTGGTGATAGGATTGGGGTGGGGATATATGAGGAGGTGGAGGTTTAGGTTGTGTTGGTGGTGGAGGATTGGTGGTGGTTTGCTGCAGTTGCATAGGCTGATAAGTATTAGGTTGGTATGGAGTGTGTGGTGTATAGTTGGTCATTGAAGTAGGTGGAGGTGCATAAATATCCGCTTGTGGTGGAGGATTGGTTGCCATTCGTACTGGTGGCTGATTGCCATAATTTGCATACGGTTGACTTGAAGGCTGGGTGATGATATTTATGAATGATGACTGTGGTTGGTGAGTGCTAGACTGAGCTTGCGTCACATTGTGTAAGCTAAAATTAGACTGAGGGAGGGGGGCCCCTGAAAGAAAAGCTGGTGAATTTTTGGTGATTTGTTGTGTCGCCAGATGTGTTGGCTGGTTGACATAATTAAAGCTTGATGATTGATGAGTGCTAGGCTGAGCCTGAGTATAATGGTTGAAGTTAATGTTGGCTGGGGAGGGGTTGTGCTTGGTAGTATAGTGTCAATCTATATGTGATGTATTTAAAGAAAAGGGCAGCTGGGTGGAGGATGCCGGTGGTGTTGGTGGATGTGGAGGTGGTTGGGTGGAACATTGTCCTGGACAGTTAATGTTTAATTTTAATTGGTCATGATGATGGCCTCTGAGGTTTATTTCATTAGTTGGAAGGTTTTGACATAACTCCCAGTTATTATCCTGAGCCATATTGTCACTCACTTTAACTGATGATAAGTTCGAAATGATTGCTTGGACTTCGGCTAACGTGAATATGGGTTGAGAGGTTGGGGTCTGGGGTGGGCTAGGATGGTGGGAGGATGTGGGGGAATGATCTGGGGTGGTGGCCCTAGATGGCGGGTTACCGAACATAGTCTCGGTCGCATGGTTCAAATTTAGATTAATGTATTACGGTTGAAACTGGTAGGGTCATTTGGCAAAGACAACCTTACTTGTTGTGCTGTATTGACAGGGGGGTCTGCACTAGCGCTGAGTTCCAATAGTTTGCGCGTAGCCATGACGCTTAACTGAGTCAATAAAGATCGCTCAGATGAGTTAGATATAGGCCTAGGAGGGGGGGTATTAATATTAGTTAATGACGGTACAGAGCTTGCTCTAGCAGCCTCAGTAGGTGGTGGGGGTGTTCTAAAGTGGCTTTAAATACAAAGGTGTCATGTGCAGTAGTAGTACTAGAAGAGGAGGGCAAGGCCTGACTATAATTGCCTGGCATATTACCATCAGTATGAGCTCCAACAGTAG
>JACMZG010001863.1:53173572-53176072 GCA_018340805.1 Microvelia longipes
CAGCATCTGAAAGATATAAAAGAAACGATTAATCACTAGATGGGGCAAAATAACAAGTGGTTTTTTAAAATGACCCCAAAAAAATTTACAATATTTTTTCAAAATAAAAAGAAATTACTATGAAATTAGTCAGTCATTTACAACCACAAGTTATTTTGCCCCATCTGGTGTTTTTCTGAAGAAGTAAAGAAGGCAAAATTTATTTTTCTTCTTATCCATACAAGTAATTTACAGTGTGGCCATTGTAAATTACTTGTACGTACAGTTTTTACTGTGGCCAATAAAAACTAATTTGAAGAAAAATAAATTTAACATAAGAATAACAAATAAGCACTGTTTTATAGTGCTCCATAGAGTTATTCTTATAAAGAGTTGGTTAGTAAAGTAAAAATAAAAAATAATAGCATGCTATATTATATTAATTGGTTTTAACAATTTTATTACTTTCTAATGAAATTGTTAAAAACCAATTCCTAATGTGTGGGGTGTAGGGTTAGTAGTGTTGTATTCATCCGTGCACATGCGTTATAAGACTTCAATCAAACTATCAAACTTTATATCTTCCCTTAGTAAGGACCTCGGAATATCAATATAAAGCCTAATTTTAAAGACCTCGGGACGATTGCTTCAGCAAGCGCCTGCCTTTAAAATATTAGAACTTAAAATTGATATTTGCCTTAAACTATGGAGAAATTTGTTTAATGTCAAATGAAATCCTATTGATAAAAAAGCATAAAAATAATATCCAATTATATCAGATATTATTGGTTGCTTATTTATCAAATTTTAGACTTAAGATTCAGCAAAGTTTTATAGAAAGTACCTGAAAAATGGACATAAACCCCCACCCTAAAACTGGGGGCCAACACACCATGTGTTCTGTACATAAATAAAATCCACAAATCATCTTCCTACCTAACCCTACCCGGGAACCAGTGGTATATTACCATCGCCCAATGGTTCAATTTACGGCTGACATGTCGATAAAATGTGGATATATAAGGAGATAAATGAGTCATAACCCTGAGTCCCTAGCCTACCCGCCGCGCCTAACCATGAAAAAATATTTCGGCTTAAACAACGGGTCATGAATCAAATACCTCCTAAAAATAAGTGTACGGTGCCTGATCAGAAGGTTTTTATTATGCTTATAAAATACATGTGATTTTATTAGAAAAATAACAAAACATGAATTTAGAAACTTTTTATCAGTTGCTACAGTGAAATTAGACCTTTGACTTAAAACGGAAAACATTCTGAACAAGCCAATGGGTTAGTTTGTTTCATAGATAATGTATAGTGTTTAAAATAAATACAAATAGCCAAAACAGAAAGTGTACATATTTTTTTTCTAACTAGTTTAACTACAAAATATGAAATTTATAATCACTCTAACTAACTGATCACAAACAGTTAAAAGCTACAAAATTTAAACAGATATCAGCGCTATCGATGACCACTGCCGACAACAGCCTAGTTCAAAGACTGTCGTACTAAAACAAACAACAATGTTACCAAAAATATCATAAGAGACGTATGCCTCGGTCGGGGCTATAGGCAGTTACAATCACTACGTCACTCCCCACAGCCCCCACAAAAGCGTGACTACAGTATTTATGCTAACATTGTGTCTGAGTCAGCCCACAATCCCAAACCAGGCAAATTCCCGACAGTGACTACCTATAGATAATATCCATACTACAGTGTGATGTGTTTTTATAATTAATAACGAACCAATTCGGCGTCCTCTTGAAGATCTTGTAGGCCTAGGCAGGGTCCAATAAAACCAAGACTAAAAGGGTTAGTGTCAATTGGTTAGATCGGAACCCTGATTACTTATCTTTAAAATTGAAACGGCGATCCCACGGAGGAAGATCTCCAGCGAAGGTTGACACAGATAAAGCAAAGCAGGAGCAAAATCCGATCCTGCAACAAAATAATTTCAATGAATTTTTATAATAAATAACAAAAAATTATAAAGGGTAGGACAAGAGGTAAAAACTTACTTCACTACTCTCTTTAATACCTAAAGATATAAATAAGTATTTATTGATACTTTAGATAGAATTTCTATTCCAAATATAATAAGAACCATTTCAGGCTAAGCAAAGCAAAATTTTTCTTCAACTTTTAAGTTTATAAACTTTATAATAATTAAAGAATATAAATATAAGAGGTTTCCTCATTGCAGTCTTAGTCGACTATATCACACAATCGTGTATAGCGAAACAAAATACAGGGCAGAGTGTTGTACCTTGGGGAGTGTACAGAATATCTGTGGGGTCTAAAATGCCCTTATCTAGAGTAATATATAAACCAAGTGGAAAAGCAAATGAGATATTTAACAAACATTGCATAGGGAGTTAGCTCAAATTTTTCCGGCTCCCCACGTAGTCTTGACACTTTACATGGCAGGATTCTACGTTGTATCAACACTTTTAACTCAACCATGTGTCGATGTTTCGTCTCGTTTTGTGTCGACACTTTGTCAAAACATGTT